>OU026146.1:15778539-16191692 GCA_907269125.1 Eristalis pertinax | reverse complement strand
AAAGCTATAGGAAACGTTTTAAAAAAAAAACGCACATAAGATTCAGAAAAATGCATGAAATCTTTATTTGAATCGATAGTACGGTCCATATAATTTAATGTTTGAAGATTATTTCATGCAAATATTGGCCTTGACTGCGCCTCAAATGGTCCATCCGCTTAGTCCAATTTTGGTATACTCTTTCCAACATTTCGGTCGGTATCTCACGAATAAATGCTTCAATGTTGTCTTCCAATGCGTAAATTGAAGCGGGCTTGTCTGTATAGACATGAGCTTTAACATAGCCCCACAAAAAATAGTCTAAAGGCGTTAAATCGCACGATCTAGGCGGCCAATTGACCGGTCCCGAACGTGAACTAAAATGTTCACCGAACTCGCCCCTCAATAAGTCCATTGTTGCGCGTGCTGTGTGCCATGTGGCACCGTCTTGTTGAAACCACATGTCATGCAAGTCAAGCTCTTGCATTTTGGGCAAAAAAAAGTTGGAAATCATCTCACGGTAGCGCTCACCATTCACAGTTACGTTACAATTCGCATCATCTTTGAAGAAGTACGGTCAAATGATTCCACCAGCCCATAAACCGCACCAAACTGTGACTTTTTCTGGATGCATTGGTAGCTCTTGCAATGCTTCTGGCTGATATTCACTCCAAAATCGACAATTCTGCTTATTTACGTACCCATTGAGCCAAACATGAGCTTCGTCGCTAAACACAATTTTTCGGTAAAAAGTGGATCTTTGGCCAACTTTCCAAGAGCCGCATTTTGATAATAAAATTCAATAATTTGCAAGCGTTGTTCGTTTGTAAGACGATTCATGGTTAAATTATAGACCAAACTGAAGATGTTTGACAGTGAAACAAAACACGAAACGTGCGTCAGCTGTCTAAACCAGTGTTGCCAACTTTTTTTATGGTTTCTTCCTGACTTGTAAATGTGAATAACCGGGACTCCTCCAATAGATATTTTGATGATTTTTTTCCGACTTCTACATATTTGAAATTTATCGGCTACCTACCTATACCTGTTCAATTTCTTTATGTAAGTTTTACGTACAAATTTAAAACCGACTCCCATTAATTCGGAAAAAACTATATTTTCCTAATAAACGAGTTTTTCGAATTAAATAGTTTTTACTGTACATATATTGTAAACGCCGTACATCAGTGACGTGACGTTGTGCTTCCAGTAAAGTTAGATTTAAAATTATTTCTTACAATTAGATTACAACTATGCTTAATACTAAGGGTTAGGGTGTTGGCTCAACAATAGGGGCCCAACTGATGTATATTGTTTAATTCAACATTATTTACATATAGTATTACAATATCGGATTAGTGCTTTCTTATTTTATATCCTAAAAAATCCAGTGCTTACATCGGGATGTTCAAATAAGGTGTTCACTTCAAATTTGTTCTTTTAGTTACGATCTATGATCAACACGGACGTGAAATGAATATATAAGCTCTATTTACCCTATAGCCCTTTTCATTGTTTATATGCCTGTAGCCGCATCGTGGTTTGCACATCCATATGTCGTACAGACAGTGAATCCGCACGCAGCAAGCAAAAAATCGGTGCGCTGAATGTTGTTGAACACCTAAGCATACAGTTTGTATTCAACAATTTTGTTTTTTTTTTTTTGGATAATTTATTTCGTATAATGGTTTGTACAACGGTACTTGTTACCGCACATGTTACAAATTAGACATGTGATACTATAATATCTTTCTTCTAAAACATTATATAATTCTGTATAAAAAGAATGACAGATTAAATAATTTATAGTAATTTGGAGGAATATACGAAGAAAACAAACCTCCAATGAAAGGAGAAAAAAAAACAAAACAAAGGAAAGGTGAGTAAGTAAGTAAATAATTTAAATAAATAAATATATAAATAAAATAAATAAATGAATAGATAAATAAATAAATAAATAAATGAATAAATAAATAAATAAATAAATAAATAAATGAGTAAATAAATTAAACGATAGAATATATAAATATGTTAGTACATTTACAAATGAATATAAACAAAAAAAAAATAATATTACAATTAAGTAAGTTCATACAGAACAAATGACAAGGAATTATGTGAGTTTTTGTATTCTTTCAGCGATCAATTCAACATTCGCTTTTCTGTGAAGATCTAAAGTTGAGTGAAACCATGGTAAATTCAACATTATTTGAAGTACCTTATTTTGTGATACTTGTATACGTTTAATATGACATTGGGCACAGTCTCCCCAAACTTGACATCCATATAGCAGAATTGCCTGAAAAATAACCTTATATATTATCATCTTATTTTTAAAAGAGAGTAATGATTTTCTATTTATAAAGGGGTAGTGTATTTTGATCGCAATCCCAACCTTTTTTATTGTTTGACTGACATGTTCGTTGAACCTTAATTTTGTATCTAGATGTATCCCTAAATACCTTACTGAGGACTCCCAATTAAAAGCTATTCCACTTAGTTGCAAATGTCCGCTGGGAAGAAAGCAGAGCTTTCTTTTTCTCGTGAAAAAGATAGCCTGAATTTTTTCCCATCCATAAAGCATAATTGCCTGAACAATTTTACAAATGTACGCCGGAAAACGAAAATGTATTTATTTGTACATAAGACCATCATGCCATACTGTGTCAAAGGCTTTTTCGATATCGAGGAGAATCAATCCAGTTGATTTGCCGATTGCACGATTAGTTTTAACATGATTACATATCCTTAACACCTGATGCGTTGAGCTGTGTTGAGATCTAAATCCGAATTGTTCATTTAGATATATATTATTATCACAGATATGTTTTAACATTTTTTCTTTGAGAACTTTCTCATAAATTTTGCTACCTGCAATATCATCTTCTTTTACAAAGATTTCAGCAGGAATTTGGTTGGAGCTATTAGAAAAGAAATTTCGGATAGTATTTTTCACCATGTCATTTGCAACTTGATCACCAAGATTTCTGGCCACAAGGTGGTTATCAGCAAAAGTTTGTGCAAGTTCATTTGCTTTCTCTGAGTCCGTAAAGAACATGTTCGACGAGTTTTTGAGCAATGGCAAATGTCTGCTTTTGTTCCTTATAACTTTAATAACGTTCCAAAAGGGTTTGGAATTTTTCTCAAGGCTTTTTAATTTGTTGTTCCACTCT
Organism: Eristalis pertinax; assembly: GCA_907269125.1. Classification (NCBI taxonomy): domain Eukaryota; kingdom Metazoa; phylum Arthropoda; class Insecta; order Diptera; family Syrphidae; genus Eristalis; species Eristalis pertinax. The sequence goes on along the minus strand of OU026146.1, from coordinate 16,188,540 downwards.
TTATTGTGGAACTCTAAGATTTGTTTAGATATCAAATTATTTAGATAATGTAATTGATATCTAAAACATGGCTGACGGTATCTCTGCCAATCTCGCCTGCATTTATTCCTCAGTGGTATAAGATCCAAAACCTGCTGGGGAATTTTAGGAGAAAATGTTTTTTTTTAACTTTTGGAACAGCATTTTCAACTGAGTTTAAGATGTGTGCTTCAAAGTCAGTGGATTTATGCGCTTTTCCACAATTGGCACATTTCTGAGAGTTTGTGTTCTTACATTCGGTAGTTTTATGTGTACCAGTACACAGTTTGAGCAGTATGTTTTGACGTGACAATTTCTCTCCTCATGGCCAAACATATGACAGTTATGACACTGGGTAGGCTTGCCTTTAACTTTTCGCTGATAGTTCCACTTGAGTATGGAAGATGGAGCGATATTTTTTGTTCAGTTCAGCTAGTTTTATGGACGCATTTTGTAGAGAAACAATGTAAATAGTGTCACTATAGTGTTCGACCAACTTTCTTTAGGTCAGTGTACTTGAGTCCAAGTTTAATTAGTTAATTTTTTAAGGAGTCACTATTTACGAGTTCAATATATTCCAGGTATCGGGGTGAAGCTGTGGTTGTATATGTAAATTGACTTATTTAAATAAGTAATTTCATATAAGTGTGATTATTAATTCGCGAATATATTGAACGCCCCTCGTATATCATCTATACCATGCAATACGACCTTGAATGGTTTAGCACTTTTCAAATCATGAGAAAAGAATTGACAGTTTTGAGCTTTTAATTTATCAAATACTAAATTGTATGTTTCAATGGGGGACACATAATTCTGATTCCGATTGATAGTTTTTTCACAGTGTAATCATTAGTGCGTGCACAAAATCACAAGACTTCTGCAGTAATTTAATTGGGGGAACAAACAATTTTGTCTTCTCTCTCTGTTTGTTTTTTTTTTTTGTGGAGCGAACACTCAAATGTATTATATTTGTTGTATGAATTCTCTTGCCATTAAACGAAGCAAAGAGGAATAGTTGAGAAGTGCGAATGTGAATACCATGTGCTATAGATTATAGATGATTATATATATCTTTGTTTTGTATATCAGAGAGTAATGCGTTTTTTTAAACTTTGTGCTAGGATTCGGTGCGCTAAAGTTACTAGACTGATACCTAGGAGAGTGGACTAGTGTTGTCGTATAAATATTTTGATTGCATGTCGTTTGCTTACAAGAACCCTTTTGTGGATGAAACCGAAATAAATCTTCTCAGCTCTGACGGGAGGAAATTAGTTTAGATAAAAACAGTCCAAACCTGATGTGAAAACTAAGCGATAAAGAATCCTCTACTAAAAGTTAATTGTGATATAGAGCTTCAGGATTTCGTCAGAAGTTCAAAGAAAAATAATTTGTTCCTAAATATTATGTTTAGTATGAGTGCTAATTGATAGGTTTGCTCTGTATAATTTCATAATAAATTTGGTTCCGTGTTTGACACAGGTTCAGACATACGCGTCCTTTTTGAAATGTAAAGCAAAGTTAAGCGAAAAACAGAAACAATTTTAGGCTTAGCTTCTAGTTTTATTAATGTTTTTAACTATGTAATAATAATTAATTGTAAAGAATCTGTGATGATGGCTAATATGATTTCTGGTAGCTGGTGTTACGATAATTTTTTATTGTGCACAATTTGGGTTTTGTTTTGAGTACATGGAATATATCTACATACAAGTTAAATTTGTTTGATACTAACTAAGTAACAATTGGGTTCGGAAATTCATGCGGGTAAACGTGCTACGAAAATGTTGGAAAAGTTAAGTACTCCTCTTTTTGACAAAAATGTACAACTTCTTTGTTTTGTACATACAGTGGTGGTTTTTGGATGCTATATACCTTTCGTTTATTATAAAGAAATTGACAATAAGCTGTTGTTTTCGTGAGCTTTGGAACGTTGCAATTTACATGTCTTTTAGGAAAAAATATTTTAGAATGTACAGTACTCAATCGCATCCGTCTGATCTACTTTTTTAATTTTTTGTAATGTTAAAATTAAATTGAAAAATTCTTTGAAATGTTTGGACTCCTTTATTGCATTTGTCAATGATTTTTAATTTGAGAGTGACAGCAATGAAAAGTTAGAGGATCCAACTGTTATTTAACAGACGTCACATACAAATATCCTCAATTAAGGGATAGTTGCTTTCGTCTTATATAGTTCTTTACTAAAGATATGTATGACAAATATCGAGTGTCAACTCTTTTTTTCGTATGCTAAATAGAAACATCAATCAATTTGATAAAAGTGTACATTACGTTACATACTATACACCACTGCATATGTATACATAAATAATTCAAAATGTCACCAATTTTCAACCAAATACCTTGAATTGTCTTTACATGTCTTTACATAAGCACTACACATGTGCCGCCTATAGCTGCAAATGTATCCTGAATATTGCGGAAACAGAACCGCGAGTCTTTGGATAAATAGCTTTAAGGAATGTGCTCACGACTATCAAAGCAGGAAGGTAGACGTTTCATGGGTCAAAATAAATCATGAATTATCCTGATAATAATATAAATGAACAAATATCCAAAAAAAATAGAAATTAGAAAGTGCGCACATAATGCTACTATGGGAATTTGAAAAACTCCATGAACTTAATGAGAACAGCTTTGATTTAGGATAAACAGAAAGCATTTGTCAAGTAGTTATTATATATATCTATGTTACTAATTTTAAATGTTATTGTTTTTTACCGTATTATGCTTTTCAGAAAAGCTGTGAAATCCGTAGACAGTCAAAATAAAGCTACTTAAATACGGGTGTTACTCTCATTCGCACTCGAAAAATTAATGAATGCACTGAAATGGCACAGATTTCGGCACGTACGTTGAAAAAATTATCTGCAGTTTGGTAGTCACTCTTTCTCAATTATTTTATTAAATCTACAGAGGTTTATTTCTTACTGAAAAACATACTCGTAGTAACTATTGACAAAGTGATAGCACTAGTAGTCAGCCCCTTAACATTTTTTTATGTTCGTTTGGTCCTTAAAAATTCAATATTCAACTTTTGAATAAAGAATTTAGATTATCTGATTAGTTGGAATATGTAGATTATAAATTTTAAGCGTTCTTTAGTTAAGTTCCTACGTAAAAGAAATTATTTACAATAAGAATGAAACAAGTATGATTCTGGAGTAGTCAGCTTCTTCAGATCCAGTTGTCAGCCACTTAAGTATTCACTCAAGTAGTCAGCCTTCATTAGGGCCCAGTTATAGCTATCATTGCAGTGCATTAGAGAAATAATAAAAGCGGTTTTAAAGAATTAAGGAATAAAAAAATCATTTCCATTTTGATACCAATAAAGACAATATTCTTAGCTTAATCTTCTTAGAATCTAAAATCAAAATTTCGAATGATGCATTATAATGATAGCTCTAAATGGCACTTATCATGTTTCCTTATCATTCCCAGATGAATTCTGTATAGGTTCTTCCAACCTTTAACCACCAAAACACCAACCCACCCCTGTTCTAGGTGATAGGCAGTCTCGTCGCCATTAAACATTTTTGAAGCATCGTCCAACTCGTCTTGCGCATTGGTTTCCTCCAAATATCACCTCAGATCCCGGAACCACTTCCTGACCGACTCCTCTGTCACTATGGCCGTTCCTTTGATAATCCCTCTGTTGTACTGAGGGACAATTCAGGGTTTTTAAAAAGCCATAGTGCCACGACATTCCGGGAAGCTCATCTTTAAAGGGTTCTTGCGTTTGTCGTCTCGAAATATTTTTTAGACAGTTTTTAACCCGGCGAGAGTGTGATATACACGCCCTGTTATTTACATAGCTGTATTTTTTTAACTGATCACACAAACGCATTGTCGTTTGCTGCAGCTGGAGTCAACGAACCTCTACGTCCATCACCCCAAAATGATGGTAGTCGCGATATCTATCGAATTGTTCCAGATCTAATTGTTCTTTCTGGGTTTCTCGATGACTGAACAATAAATTCAGACCTGCAACGTGCCCGAATCCCGAATTCCCGGCTTGCCTTTCTTATGGCCAACTTTTCTTCATGTACTTTTTTAAAGCCTCCGACAATGCATTTTCCGGGTACTTGTGGAATTGTTACTTAGTTTTTTGTATGTTGTCTGTCATTAGCCTTGTCTCCTAAGCATTAACGGCTGATATTAGAATGTGTATCTCCTAAAGTCAGCCGCCCATTCTACCTCATCGTTTTGCAGACGGCTGACTACTGAAACTTGATTTTTTTATGCCAACCAAAAGGGCTCGTTTTGCATAAGCAGATAAAAAAAATTAAAAAAGTACTTTTCAGTAGTCAGTCGATGGCGGCTGACCTTATGAGAATTGGAAAAATGTTGTCTTCTAATGACAGCCCCCCTCTGTAAAAAAAATACTCAACAATATTTTATACTTTTTTTTTAGACTGGAAAATGAACTTTGCCTATAAATAATCATTCAATGCATATACCTTCCTTCAATATTTTTGTAACTATAGCTCTTTTTCCAAAACACTTACACTAATTTTACTATTTTGCTGGCTTTTATAACGAATCGGTTGACTACTGGCGGGGGCTGACCTTACAAGCCATCACCATGTAGAGAAGAATGTAATAACATTATAATCACGATACATTAAGTAAGAAAAGCCGCAGTTATGTTTAAACTTAATTTCAGCTGAACCATGAACCGAGTTAAATTTTTGGTCTACTTGCCGGTTTCACAGTGAAATCTGAACTTCAGTTCAGTTGAACTTGGTTTGTGTAATGAGATCGATAAAATTATGGCAGCACTTTCCACATGGTGCGTGCATTGGGTAATTTTTCATTGAATTGAAGCTTAAACCAAAAGTGGAGTTTAAACGTCCACTGTGAAACTGGGCATAAGAAAACTAGCATGTTCATGTTGCAGCATGCACGAAATAATTTCAATTAAATGTAGTCACCAAAGCGAACGCCTCATAACATCCGCATTAAGACTAAATTTGCAGACAAAAGAAATTTTAAAAAATAGAGATTAATGTCACTTTATTTTATATATTTATTGCAATTCATTGGTGTGTGGGGTGAATTTATCTATATATTTATAATTTTTAGAAAAGAAAAAAATAAAAGCTCGTCGAAACTAAACGGTGAAACGCACAAGAATTTCGATTTCATTGAGATTTTGCCTAAAAGCCATTTTTTTAACCTTAACCAAGAATATTTTTAACGATCCAATGACTCGGATATTTTCAGGGATTGAATTGTATAATTTGCAGGATACGATAGAGTAAAAGTTTCTATAGTTTGAGTTGCGGAAGGTTGGGATATTAACCAGCGGGCTAATATTACTACACAGGTTGTGGTGGTAATTTATTGAGCTTTAAAGGAAAAAAAATATTTTTAAGGTTTCGAAATAATAAAGGTGTCTTACAGGTAGAATTTTTAGTCTGTTGAATAAATTAAAGGTACTAGCTAGACGACTTGAAAGCGCTGCAACGGAAAACTAGAGCAGCGCAACATGAGTACCGGGCTAGAAGACGGGAGGAGAAGAAGCTTCTACGCCTGAAGAAAAGTCCTCTCGAAACATCCCAGCCCAAGGACATCGAAGAGTCTAGGGACATAGACAAAAAATACGGACCTTTTATAAAAAAGCCAAAAGCCTGGCTTCAGGCTTTAGGAAAAGCACCCAGGCTCTTCGAAATCGTGGATGTGTTTAAGCAGCACTTCCAACAACTGCTTAATGGGCCTGACCAGGAGAGAGTGATACGGAATCAAGAAATCCCAACTCCAGTCCTACCTAGCTTTAAAGAAGTCGGCACAGCCATTAAAAGGCTGAAGAACAACAAAGCCGGTTCAGATGGCCTACCATCAGAGCTCGGTGCTGTTCTGGTGGGGAGCATGCACCGGATCATCTGTAGAATTTGGGAAGACGAAAGCATGCCCGACGACTGGAATATCAGCTCCATATGCCCCATGCACAATAAAGACGATCTTACCTCTTGCAACAACTATAGAGGTACATCCCTGCTCAAAGTCGCCTACAAGATCCTGTCCAGCGTACTGTGTGAACGTCTAAAGCCGTTTTGCACCGCACTAATCGGCACGTACCAATGCGGCTATCGGGCCGGCAAATCGACTATAGGCCAAATCTTCACACTAACACAAGTCCCAGAGAAGAGCAGTGAGTTTGGATACGCACCACTTTTTCATTGATTTCAAAGCCGCATCCGAAAGCATTCATCGCAAGGAGCTATTCGATGCGATGGCTGAATTCGGGATCCCGGGAAAACTGATCCGGTTGTGTAGTACCACGCTAACACATACGCGATGCACCGTGCAGTCCAGCTCAATGATTTCTGAGCCGTTTAAACCTTGCACTCGATTTTGGCAAGGAGATGCGCTGTCGTGTGATGTCTTCAATTTGGTACTGGAGAAGATAGTGCGGAGGGCAGCTGTAAACACAGAAGGCACTATCTTCTAGAAGTCGGTCCAACTGTTGGGGTACGCAGGTGACGTCGACATCGACGCGCGTTCTCAACGTGCCGTAGTGGAGGCTTTTACGGCGATTGAAGAACATGCGAAACGAACTGGTCTCTCGGACAGTTTCGGTCTGTCGACCAAAAAACGTTTCGTCACACACCACCTTGGACAAAATTTTACGATCGACAGCTACAATTTCAAGGTAGTTAATTTTAATCTTTACAAAACTCTTATTTTGCTAGTCCTGCTCTACTCAGGCGAACGCTGGACGCTAAGCAAAACTGCAGAGCTGATTCTTGGTACCTTCGAAAGAAAAATTCTGCGTCGGATATATGGTCCCGTCTGCGAGGAAGGCGAATGGAGGAGAAGATATAAGCGCGAACTCTACGAGCTGTACCAGGATGTGGATGTAGTCCGGAAGGCAAAAATCCGTCGACTGCACTGGCTCGGCCACATCGAGCGCATGGACAACAATGCTCCAGCAAAGAGGGTCTTTGAATCCCAGCCTACTGGTTCGAGAAGGAGAGGAAGACCGAATCTCCGGTATAAAGACCAAGTAATCGCGGATGCAATACAGCTTGGTCTGGATGACTGGAAGCAGCGTGCCCGGGACCGTCAACGATGGAAGGCAGCAATTGCTCAGGCTCGGACTCTCCATGCAACAACAAATATATATATATATTGTATTGTAACTTCGAGTGAAATATACCATAGTAAATATTTTTTAAGATACTGGAGGAACAGTACCTCCTAAGTTTGTAGAAGTTGCGTAGGATGAAAACAAAGATGATTTGTATGATCACCTAGACATCACGATCGTTCTAGGAGATTTTAATATAAAGCCGGCTGGACAATAAGTGAAGCCAAGTGTGCTCTACGTTAAGGACGAAGGGAAGGGACATACAGGAGGGAAAAGGAATATAATGTAACGATGAGCTGTCCTGTATGAAGAATTTCATAGATACTTATCAGTGTGGCTTCAGCCCAGAGAAGTCCACAATAGACCAGATCATCACACTACAGCAGATCCTGGAAAAGAGCCAAGGAGCTTAAGTCGACAGTCACCAACTATTCGTCTATTTCAAGGCCACATATGACAGCTAAACAATGCAATGTCTAGGTTGTGCAGGATGACGATGGCGCGTTTCATCAAGGTTGGTAACGTACTCATCGAAACTTGAGATATACTTACAATACCAGAATGATGATCTCATTGTTTAAATACAGCTTATGAAAATGTACTAGATATGCTTACAATATCAGAATGATGATCTCATTATTTAAAGGCATTTTAAGTGCGAACACTAAAATGATCTTCGTATTTGATCAATTCTCATCATATTGACTAAATATAAACCATTTTATAAACGCATTATGATTAACTTATAGCTGTATCGTAGAGCATTAATATCGTAATAGTTGTATGGGATTGTATGTACATACATATCGTACCTACTTTTTAGTATCTTTCCTCTCCATTATGCATAAAATGTCTGACAAATATTAAGGAATTCCGAAGTTTAACCTTTCAAATTAATATCTTTTTACAATATATGTAAATAGACAACGGATTCATTTGAATTAACCTTTAGCGATTAGCGCACAAATATTTGTCACGAAAGAAGCATTTAAAAATTTAATATTCCAATGACATAATGATTAATTTGATATGCTTGACGTCTGCCAGCACCAGCACCAATGTCGAAAACCTGCTTTATGTGCATTAATATATACAGCGTGTTTGACGTTCTCGAACTAAACCAGTCATTAGGAATGTTTCACATTTTCATCACAATTATGTCATCATTATTTCAAACTGTTGATAATTTATTCGCACATGTTTTTTTTAAAATAATCACTTAAATACTTTGCATATTGGCATTCGTGACGAAATATCAATCTTCTATTTATTACTACCCTTTTATTTACTCGTGGTAATTGTTACAACATGTGTGTCTTATTTCCACTTTGAACTCAAGGAATTATTATGAAGTTAATGAAAGTGGATTTCAAAAGAAGCTATCCTATATTTGCAGTCACAATAAATTAGCAATATTCAAGAATGTTATTATTTCTGCACGAGAGGAAACAAAATCCGTATGGATTATCAGCATACTTTTACTATTTGATATATTGGAATATTGAATTAAGAATTATGGATTTGAAAATTTACAAACATAAATCCAAAACACACCTACCAATTATTATTTGCTTTATAATTATGACGTTATATTTTCTTCTAATTAATTACGATTCAAATATTTTTACTCTCTCTCTAACATTTTGGAATGTTGTTCCTGTTCACACTGAAAATGTAGTCTTTTTTTTCTGATTCGAATTTATTTTATTTATCTACTGTCATTGAATTAAGTTGTTTTAATTAATTTTTCTTTAGTTAGTATTCCTTTTTCAAATATCTCCAAAGGTTTTTATATACATTTTTACGATTTGTTTACTTTCCTAAAAACTATACTAATGACGCCGATGTTCATATTATTTCAAAGTTGATTGGTTTTTTATTGCATTTCGAAACAAAATAATATTAACTTTTAGAATTCAGATATGTATGTATGTACAAATACAATAGTTTTGGCAACAATAAGAAGTTGTCGTCGAGACTCATTATCATGGTGGTTATATTAGGGGTAGTAAAAACAAATTCAACTATTTTCCAACTTAAGTAATCTATATCCCCGCGTTGTATACGTACTAACGGATAAAACTATGTAAAAGCTGTTAGAAAGATAAGACAAGATTACGTACCAAGCTTTTCTTAGACTTTTGATTGTTTGAATCAGTGTTGTTTGTGAAAATACGCAGTTGTGGTTCCGTCGATTCCTTTTTCGTAATTTCGATGTCAATGATGCACCACGCTATGGAAACCAAATTGTCGAACATTTCCATAAGATCATGGAAATCATCGAGCCTGACCATCTTGTAAACACTGCTTCGATTGCTCAGGGGATAAACATTAAACAAAAAACCGTTGGGACCATTTGAACAAGGCTGGGTACAAAAAGAAGCTTGATATATGGGTACCACACGAGTTAACGCCAAAGTACCGCATGGACAGAATTTCCATCTGCGTATCAATCAAGGGGGTTGTGACTGCGACTGCAACAAAGTGGTTGGAAGACTTGGAGCTTAGCGCACAAAGGAAACAAATGCTCAGAAGCGGCCAGCTTTGGCCCGTAGCAGAGGAATTGTGTTCCATCAGGACAACGCCAAGCCACGCACATCGATAGTGACTGGCCAGAAGCTCAGTGATCTTGGTTGGGAGGTCTTTATGTATCCACCTTATACTTAGTCAGGAATTAGCACCAAGCGATACTGGTTAAAAATTTGGCCCCAAGAGAGGCTTGCGAAACAACAGGCTCTCAATTCTTTGCCAATAGGGACGAGGGCTTTTACTGTTAATCCAGCAAAACGGCGCATATTTGACCTAAATCTGACGATTTTAACTATGGTGGCCCGTGGCGTTGTGGGTATGAGCGTCGACTCCTACGCACTTGGACCTACTTGTCTAGGTTCGATTCCTGGTACGACAAGAAATACTTTTCACGGCCCCACCTCTTTCGAGTCAGTGACAATGCTCAAAGAGTATAACGGCCTAGAAAATGCTTCTTAAACTTCGCCGCTTAGAGTCGGCATAAGACTGTAGGTCCCCTGAACTCTTGAGATAACAATAGCATACACAACACGAGCGGTTGTTGTAGAAGCCAGACTCAGGCCCACTACGGACTAAATAGTTTTTTTTATTATTTTAAAATGCCAAGTCAAGGTATAAGCAATTAGTCTTAAAATAGATTTAATTCCATGACATTTATTTTAATTTATACATATCTATGTATGTATCAACGCTATAACCCGAACCAAGGAAGTAAGGTAACAGATATTTTTAGGGGTTAAAATAGAGGTCAAAGTTCATGCAAAAATCAATACGTCCTCTTTGCGTGAGACTTAAGATTAAATACAGTTTTAGTTAGTTTCATGATTTGACAAATGAAGAAGACAGACTTTAAATACAGTTTTTTATATTTCATGGAGAGACTATTGACGTATTAATAATGTTTTAACAACTTGACATGTTGTTGGATCTTATCACTTTGATATACACGTATATTTGTATGGTATTATGTAAGAACCTGTGGAACAAATTAAATTAGTAGTACCTTTTATCTTATTGAATGGATTATTCCCTAAATATCTGCGCCGCAGTTAGACTAGAGAGATGAAATTCCTATCATTAAATTGTATCTTGAACCCCAAAGTATAGGGACTGGCTAGATGATTTTGACCTGACCTCATCCTCAAGTAAATTCATCTGTATTATAATATATACTTTTCGTTATTATGCAAGCATTATAAGATTTTTTTTTTATTTATGGGAATGTTCGTTTTAAGTCAATAAATGTTATAATATTGAAAATCATAAATACTAGTCGTAAGATGTATAGATATACATATAGACAACAAGGTAAAATGCCGCTCGGAGTAAATACAAATTTAAAAGTCCCTAGGAAAATAAAACGCACCTATGCCTTTTATGGTGATTTGTAGAGAGTGTCCTCCAATTAACGTAATATATGAATTGGATACCAATTGTGCAGTGAATTGTTGACATCACTGAAAAAAACAGCAATTTGCAGCTGATAGTTCGGGCTTAGTAAAAATGGAGCGTCATACGATAAAAAACTTGTTTTCACTATTGAAAACATCTCAAAAATAATGAAAGTGTTGTGTTTTCTATTTAACTCAAATTTTCATAATTCCAAGGTTGTAAAGAGGTTATTCAATCAAAAGTTTCCCTAAATCAACCCGCTCATGTGGACACATGTATATATAATATGGATGGCGCTACAGCCCGTAGACGACCAGGGCTAAGCTTTTCAGCACCCACTCGTGTTGTGAGTGTTATTGTTCTCTCACGAGTGGAAGGGACCTACACACAGTTTTATGCCGTCTCCGAACGGCCAAGTTTGAGCTTTTTCTAGACAGTTATACTCTTTGAACATTGTCAGTGACTCGAAATAGGTGATGCCGCGAAAATTATATTTGGTCGTATTGGGTATCGAACCTAGACACCTAGGTTCAAGTGCGTAGGAGTTGACATACAGACACAACGCCACGGCCACCAATACACATGTACAACATCGAAAGCAAAAAGTTTTTATTATTTTATAGAGAATCTTTCTGTTTGGGGAAAATACAACCACGAACTGTACATGTTACACAGCGACCATCTAATGCCCAGTTTCATAGTGGACGTTTAAACTCCACTTTTGGCTTAAATTTCAATTCAACAATTTGTTCGGTTTCACAGTTTCGTTTAAAAATTGAACTGAATTAAAAAAATTACCTAAAATTTACCCATACCGCAGCAGTGTCCTTCTTTGGTTGAAAGACGCGCTCCAAAAGCTCAAAAGGGATGCACAAAGCGTTTTAAAACTAAAAAGCACAGGAAAAACATCTACAGCCCTTACACATTGTAGCCAATGCACGCATCAGGTGGAAAGTGTTGCTATACTTTTATCGATCGCATTACACAAACTAAGTTCAACTGAACTGAAGTTCAGATTTCACTGTGAAACCGGACGGTTCATGGTTCAGCTGAACTTAATTTTAAGCCTCCAGTGTGAAACTCGGCATAATGTACAGGACAATGCATTAACAGTACATTGCAAAAGGTTGTGTTTACGGAGATGCTTGTTGGTATCGTCACACAAATATAGAAAAAGAAATATAACCCAATCCATAAGCGTATCCATTCAAAGCATCGACAAAACCAAAAATGCGCATAGAACTATCAATAAATGAAAGTGAGAAGTAAAACTTTCGAAAAGCCGATGTTCAGAAGTTTGTTGAGAATATTTGTGATGTTAAGGATTTTTAAATGTTATATTCCTTCTAATTTCAATGAACGTTCGATTTTTTAAGCAATATTGTTTGGCGATACAGGGAAAGTGTATTGGAGGGGGGATCCCGGTAATCTACATTTAGATATTGTATGGACTAATAAAATAATTTTTCGTTTTAGGTTCTTGCATTTTTTCATCAATAGGAACGCGTTTCAGTGCATAAATCTCTCATTAAATCAGAAAATTAGCTTATTCGGATTAACATTCCCCAACCATTCCGAACTTCCGAACGAATTTACTGTATATAGATTTACAATAGCAGTAAATATATAAAAAAAATTAATTTCAAACGTCTGATATTTTAAAACATGTATAAGCCTTTCTCGATCACAGTGCGAATCAATTGTAAAAACAACTACTTTTGCCATCAACTTCTCATCATGCAATACACCACAGAATTTCAAATGTCGCCGTCCTTCATTACAATGGTAAAAGCAGTCATTGCCACTACTACATTAAAATTGTAGTAATACATTTTCACAGGCAGCACAGGTTTCGTTAATATGTATGTAGATGCAACCTGTGGTCACTACTTAGAGCAATCAGTCGATTACACAAAAACCAGAAAATCATCATGAAACTTCACGCATGCCCAGTGCAGAATATTTGCTTAAACAACTTATAACGACGTTGTCAATCATGTCTTCGATACTGCTCTCTCAAATTCATCACTTCGACTTCAATCTACATGCCGGTCAAGTCATTCCTTACGTGCGTGCCTGCAGATATGTGGTTTACATCACAAGTCGAGGCTGAAAGTGTTATACTAATTTCTGGTCATTCTTAAATTGTTGTCAAAGTGCATAACACGGTTCGTCTAATAGTAACCCATTCAGTTTAATTAGTTCCGCAGTTTATTCAATATTGACAGCGAGGCACACGCTTCTTTGAGAATGATACCTTTTCACGCAACTATATTTCCCACCTGGTTTCATGTAAAATGCATCTTGGACAGACAGTAGTTAATGTTCAGTTAGAAGTGATGGACATATTATAACTTTTATTTAATCGGCATGTTGGGCTTTGGTTACTCGAGTAAGGTCTGTATGCAAGGCACGTGCAATTTGAGACGTAGACGCGAATGCTATTGCATTCATCACGATAAACTGACTTAACATTTATTTTGCATATTCATTAAACACTTTTTTACAAACTATGCGGTAAAAGAACCTACAACGAGTGGCATAAACTTCGCGCATTATCGCGGAGGTAGGTTTATGGAAAATAGGCGCCGGCTTATGCAACAATGTTACTCAGGAAGAGGTGAATAATTGATTAATTACGTCTCTGGTGAAATATAATATAAAGTATAAACTACAAGTGTATTGTAAGTTGTATACTGAATAGCCTTAAAAATATCCTTTTGTTGCATGGTGTACGGAAAATAAGGTATCACAATGTTGTGTTGTTACATAGTATGTATGTATTTATATACTCATGTTTTATTTATAAATGTCTGTAAGTAAATCTACATATGTATATTCTTTTATTCGCCTAGGGGGAATATGCAGTAAACTTGGATTCTACTATTGATATCCTACAGTGTGTGTAGCGTCCATTTGCAAGTACAGTAAAAGCTCCAAAAATTAGAAAAAAAAAGTTTTGGCGAATACTATTTTTCAAATGTTTTCAATTTCTAAGGGCATAGGATACCACTATATCCACCCATATTCTTTCGCCCAAAGTGAATAAATCTCAGTAAAATCAAAACGAGTTCATAAAGTATTAGTAACAGTGACAAAGGTTGTTTTCTTTAGAGCCAGAGAAAACGTACCATGGACAAGACCATTCCGAAGGTAGTACAAATCGGTGAAGGCGACGTACTACCCAAATCTTCACATGCACATCAAGATTTAAGCCCATATACAGGCGGTTTACAGATCCCCAAAATGCGGAAATCAGAGATCAAAAACCCCCGACAGTTAATACATACATATTAATTACAGCTGGTACCCGGGTATGTTCCCGCAATTGAATATAATATTTCGGAGGAAATGTCAAAATCTTGATTTACAAAAAAAAATCCCAGAGTAATGCACATTGCCCGACGTACTGGTAAGGAGCTGGGACGCAATCGATTCATATTAGTTCGATGCAATGAATATTTTGATGTGATTTAAAAAAAAGTGTCATTTTACGATGACTGGAAGTTTTACTTATCAATTTCTTATCAAATTCATCATGGGACGCAAGTTTTGTTTTGTTGTTTTGTTGACGGCCGTTAGCTGTAAAAAGTGTAGTAAGGTATCTTGGTGTTTAGTTGTACCAATATCTTTATTTTGACAAACAGATATTTCTCTGACGAAAGCTGTGTCGGGGGGATATTTTACAGCAGCCAACTTAATACCGGGCATTGACCGATCTTGATCCGACCAGTTATGGACTGTGACTCAACGTGGGACCTTCCCAGATGGAAAATACGATGATACCAAATTTTTCGTAGATTTCTTGTTAAATATATGACCCTGCCCGCAAATGCGTTTGAGCCGAAATGCGTACAAATATATTAAAATAGCTTATGGATTAAAAATAAGAGAATAATAAAAATAATTAAAAATAGAGTATTTCTATATCTATATCGAAAAAGTTCGGAGAATACACATTGCATTTTAAGACTTCCTCTTTTGAGGAAAAAACCTCTGATGTCATAAGTTATGAGCATGTCAAAGTTCAAACTTCAATATTTAATTTAATGTACCTGGCAAACGACTCAGTCATCAATTAAGGTCAAACTATCTTGAAGTGGCAAACCTCCAATTTGCAGAATATAAATGCTTGGATATGCACAGAAATCTTATGTACGTGTGTATAGGGTTGATTTATTATTGTATGCAGACGTGCTGCGAAGATTATTATGTTAATTTTTTTAGTGACTAGATTTTTTTCATTTTATGAGAGTCATCTTATGTGCCCAAAAATACTACATTATATGACAATTTAAGTTTTTTCTTGTTTTAGATAACCAATAAATACTAAAATATTTCAATTGTTCGGCATTTCAAACCAAGTCAAAGTTTATATTGGCTGTAGCATACTTCCTGGTCAACTGCAAGGAAAATGATACCTTGGATACATACAAGAAAGAATTGAACGGGATCGATAAAAGGTCGAATCGATAAAAGGTCGAACATTAAATTTAATAATGTAGTCACGATTCGTACCATTACTTTTGGAAAACTATGGCCGTTTTGCGCTAATATTTGATCCAGATTATAATTAATTCACTTACTAGCTGACCGATGCTCGCCTTGCTTCGCCCCCCTTAAATCAAAAAATTCGTATTAAATAAAAACATTCTTCTTTACATAAATTAATTATTATTGCTACATATTAAATATACACACACATATTTATATCCATTAAATGCTATTCAAATTCCTTGATCAGTGATATGTAATATTTAGACTATTATCTGTGCTTTTACATACAATGTTCATACCTGCGAAAACAAATTAGTAAGTTGTTATATATGCATTTGTGTACTTCAATAATACGTAGGTACCAACATAATGATGACAAATGACAAACATCTTTGTGTACAACATTTGGGGTTGTACGATGAGCAGTCTACGTAAAGCAGTCCATATGAAAAGCACTCATTACTTAAAACAATGCCGTTACATTTGACCTACGGCTTTACCTTATGGACAGTCATAGCAAAACAAAATTTAATTGGAAACTGCAGTCTTTTGAAAAGAAATGGGTTGTCCGAATCACTTCAATTACATTAGGTCTTAAAGCCTTAACCAGTAACATTGTTCCATCGCAGTAACATCATAGGCAATTGAAATTGACTTTAAAAAAAATGAGGTGTCTGATAGACCTGCTGGATTCGTAGAATTTAAAAATTGTGTTGACAAATTTACAAATCGCGTAATTTTTTTAGACTACTAACATCCTCTCTATTCTTCTTCAGTGATATCGGCGATGATTTGCTTCATGTAAGACCACCACTATCTTCTCGTCTATCGTTTATTTTGTATACAGTTTGAGGGCTCTGAGAACTCTCACTTAAAAATGTCATCTTTGCTCTCATTCCTCTCAAATTTCACCAAATTATTCTCATTTCAGTTTGCGCCCAAAACGAATACTATGCGTTAAATCAATCTGACATCGTCACAAAGGTGTAAGATAACATATCTAAACATATTTTTTCTCAGTTAATAGCTATCGTCAAATATCAATCGTCGAGATCATAGTAACTGACAGTTTTCAGTTTACGTGAAACCAGGTTAAACGATGTTTTTTAGACGCTAATGTTTTTTCATGCTTACATGAGCGAAACTGCATGTTTGGTATAGAAAAAACTCCGCAGCAGAATTCTTCATCTATAGGAGAAAACTGCACTCAAATCCGTTATGTAGATCGGAAATTGCGTTGCAGATACATATAATCATCAAATCTGATTTCTCTTTCATAGAAGTAAGTGAAGGTTAAAAAATACATTAAAAAATTAATTAAAAATAAACATTAACTAAAATAATAAAATTAAAAAAATGTGTTAAAACTTATTACGTAACTAATTTTCGACGGAAACAGACGACATTATATATCTATTAGGGATTGATAAAAATAAAACAACTTCATTTTCAATTAGAAAATCATCTAGAAATTTGACGCAATTGAAGAAAACGAGCAAAGAGTAAAATATTTATATTTAAAAAATGTTGATCCTAAAGAGCTAACTATGATAGACATAAGTTATCTTAAGTCAGCTTAAGCAACTGGGCGAATACACATAAATATCATACTTTGGCCTCAATAACCGTCAGGCTCGATTTCAGTGAATATCGTTTACTTGTATCTACTTAAGTAGAGGCAAAAACAAATACCTCTATACATACGTAAATGACAAAGAAATACCAGCGTAGTAAGTTGCAAGGCTTTTTTCTAAATAACTATACTAAATCGATCGAGTGTGTGTGGTGTTTTCATAAACGTCAGACTAACAAAGGACTGCGTTATCCATGTTCATTAATGCAGATATACGATCATACTAACTTTAGTGAACCGCAGTAAACGTCAATAGCTCATCGATGTCGGGCAGATTGTGCGGTCATTATTTTTTCACTGCAAATAAGAGAGAAAAGAAAGAAAAATATTTTGTACTAAGGCAAGACAGCAGACATTCTGCACGCATGAGAAAAGAAATGCGATTGTACTAGCGCAGATTTCCGACGTTTATGAAAACACCCATACTTTGATGGCTTCGATCTTAATATTGTAAATGGTATGGATTCGTCTCTATTGTTTGAAACTAGCAGATTTGATCTTTATGTATACAAAGTAATCTTACAAAGTAATCTTAAATCGGTATCAGTCATGAATTCAAGCACGGAGTTTATTATTATGAACGGTAACTTCACTTCTTGTAGTTACTTGTGGCGGCCGTTGCGTTGTGTGTCTGTCTACTCCTACGCACTTAAACCTCGGTGTCTAGGTTCGAATCCCAGTACGAAAAATATAATCTTAACCTCTTTCGAGTCACTGACAAAGCTAAAAGAGTATAACTACCAAGAAAAGCTTCTCAAACTTGGCCGTTCCGAGTCGGCAAAAAACGGTAGGTTCCTTCACACTCGTGAGAAAACAATAGCACTCACAATACGAGTGGTTACTGAGGAGCTAGGCCTTGGCCTACACAACTACACTTGTTCAAAATGCAAATTCTAAAAAAAATCAGTTGTGTAAGTTATCTCGTAGGCTTAGTAACTCCGTCAACATAAAGTTGCTTGCCTAGCCTTCCATGAAATAGAAATACGGTTTGCCGGCAGCAATTCTAACCAAAAGGTTAAGGTCATCATACATTTGTATCGTAGGGATACTCCCGAATTTTAAAAAGAAACTTCGCAGAGCCGATAAATACAATACCAATTCAGTTTTATGTACTTTCCATGAAAGTCATTATGAGAGTATTAGACATACAGACATATTTATATACGTAAAGGCTATTTGCTAGCAAACTGAAAAATCCTGCGGCATCTAAGAGACATTGCTAAGTATTATGTGTAAACGTATTTAACGGTTTAGTAGTTGTTGCACTCCCAGCATTTATCGTGTGTACTGACAAAGTGTATTAACTATATTATTAAATTATAACATAGAAGCAGGCACATCTTCCGGATTGGTGTCATGCATCTGAAGATAAAATCACCGTCGAAAGCAGAAATGACCTGCTTGCATAAAAGAATATTGTGCATAAGTCCCAATGTCAACTACTACAAATCTAACCCATTGAATGTACATGAACAGATGTGATTTCCTGAATCAAATTATGAAAGCAAACATAATTACCACTCGAAAATCACAATCTCAAGATTTGATTAAACATATGGATTTATGAGCAGGAATGTATAAATGAAACGATTGGTATATATACATAACGGTTATAGAATATATTTTTTTCTAAGAAAGCTTCATGGATTTCAGATTCCTGTTATTAATCCACATATGGGAGGACTTGTTCTTCAAATAAATATTTCGTTTCCCTTTACCATAAGATACAACGTAAGGACTGGGCTACCTCTGCAATATGTAAGTAGGTACATACAAAATATACAAATAACTTCAATTGACTGTTATGATTATTTACATATTTTAATTTAAGAATTAATAATATTATACAAAAGGAATATGATGACTTACATCGTATTTATATCGCCTCATCGTATTCATTTATCTTGCACATGTATTTGCATTCGGTTATGCTGATTCTTAGATGTCCATGTATTCCTTTTGCTGTGGTTAAGGAGGTTCTTAACTGTGTTTATGTATTTGCTAACAATCATACAAAACAGTACTCTTTATACCATGAAACAAAATTAAATTTGACGATATGTGCACTAATATTAAGTTTTTACAATTAAATACCATTCCAAAGAGCCACAATTGTATTATACCTATATTGAATGGATACACATACATATAGCATTTGGATAAGTTCAGTAAATATTACAAACGGAATTATCCTAACAGCTGTGTAACATGTATGTATATAGATGCTTGTTATTGGAAAACATAAATGTTACCAAATACGTTTTCAACGAGGTACATTATGGTTCAGGAAATTGTTCATATCTATACAAGCATGTTATAAAAAATATTCTGGTCCTTTCATCACTCCTACCTTTAGTAATTGCTTGGTAATTTTTTCTTAATATGAAAAATATCATAGTTACTTAATATGTGGTCATGATATTGTCTGGGTGTTTTTTTGTTATCTAGTAAAGGCATGGGTAGATCGGGGACTGTTTATGACGGTACGTCATCTACTAAGAAAAGCAGAAAATTCCTTGTTGGTTTGGGGTAATACATTTTCCAGAAAATGCTACTACGCTCTCATTCTGTTATTCTTGCTTTTTATATTATTCTTGTTATTTTTTTTATGGAATCATGAAAAATATCATTCCTAAACAAAGTTTATTGCCAACTTAAAGGAATTGGGAAATTTTGTAGCCTGTCTCTCAAAGTAGCAGCATTTATCACAGAACAATGCACGATGATAAAATGAATGATATACGAATGAACATACTGAGTAGTGACACATAGGAAACTATTGCTTAACTTATCACACCCATTTCTATTGAGATACGTGCTAAACGCCAAATATAGGATCGTCGGTCATACCATGTAAATACATCCCCATATGGTATACATGATCAATGTCCACCATGGATACCCATAGATAAAGGTATTCTCGAGAGATGAGCTTTGCATTGAAGTATTATCTTCAGTAGAAGAGAATAATGTGTCAGTGAAGATACATTAAAAAATATTTATACAGTTATAAGATAATAAGAAGAATAATCAATAAATAGCATTATATAATAACTTAGTTTTATGCCAAGGGCTTAAGCGATTTTTTTCAAGAGATGAATTGTTTAAATTATGTGCCCAATCATTCAGTTCAAACGTGATGAATTTCTGTTAACAAATAGTCAAATCGATTTTCCAATGGTTGCTGATAATTTATTAAATTTTGTGTTCGGATGAATGAATGTTGATTATAATAGTTTCGGCTCTCCAGTAACCAAAAAAATCCATGTATACAAAACAAACTAAATATAACTTACGAATAAGCCAACGCAAGTAACTCCACTCCCAGTGGACCATTCCGAATTCGATGTACAATATGTCTTTATATGAAAAGGCTAAACGAATTTTAAATTGTCTAGTGTAGCAAATTTAAAATTAATTAGATATTATAAGAAACTTCTATTGATAATATGCATGAATATCATTTGAAAAAAAATATTTAGTACTAAATTGCATTCATTCGAATACTCGAATAGCTGCTCAACATAGTGTGTCACAAATAGAAAGATTGTTTAAGGACGAGAATCACAATCATTTATATTTTAATTGAACACCTTTATGTGATTCTGATTTATTGAAGCAGTTACAATATTTAAATTACTGCATCATTCCTAACTCGTAGATTTGGCATTATCCTAAAGAGGACCATTGGACAGAAACTCTACTTTCAGAGATATGAGTCATAAGAGAACAATAAATATTTGTCAGTGAGTTAAAAATGAAAAAAAGAAATATCTTAAAATTCCTTTACCAATTTCGGATGACTTACATAATTTTTTGTACCTCTGATATATAGACTTGTATGCGCATAGTACGTGAAAATTAAAACCATTTAAAGGAGACATAGTTCTCAATGATAATTTTCACTATGCTTGAGTCCCATTTTCTCGATCTGTATATTTTAGTTTATGTCATGTCTTTTAAGGGTTATACTGTTATATGCAGCAATTACTTCGGCTAAATGAGGACCAGAACAAACAAAAATAATTTAACAGTATGCCTTTTAAACGGATATTGTATTTCAATTTAAATTTCTTTAACGGCATAAAAAGCTTAAATTAATAAAAAAATAAAATTATCGAAAAATCGTTAACGAAAAACAGTGTGAGACTATGCGACTAACGACGAGCGAACTTCACACCGGAAATTAGAACTCGGGAAATGAAAAGCACAGGTTGCGGCAAATTCTCCACACATTTAAAGACCAGATATATTGTACTTTCCAGTGATACTGTTCTCACACACACAGAATTTTGAATATGTTTGAACTGTACACACGTGTACACATATAACTATAAAAAAACATTTTGCCGATATTTTGGTATTGGTTGTATACCGTGGTTTGTAGATGGACTACGGGAATTGTGTCACATTAATCACTATGCAGCGGCTCTACATTTATACACGATCCACGAATTTCAACCCTGATAGTGATGATACATTTTATCGTCAACTGGACTGCTATCGCGTAACGTAACTTGGTTCACGTAATTGACCCACATAAGGACACCTTCACTACGAATTATCATATTTTCTTCACCTCAACCTAACGACCGGCGAATTTGCTATTTAAGGTGTGAGGCCGGTTTCGAAGAACTCGGAAATGTCCGGAAACTATATGATTTCAACCCTTACTGCAATCCACTATTAACTTTTTATTATACTTTTTCGTTGCTTTTAAGTTTATGAAATTCACCGTCAAATTTGTCTCTACTATCTTAGTGTTCATTGATTTTTTCTCTCTATCCTACTATACAAAAAAAAAACGTAAGAAAAGATTAATTCAACCCCTTCCCGTAACTTTACTCAAGTCCGCAGTATCCCTTATCCGCCGTTGATGGAATACTACCAAGCGATGCGAACTCAAGTAAATGCGATATGAGACTGAAGAAAAACGTGAAACTAAATTTCACTGTATGCACCAACAAAACGAATCACTCAACACACAACTATGGACACTACAGCCATTGCCACAAGATGAAAAAAAAATTAACCACATTACACCACACGAAGACGGGGGCTCGTACTCTCTTCAATATACTGTTATATATACTAGGTATGAATGTATGTACGTTTATATATACTTATGCTTCATTCGCAAGCTATGAGGCTTACGTAGTATTCTGCGGCAGTTCTTTCTTATTATAGTTGTGGCCTTCAATGTTGTACTTCTGTTGGGTATAAGTTCTTCTACTTGTGTTCGGTGGCAACTTGATGTAGATGCTACATCGATTTTCTGCATAACTTACCATTTAACTCTCAAACACTCATCATACTGAGTGAAATTCAGTGGGTGGATGGGAGAAACTGCAAAAATAGCTCATTGAGAAAGTGGGTCTAAAAAATATGTTAAAATAATAGAAATACATTCGAGATGGTTGTTATAATATGTTATAATAGTCAATATATCCAATAATTTAATTTAAATTAATTTTGTTTCGTGAATGTTCTTTTTCGGAGAAAATAATTGAGAAATACAAATAAGTTAAGGAAAAAATGCTGATGAAATGTCTGTGCTTGTTAATATGTTCTCAAAATTGGTGCTAAAATTCACGTACAAGCTAAGGAAATTACGTTTATTTAAATACTTAAATTTTAGTGTGCAGCTTCTGGATAAGACAATGAATTAATCTCTTACATATATAAAAATACATTATTCTCATCTCAAATAGTCATTGAAAAACCATTTAAGTTCAATTGTTAAGATTCAGTGCAGCCTATAGGTTTTGTCAAAATGTTATGCAATGAAATGTTTTAAGGGTGAAGGAATTCCAATGATACGTTCCAAATTCCAATCAAAGTTCACAATAGAGAATAAAGTAGAAAAAATTACAAATTATTGGATGCTATTAAGAGCTTTCATAATATTATTCATATTCTTAATTTCCTTAAAGAGCTGTTTGTTATAATAAACAGTTAAACATTTTGGAATGAAAATATTTAAGAAAATTATCTATGTTGTGTATTCTGTCAATAAGCCAGTATATTGGAAGTGACTTCAGTATTCAGTATGTTAGACTTTCTCGCTCGGTGTGATCCCATTCTAGTTTTAAAAGCCGCTAAATATTGCAAATAAAAAACTTCAGAAAATAATAAATATTTACTATTTAAACCATAATAAGTATATATATATATGTATAATACATATATTATGTTATATGTATATATATATATATATAAATATAATCTATATATTTAAAAATCAATGTTTGTTGGTTTGTTTGTCCTTTATAGACTCGTAAATGGTACGAGGTAGAGCACTGATGTCTTTGGCAACGTTGTTCAGAGTTCTGTGAAAAAAGGTTTTGGTGCAATTTTTTTTTGTTTCATGCTAAACTATGCTTTTTAATATCCGTAGGTACGCGCGCCGTGTACTTCTAGTATATAACAAATATGTTTATAAATGCTTATTGATCCGTAAAAACTAAAGAGCAACTAAGGCACAATTTATGCAGTATTCCTTTATGTTGGAATTGTAAAAGGCAACAGACAATTTGTTTATATTGCTACTAAAATATTGTACACTAGTACAAGCGTAACTAATAAGATAAATAAAATTGTTATTGTGCAAGTGCTCTTACTTACAATAAAAGTATCACAAAAGAAAATAGCAATTAATTTGATGAAGATGTTTGGCGATAAATTATGGAGAAACTTTTTGTCCTGGAAAAATCAATAGAAAGGATTCAAGTTGTTTTGTCAATAGCGAAGGGCATAAGTTCACAAAAATCATAGATCTTACATATGAAAATAAAACTTACTATGAGATAAACGAGATGCATATTTAATCACAATTTTGTAATGTAGAAAGATAAATGGTGAGAAAGATAATGGAACAAAAATTCTTTGTCTTAAAATACTACAAAAGCTTTTCGTACTTCACATGAACATTTTAAGAAATTAGGGCTTATTTCAATAGTGATATGTTGAAATTATACAATTTGTATAAACAAGAAATAATGAAATCATACAAAATGTAAATGTAATGCCTTTGGTTATTGTTATAATTCTGTTCAGTTCAGAAGACGTTCATCTTTCATTTTCATGAATATATTTTGCTACTAATATGAATCGTTCTTGTGGAGAAGGTTGCATAGATTCGTAGTGATGCAAATACTGTAGCTATAGTAAATGCAAGAAATATACTACGTGGGTAATTCTTCCTTATCATCTTTATATTTCTTAAAAATAAAAGCTCATGCAGTTCTAAAATATAATTTCATTACAAATATTTTGAAACCTGTTTTGACTCTGCCTATTGTAGTTGAATCTTCATGAATTTTATAATTGCTTTTTGAGGTTGAATAATGTTCAATCGATTATCGAAGCTTAAAATAAAGATTTTGTTTTGTTTCTTTTGAAAGAACAATATTATTTCAAACAAAGAAAACCAATAAAAAAAAACAACAAGAAAGACATCGCAAAGACAATAACTGCCGTTTATCACAAAGACATAGGGTTAATTTATTTAGGCTTTGAACTTACAATTTGTATTCATAAGCTGTAATATAAAATAATAATTATTCATATTTGATTTATTAAAAATTAACAAAGCATGACATAGAAAAGGCTATCCCAAAAACCAATATTCGACAAATGAATGTTAGGACAACCTCCTTCCAGATCTAAATACTGACAGATATGAGGAGGCAGAGGCTAGAAGCATATATTGCGCTTTCCTGTTCTCTGGCGATAAGGAAGGCTAAATGATAGGCGATATTTACAACACTGACTCTATTTATATTTCGCAGCAATAAGTGCAATAGTTATTTTTTCTTTAACTTTACCACACATATAACAAAACTTCTTGAATAATTAATACTTTGAGTAAAAATAAACTTAAATCTGTTTTACTAAGAATTATAAGAAAAAAAAACGAGTATCATCTAAGCCCTGATCTAAAGCAGCATCTCCTATTATTGACTTACGAAGGGAAAAGACAACTTCGATAAGGGTGTACTTCATATAAAATCATACTTGCCGCGTCTAAACTGGTATCCGACATTCAATGGAACAAAGACAAAAAGTGCACGTGTGCCTGTCCGATTGAATTGAAGAAGGCGTTGGACACCGTTTGGTTGGAGGGATTATTCCTCAAGTTGGTCAGGCTCGGCATAAGTAAATCATTGCTATATGTACATGATCTATGGCGTGATAACAGCTAGAAAGTTCATCATAAAAAATTGGCGATGTAACGTCTGCCGCGGTATTTGACAACAAAAATGGGCTGCAACAGGGAGCGGTTGGTTCGCCGAACTTGATCTCAATATTCACTGCAGATCTTATAGATCTTATATTCAACGATTTTGCGACGACTGGAAGTTGAGTATCAACTTCCTGAAGTGTGAAACTATCTTTTTCAGGACCCCGCTGTACATGTCATCATGGGATACGCGCACAAACTGGCATAAGTTCGCCATTGTTGAGCCGCAATGACGTCCGTTGGATGTGAAAAGTGTAGTAAGGTATCTTGGCATTTAATGTTGGATCAATGTCTGCAACTTGGCACGAGGGTGAAGGCAATCTGCTACATGGCCCTCATCCGGCCTGTTATGGCCTACGGTTGTCCACTGTGGTTCAATGTGAGTCCTTCCCAGATATAAAATATGAGGTTGTTCGAGAGACAGTGTCTTCGCACCTGTCTCCGGTTGTATCGCACACCCGAGTCAGAGTACAAGAATTTCTATCCCAATGAGGTCCTGGACAACGAGGCAAACTTGAACAGGATAGATATTTTTATTATTAAGCTGATCAGAAGGCATATTGCACGAGCTATGACTGCTTCCAATAGCCTGGTCTTTGGGGCTTACTACCCCAATTGTATGTTCCATGAGGGAGTGCGCCTCACCGGCTTTATTCCTCCTAAAGGGATCCTCTATCTCGACACAATTGGCCTAATACAGGATCCACAAAGATGTCCTGTCATCTACCATGTCGTACGCCGAACAGTGGACAGGCGACATAAAACATACGCCCTGGTGCACGTGTCCGTACTGTTACGGACATAGTGAAGATAGATTATAAGTTTTTGTGTTAGTTTAAGGTAGTAGTAGTAGTAGTAGTAGTAGGCAACACCCCGAATTTATTAAGCTTAATACAAGCGAACAACCTAAACAATCTAAACTTTAGAACTAAAGCTTAACCTAGATGGTAGATAGAGAAAGGCAGGACTATCGCAGGAAATAATGGCACTGGAGGTGGTTTCGAAGTGAGGTTTTGCTAAGGTGGAAATCGAAAGAGTTATTTCATAGTGTTAAGCAGGCTTAACATTCTTGATACCGGTGAGTTTAAGCCGTAAAAAGTCCGATGTGGTCTAATGTGGAAGAGGGCTGCAGACCTTAGATTGTAGGGGTTGACGTTAAGAGACACAAATTCAATAAGCGCGGTGCAGTCTGTATTACCAGTAATAAGTTGGTGGAGGAAGAGCAGATTGGCAGTCTTGCGACGGTTTTCGAGGGACTCGAGGGGATTAGTTTAAGGCGATCAGAGTAAGGAGGTAAGTTGGTTCTATCAGTCCAGACAAAATCACGTAGGGCGAAACGTAGAAACCTACGCTGGACAGCTTTGATACGACGAATATGGACTGCGTAATGAGGTGACCATACTTGGCATATTCGAGAATGGGTCTAACGAAGGTGATCTATAGAGATTTTGTGACATAGGGATTCGAAAATTCTTTTGACCAGCGTTTGATAAAGACAAGCGCAGAATAGATGATACTGAAGATGATACTGAAGGGACTAGTTCATTGCTGAGGAAATAGTTTCTATGTGGATGCGGTGGAGGTTTGCGGGAGTATGCAATGGATTGACATTTACTGATGTTAAGTTTGAGATCGGTTTTTTGACACGAAATAGAAAAACTATTTATCTTGAAGAGAGTAGGAGTCAGAGGGAGAGGAGATGAACGAATAGATTTTCATGTCATCGGCGTAAACATAGATATGAGAGTTCATAATAATACGGTCAGCATCGTTGATGGTAAGTACGACTATTAGTGGACCGAGGTGGCTACCTTATGGTACGCCAGAATTGGCTTTGATGGGCTTGGAAACAGGCGATCTGAAGGTAACTGCGTATTCTCTGCTTTCCAAATAGGATTTGAGCCATTTGACGAAGTGAGGTTGAAAGCCTAGGGCTGTCAGTTTATATATAATGACTGGGTGCGAAATTTAATCGAATGCTTTACGAAAGTCGGTGGCTATAACATCGACTTCTTAAGGACAATTACAGGCAACCCATCGGAGCCTGGGTTGTAGTCGTCCTTAAGTGTGTTGATATTCTCTTCAACAAGGCGCGCAGTTACGTGAATAGAAGCTAACGAAGTTTGGGCTGAATTGTTCAGATATGAAAAGTAATCTTGATCGAGCTCAGTGGAACAACCATTGTACGATTGACTGAAGAAATCGGCGAATAAGTTTGCGATGGTTATGGTGATCAGACGAGGCAGTGTTGGCAAATTTGAGATTAGGAGGATTGGCATTAATAAATCGGTAAGAATTCTTAGGATCCGTTATGAGATTGGAATGCATTCGGTCGATGTATTTCAGATAGAGGGATTCAGAAAGCTTAGCAAATTTTAGGTGAGTAAGCTGGTAAATGGAGTGGTTTAGGTAAATGGAGAGATTAGGTAAGTGAGGTAAGTCTTCCAGAGTTTGTTTCTATTGTTATGAAGTGATCGTAATTTTTTATTATATCAAAGAGGGGATGTGGGACAATTTGCATGGTATTTGAGAGGTACAGCTTAAACGAGACAACCGGAGATGATAGAGTAGAAGGACGAAAGGACGGTTTTAATATTAATGTAAGCAAGGTTAAAATTAACTCGGCTAAGCAAAAAATTGAGCTTGACGAAATCAGTTTTACGAAAGTTAAGGGTACAAGAGGTTGGCGAGTGATTTTTTCGAATCGAATTAATGTAGGAAAAGGAAACAAAGAGGGGGGGATGGTATCGGTCTAAAGTAGACAGAAGATGATCGCTTTCGGTATCAATGCAGTTAATAATGTTAGATGAAAATATAATATCGATATAGGCCGGTGTTAGAGAAACAGTCTAGAAACAGAAATTACTTTTCAGCAGTTGCAATAGGAGAGATAAAATGTGTCTCATCATCATTAAAATCTCCCATGACTATGACATCGTCATTTGAATCAATTTCGTTAATAAGGGAGTCGATGGCATCAATGGCGAGCTGGTAGCCTTGAATTGGTTGGGACGGCGATTGTAACACACAACAAAAGAGATATAGATTTCGTTTAAGAATAGATAGCTTCACAGACCTCTGAACAGTGAAGTGTGTGTTTCGAGTGTGTCGGCTTTTAACAAAATAACAAACGTTAATAGCAATCATCAAGTAGTGCAAGTACCGAGAGTATTTTAAAAGCAGCAGTCAACCGATCGGATCCCAGTTCGATCCCCATTGGGGACACAACCAGATATATTTTATTTTTTTTTTTGCTTGGCTCACACAGTAACATAAGTGTGAGTGCGGAAAATGAATGACCACTAGCGGTCCGCCCGCGTAGAAGCGGTCAATGACCAGCAACAACCGGTGGCAGAACCAGGCCACCAGTCAACGGTGCCCACAGAAGGCGCAGTGAAGAGGAGGAGGAAGAAAGCGTCACTCAAAATCGCAAAACGCCGCAATACCAATGCCTCACCCGAAGGGCTGCAGGGGGAAGAGCAGAATAAGGCGGCGTCGTTGAGTACGTCAGCAGCTGAGTCAGGGGAAGAAGGAGAAGAGACGGTGCAGTACGTCTCCGATGGAGGGGAAGGCCTGTTAGCAGCAACAGCTATGATTCTCTTCCCTACAGTGCAGCAACAACAAGCACCACCAGCTGAACTCCAACAGCAGCTGCTAGCATCTCAGCAACATCAAAGGCCAGCTAGGCAACAGCAACAGCGGCCAGAAACAAAGAAACTGCCAGCAGCACATCCACAACAACTGCCAGCAGTTCACCAACAACAGCGACCAGCAACAACACAGCGTTAAGCAACACAGCGTTCAGCAACACAGCGTTCAGCAACACAACGTTCAGCAACACAACGTTCAGCAACACAACAGCGATAGCCGTCAGCAACCCAACAGCAGCAGCCACAGAAAAAAAATAAAGTTCCGCCAATCAATATCTGCTAGGCGGATGTTGACTGCCAAGTTGTGCAAGGAGGCCATAGGTTCAGGTAACTTTCTCATTAGTAAATATAAAGGCGTGGATAAACACGCAATCCACTGCAAGACAGTGCATGATTACAATGTGGTGAAGGAATATCTGAAGATGTCGACGCTCGAGTTCATTTCCTTCAACCCAAAAAGCGAAAAATGCCAGTCCCGGCTGTTGAAGCTTACTTGGCCGCTCGAAGCGGAGAAGGTCCTCCAACTGCTCAAAGAGCATGTGTGTGATGGCATTGAGTTCGTCGGGGTCAAGCCCTTCACCACACTTAAGGCAAAGAGGGAGGGGCGAAAATTGCCCTTTTATATTGTACAGATTACACCCACAAGCAAAGTGGATAATCTAAAGAAGATAAATTCCTTAGATTATCACGAATGCATCTGGGAGAGTATACGAAGGCGCGATGGCATTGCACAATGCTTTCGCTGCCAAAGGTTCGGGCACGCCGCGTCGAACTGCCAAATGCAGCCTCGATGCGTTAAGTGCGGAGAAAACCACAGTGTGGATAATTGTCCTCTGGGGCAAGAGGGAGCAGCTGACAATCAGCAGAGTCAGCTCAAATGCAATGAAATGGTTCCGCAGAAGCAGCCCCCACTGAAAAATCCACACGGGGCAGCCATAACCGTCACTCCTCAAGTGACCTATGCCCAAATGGCGTCTGGTCAGAGGAACGCGGAAGAGCAACAGCTACCGAAGGTAGTGCAGCAGCCTTCAGTGCCAAGAGCACACGATCCAACGCCCGATTGGAAATCCTCCATTGAAAGGCGTATGGATCGGTTAGAGGAGCAGGTATGCCAATTTCTGGTGCTCCTGCAGAACCAAGCACGTCACCAGTCTTAGTGGCTACGCAGACGGAGAGCACATATAAGATCCTTGCAGTGAATTGCAAATTCATTGGTAGGAATCCCTCGAGCTCTATAGATTGTTGGATGATCAAAGCTCAGAGCTGTTTCTGATTAGCAAAACCGATGTTATTAGAAGAAACCCGAAAATAGTAGTGAAGTATTACGTTTTTAGGATTTGGAGGCGTGCATCGTGTGCATTTCTATCCCAGTGGAAGGAAGATGTATGCGGTGTCGGTCTACTCCTTCGACTCCCCTAGTTCCAGAACGACTATATTAGAGCTCGATTCACTTTTCGATGTCTAAGACTGGACTCGGAGGAGAACTACTCTCATCCTACCCCAGAAGCGGATCGTATTTGGATCTCCTGCTGTTTGACGCAAGACTGCAGCTGACAGATACAAACTCACAAATGGTAAACTGTTTGAACACTTTCGTGTATCTCAGTGACCATTGCGGACTTAGGGCCGAAATAAATACTTGACTCGAGATCGAAAACTCGCATAAAAAAATTGAGGTACTAGGCGCAGCCTTTCAGGAAGTGTATAAGGTGAATGGGAGTGTTCGCCCACACCACGACTTGTAGTGTTCTATGACAATAACATGGCCTATAATGTCATCGCAGACAAAGGGGTCATATCGAAGACAGAGCTTCAAACGGTCTTCGAATCACATAAGAAGAAAAAGTCTGTTGGAATCGACGGGATCTCGAAGATTGTGTGTGTAAGACATCTCCCCCTAGATGTGGGTAATATGTACGCAATCCTGTTTAACAATGCTCTGAATAATGCACATTACCCGGAGCATTGGAAAACTGCGATTGTGCAACCCATATCCAAGCGAGGTAAAGATTCTTCGAATCCGTGCAACCTCCGGTCAATTAGTCTCCTTCCGAACATCAGCAAGGTATTTGAGAAGGTGATAAATAGAGCTCTGACCAACTGGACAGAGGACAAGCATATTATTCCGGATAACCAATTCGGTTTCAAAGCGTAGCATGACACTATTCATGCCGCGTCGAAACTGGTGTCGGATATCCAATGGAACAACAGGCCAGAAACAATGTACGGGTACCTGCCTGATTGACCTGGAGAAGGCCTTCGACACCGTATGGTTAGAAGGACTTTTTTACAAGCTCAATGGGCTAGGCATTAGTAAACCACTGCTGTATCTACTGTGTAACATGCTTACTGGTAGAAGGTTCGTCGTCAAGAATGGCAATGTGACCTCTGAAAAAATGGTCTCCAACATGGTGCCGTTAATTCGCCGATCCTGTTCAACATTTTCTTGAGCGATCTGATAAGTTCTCTTCCTCACGTAATTGCGTACGCCGACGACTTGATCGTGTACAGATCAGGTAAACAAATCGAGGACATCACTACTTTCGCGCAGGGTGACTTCGACTCATTCATGAGAAGTTGCGATGACTGGAAGTTGAATATCAACTTTCAGAAGTCGGAAACCATACTGTTCAGGACCCCGTTGTATAAGGCTTCGGCGGATGCAAAAAAGAATTGGCGAAAGTTCTCAATTGTTGGGCGTCACGGGTAACCACTAGCGCAAAGGACTGTAGTCAGATACCTGGGGATCTGACTAGATCATTATCTATATTTTAACAAACATGTAGATGCTGCTCTAGCCCGAGCCCGGGGCGCTTTCGATCTTACAAAGAGACGGCTTTACAACAGCCAACTCGATGCGAGGGTGAAGGTAATCTGCTACATGGCCCTCATCCGGCCAATGCTCACCTATGGCTGTCCCGTGTGGTTCAACGTGAGTGCAAGCTTGATGGAAAAGATTCGGGTGTTTGAGAGGGCTTGTCTTAGAGCTTGCCTTCGCTCCAATGAGGTTTTATACAACAGGTCTTCGTCCCCCCAGAAGCTTTTCTCCATTTAGACATGTACGGTCTGTTACAAGACATAAATGCGGTACCGCTCATCTTTCACATCGCCCGTTCAACTGTGGATGTGCGACTCAACCACGACCGTTCCGTCGCACAACGAGCTGAGGAGGGTCGCCTCCGGTTCAGTACAGCGGTATCGAGTCGGGATGTGCGGGATGTTGCTATGCAACATCGAAAGTTCTGGTGGCTGGGGAGCGAGGGAACTCCAGCGACGAACCCTTTACCGTATCCCCTTATGGGGCGCAGTCGGTCACTGTCTTGCAGTGGATAACTTCAAAATCCATCAGCTGCAACCTATGGCCGACTTCCATAGCGTAGGGTAGGTTTAAGGTAGTATTTAAGATGTATATATGTACAAAAATAAAAAAACAAAAAAAAAAATTGACAAAAGATGCATATATGTATACAAGAAGATACATATATGCATTTATGTATGTAGGGATATATGCGTATACATATTTGTATATGGGAATACACATATGTATATGCATATATATGTAGATTAGTTTAAGTTAGTTGTTTAAGTTTATTTTAAGGTAGAATGTAAGGTAGTTTGTAGTTTTTAAATAAAAAAAAGTTAAGTTATTATGTTTTTTAAATTTTTCATAATATATATTTGTCCTTAAATATTAGTATATATTTTATTCATTGTTAGGTTAGGTCGAAAGACATAGTTTAAGGTTAAGTTTAGCTTAGAGTGCTCTCCGAGAGCCAGTAAGTTAGAAATATTAAAATTGTTCGTCCATCTAGCTTTAAGCATTTTTGTCTAGTATGTAAGCTTATCCCGAATTAATAAACAAAAATGAATTAAAAAAAAAAAAAAAACAAATGAACTCTAAGTCGGCGGTGGGCGATGATTTAAAGAGTCAGGAATCATATTTGTCATCAGTTGCCAGGAGAACGTCGCGCCCAGATGAGCTATCATCTTTACCCAAACCATCGTCACGGAAAACACTGAAATTAGAAGTAAAGAACTCGTAACTGTTAAATGATGAAGAGAGGTTTGTTTCTGAGAGGGCAAAAACATCGTATGGATTTTGAGAGTTCAGAAATACGGTGGATGATTTCTGTGCGCAATCCTCGAACGTTTTGGTAATATATAGGCGGTATCGGAATCGTTAGGAACGAGAATAGTTTTTGAAATTAGCGCGAGTTCGTTGAAGATGGGCGATTTGTTTTGAAGCGATATGAGAGGCGAATGTGGATAAATCGTTTGCTACATTAGTAGGGGAATTATTTAGACTCTCATGGAAATGGACAAAAATCAATTCGGAAGGTTCTGTTGGGAGGCCTTCTTGGTGGAGCGAAACCATAACATTTATTTTGGTAATCCCGTCGATGCATATGGAGTCATCCTTGTCATGTAAATACGCGAGATAGTTTTCATATATCTTACGATCACGTAAGCGTGAAATAACATAACGCCCATCATCCCCAGAGTCGGTTAGTTGTTTCGTTAGTTTAGCTGTACAAGGAAACAGCGGATCAATGAAGGAACGCGGTGGAGTTAGCGATTTTGTGGGGTTAGTATTCGAAGTATCGGAAGAAGATGGAGTAGAGGCGGGATTAGGAAATTGGGAGGGAGAAGAATTATCCGGTGAAATAGGCTTTGCTGGTACAGACACTGGAGGACGATTGGGGTTGAGAATGTGAGAATTAATAAAGTTTGGGTATTTGAAAGTAGGTTTGATAGAGGAGGATGCGTTAAGGTCAAATGATAAGCGTTTAAAGTTAGGGAATGTCGTTATTGGTTTTGAAGTTAGGATACAAGCCCGTTTTAAAAGACCAATTACTACTTACAGCATTGCTGGACAACGGACGATTAGGTGGAGGTTGGTGAGCGAGATCTAAGAGAAGGAGCTTCTGAGTAACGGAATCCTGACGGGGATTAGGCGAAATTGAACATTTGTTTATACTTAAACTTCCTAAATTAATGTTGCCTCCGAAAGGGTTGGTAATAAGCCATTCGTTTTTCCTGGGAATGAAGATCACGATTCGTCCATTTCTCAGCTTTTTCCATTGGTTGATGTCCAGATGTTGCGTGGGGCACCGCTAATGATAAATGCAGACAGGTCATTATCGTTAGAACGGTTGTTCTTCTGAAGCTGTGTTATTCTTGAATCCCACTCTGATTTCGTCCAGGTTGTGTCGAAAAAGTTAAGTTTAGGAGGAAGAGGCTCTTGAGAGGGAATATCCACAGTTTGTGAAACGGTGTTGAAGATCTCGCATAAGGGAATGGCAATGTCAGAAGCTGAAGTTTCACAGAAAAGTTCCTCCATTAACGATTTGTTGTTGTTGAAATTTCTGCGTGACAATAACAAATACCCCTGCAGCAGCTAGACTACATAAAGCGCTGTCAAAAACAGAAGAGATTCAAATGTCGCTAAAGAAACGTCATTGCAGCTACACTGAAAATGAGGAACAGAGGGCTGCTGGAAACTCACTTTCCGGACAGTCACCAAAATAATGACGGGTCTGGCACCAATTTGCGAATACCAGGGGTTATGGACTGGAGAGTTGAGGGAGAGATATTCTCCAAAGGACGCCCGGAATGGGCGTCAAAAGAAAACACAAACTGAAACGACCAAAAAAAAAATAAGTCTGTCCAGCACAATACTGGATCCAGTAAAAGAGGTCAAATATCTAGGAGTCGTTTTAGACAGCAAACTCATCTGAACCCCGGACAAAGTACTACGAACCCAGGGGCAAATGCACCAGTATCTTTCAAGCTGAAGTATATGCAATAGAGATATGAGCTCAGATCGATCTTGACAGGAGCTACACTGGACCAATTGTGACATAGCAATAATGCCGGTCAGTCGTGCCGCTAGCCTGACACTAGACTCCTATAACATCAAATCCAGGCTCGTGTGGAAATGTCTACAGAAGCTTAAGAAGTTAAGTAGGAGTAACATAGGAGTATAATTCTGTTGGATACCTGGCCATACACGGATAGATGGCAATGAAATGGGCGACTCCTAGGCTGGGAAAGGAGCACCGGAAAATTTTATGGGGACCGAATCATTCTGCGCTGTAAAGAAGAAACCGCGCAGATACATGGAACAACGCTCATGGTATAAAGCAGGCCAAGAAACTCTTGGGTCAACATAACCGGAAGAGGTTTGAAACATGTATCAGAATGAGCAAAAACAACCTCCGTATCATAACAGGCTTCTCAACAGGGCACTGTAAACTCAGGGAGCACCTAAGGAAACTAGGAGTATCAGAAGAAGGTCTTTGCAGATTCTACGGAGACAAAGATATCTGGTCAAACACCTAATATCAGATTAAGAACTAAAGTCACTAGAACCAGGTCTCATTCTCAGATTCCTCAAAGAAACCTTTTCCACATTCGCGCGATAGGAGCAAATAACCCTCACTACAATAAGTTTCTCTACCTCGGGCTAAATGTCAGGCACAAAAATGACAACATTATTGAAATCCGATGTAAAATTGTCCGTACTAACCGCTATTTTTGCTGATCCTTCGGATTGTCCACCACAAATTTGGACAACTGCCTTAGCTCGCCATTGGTTCCATACACGTCAATACTAAATTTTTTAATCTGAAAATTATGGTTCATGATGATGAACAATATCGAGACTACTTGATATTAACAACTGGGGATAGTAGCATGTGCAGTATTACACCATTAGCCAACAATATCCATGATTTTGATTCGTTTCAGAATACTTTCTAGGATTTGTTCAATGCTTTAATATTGTATCCAACGATTAAAATAAGTTGTTCGGAATTTAAAACATTAAAAACACATTGGGCTGTATTGGATGTATAAAAACGACCACATTTCATATTTAAGATGTTTAAGTAAGTTTTTGTAAGCCCATCCCTTCTCATTGATCGTGTATGCGCGTACCGGATGTCTTTTGACGAGGACCCCGATTCTGCCAGACAGTCAAAAAGGAGAGGTCGAATAGAGCAAACGGGAAATAAAGAAGACTAATGTTGACGTACAAATTTGTGTCTCATTTGTCATACCTATTTGTAACATTATTCAGTCCAACAGCTTCATATTTTTAAACTTTTAGTTTTATTTAGTGGTAGTGGTATTTTATTATTTGTTAATCTAAAGACGGAATACAAAGTTTATCGATGAAACCAGGAATACATTCTTTCTTGATGAAAGAAAAAAAGAAAGAAAAAATTCTTGTTCGAGAAGAATAAATTTGAAAAAGGGAAAAAGGACGTTTGATATTTCAATTGTTCGTACAGTTTGAATAAGCAAAAGCAGATTACTGTGTGTCTATTCCTGAGTTCTTATGTACATTAAAAAACAAAACTCTGCACGCGTTTACTCTAATACTTTCCCTTTTTGTTTTTAAGGTTATAGTAAAACTAAAAAAAAAACTAACGAATGCCTTACGAATGTTGAATACCCAGCATTCCTTTGGTCACATTTTCTCGAACAAAGAAATGCTTGATCGAAATGTGTTTCGTTCTGCAATGAAACTCAGGACTTAGAGCAAGTCTCACCGCTGCGGAATTAATTCCGATATTCCTTTGAATAGTTTGCTCAACCAAATTACTTCTGTTGTGACTTCATTAGCAGCTACAATTTCTGCTTCAGTTGTTGAAGTAGCTACCATCGCCTGCCTTTGACTCAGCCATGAAGTAGCTCATCCTGCATACGTAACAACTACTCCTGAAGTTGAACATCCAGTTTTTGTACACCCACCAAAATCTGCGTCACCGTAGCATTCAAGAATACCCTGCGTTGTGTCAAAAAACTCTCTTTACTGGCTACATCTTTGGTCATCAGGTTTTCAAGTGATCTTGATAAAAATCCTACGCTGTAAGCCAAATCCGGTCTTGTTTTCGAAGCTTCTGAACTTTTCAGCATTGGTGTTGAAATCGGCTTGCAAACCAAAACCTTCAAGTATCCTCTTTGCATGTGCTTACTGGCAAATTTTAATATGATCATTTTTAACGTTTAATTTCAGTTCTAAGTCTTCAGAATCACTTGATGCAACATCGTCCACATATAAAGCTAAAATTATCTTTTTGCAATTTCTTTTTCCAGTGTATAAACACTCACTTTAAATTTTAATTTCGATAAAAAACTTCCGAAACGCTAAATCCAGCTCCTCGGTGCCTGTTTGAGTCCATACAGACTTTTCTTCAGCTGACATACCTTTTCTGTTCCATCATCATAGCCCTCTGGCTGTTTCATAAGGATAATCTCCTGAAGTTCTCCATACAAAAACAGTGGCAACACTGGACTGAATGTTTGACTATGATCAACACCATGACGTTGGCTGAAACCTTTCACGACTAATCTAGCTTCATACTTGTCAATACTGCCATCAGGACTTGTTTTTAATCGAATAACCCACTTACATGGAATTGTCTTAGCACCTTTAGGTAGTTTTGCAAGCTTCCAAATTTGGTTTTCTTTTAATGAAGTCATCTCACTGTCCATTGCTTTTCTCCATTTCTTATCTTCTTTACTATTAACAGCTTCTTCGAATGTTTCGGAACTTTCTCGCTCGTTAATAAGTTATTCTATTGGTATGACGAAGTCTTTGAGGTATTTTGACTTTTTAAGTATTGAACGATCCCGAAGACGTCTTTCTGATGACTCTTGAAAATCCTTTTCCACTTCTTTTTCAGGTTTGGTATCTGTGTCGACTCCAGTCTCATACTCCTCGTCAAAACTTTCTTCTATTTTCCTATAATCTTCAACAATGTCTTGGTTGTTTTCTTTTTGCACATCTCGAATAGGAAGCTGAACGTTTTCTTCACATTCGCTGAGTTTTTCCTGGAATTTCACATCTCTAGGTAAAACTACTTTGTTGTCTTCTATTGAGTAGAGTCGATATCGCTCGTCACCATCATATCCCACAAGTTATCCTTTAACTGCTTTCTCGTCCATCTTTCGTCGTTTTTGTTTCGGAATATGAATACAACAGACGAATGCGATTATACGTAAATGCTTTATTCTTGGCTTCTTTCCCCTACAAAGCTCATGTTCTGATAAGGATATATATTGCAGATTTTACTAGCTCTGCCCAAATTGCTTCTGGAAATTTAACGTTCGAATTTGAATATTTGAAGGTTCTTGCCATTTCTACAATTGTACTATTTTCACTCTCTGTACCGCCGTTTTGCTCAGGCGTATATGGTGCTGTCAGTCTTTGTGTTGTTCCATTTTTCTGAAGGATTGCTCTGACATCTGCGTTGTCAAACTCTCCGCCGTTATCACTAAGTAATTCCTTAATCTGATGACCTCGTAATTTAGCATGAGCTAACATCTGCTTTAAAACATTTTTAACTTCTGATTTC
Organism: Eristalis pertinax; assembly: GCA_907269125.1. Classification (NCBI taxonomy): domain Eukaryota; kingdom Metazoa; phylum Arthropoda; class Insecta; order Diptera; family Syrphidae; genus Eristalis; species Eristalis pertinax. The sequence continues at coordinate 16,150,097 of OU026146.1, read as the reverse complement.
TCTTAATAACAAAACCATACCGAAATTTTGTATAACTATCTACACAACTAAATACCGTTTCTTTGTAAAGGATTCATCAAAAGGTCCACATACATCCGTTGACATCAGTTCGCCAGGCTTCACAGACTTCTTCCTGATACCAGATGGTAGTCGATGCATTTTTCCATAGATGTATGGCTCGCAGAGTTGCTTATCTAAATTTACCTTGATGTCTAATTATTTTTCAAGCGTGTTGACGTGTCGCTTATCTTGATGTCTCCATCTCTCATGATATAGCTGTTGAATTATCTGCCATTACAACTTTTACTCTTGTCTCTATGTCTGGCATAATTGTCTTTATACTTGCTTTATATAATGTTCCGTTTGCCTCACGAGTTCCGCATACCATAGTTTTTATATAGATTTTAAGAGAACACGAGGTTGCTGTTGACTTGAACACACTATTTTGATTTATATCCTGTGCCGATAGAACAGTAAATAAGTTTCTATATACATATATTTGGAACATACCGTACGTCATTTAATGTCAATATTAAACTATTATGATTGACAATTGAGGAAATTTTTACTGTTCCTTTTCCTAGCTTGAAGTGGTTCTTTTCGAGCTGCCTTTATGTAATAGGGATTATCAAACTGATAGAATTCAACGAAGAAATCCTTTCCTGTGTGTGATATGTTTCGTAGCTCCATTATCAACCCACCAATCCAAGGAACTCCATTCAGCTACACAGATAGAAAAAAGAGCCACGTTTGTGTCGAGGGAATTAGTTTGAACATTACCATCTGTCTTATTTTTCGATGGGCGTTCGTCAGATATCCATCTTTTACAAGTTCGAACCGAATGACCCTTCCTTTTGCAATAATTGCACACATCTTCTTTTTTGCCCAATTCTGATTGACTTTAATTTGATCCTCTCTTTTCTTTTTACTTGAATATGTCACTAGAGCTTTTCTTTATCTGCAGTTTTTCCAAGACTACTTTCAAACATACATAATTGCACTGCTAATTCATGGAAAGATTTCGATTCATCCGACCGAAATGTCTCGAATTTTGTTGGTAAAATGTGTAAAATCTTACACACAAGTATTAAATTAGGTGGAGGATTTTCCTTTTTGTCTAATAGTCCGTTATTTAGTTTAGCCCACAAACTTTTCAATTTTGCAATGTGTGTGGATACATCTTTGCCTGATATCCCATCAAAGAAATCTGTACATATTTTGAACAACTGCTCTTTTGAAGTTGCTTCAAAATTTTCTTTTAGGGCTTCCCATGGTTCACGAGCTGACTCCCTGTTCATTATCTTTTGATAAGCAGCATCACTAATTGAGCTTGTTATCATTGACTTTGCATAGCTGTTTGCCTTAGGAAAGAGATCACTTCTTTCTGTATGTTTCCTTCTTTCAATAATTTCCTGTCTATAACATCCACTGCTGCCTCATGGTAATTCAATAAGTCTCTTATTTTCCAAATAGGTCAGTCTGCTTATCCAGACAACAGTGAGTTCTTATGTACATTAAAAAACAAAACCCTGCACACGTTTGCTCTAATATATATGTCTCAATTTCAACTGCCGTCGATATTGACCCGTAGAGACAATTGGCCATATTTATGGCAAAATCATGTGTATTGTATAATATTGGCCTTGTTAAAGATTATAAAGGTTGATTTTTTAAAAACTATAAGAAAGTTTTTAAAAAAAAAACACATAAAATTCAGAAAAATGCATGAAATCTTTATTTGAATCGATAGTACGGTCCATATAATTTATGTTTGAAGATTATTTGATGCAAATGTTGACATTGACTGCGGCTCAAATGGTCCATCCCCTTAGTCCAATTTTGGCATACTCTTTCCAACATTTCGGCCGGTATCTCACGAATAAATGCTTCAATGTTGTCTTTCAATGCGTCAATTGAAGCGGGCTTGTCTGTGTAGACATGAGCCTAAACATAGACCCACAAAAAATTGTCTAAAGGCGTTAAATCGCACGATCTAGGCGGCCAATTGACCGGTCCCGAACGTGAAATAAAATGTTCACCGAACCCGACCTGTGTGGCATGTGGCACCGTCTTGTTGAAATCACATATCATGCAAGTCAAGCTCTTGCATTTTGGTCAAAAAAAGTTGGAAATCATCTCACGGTAGCGCTCACCATTCACAGTTACGTTACGATTCGCATCATCTTTGAAGAAGTACGGTCAAATGATTCCACCAGCCCATAAACCGCACCAAATTGTGACTTTTTCTGGATGCATTGGTAGCTCTTGCAATGCTTCTGGCTGATATTCACTCCAAAATCGACAATTCTGCATATTTACGTACCCATTAAGCCAAAAATGAGCTTCGTCGCTAAACACAATTTTTCGGTAAAAAAGTGGATCTTCGGCCAACTTTCCAAGAGCCCGCATTTTGATAAAAAAATTCAATAATTTGCAAGCGTTGTTCGTTTGTAAGACGATTCATGGTCAAATTATAGACCAAACTGAAGATGCTTGACAATGAAACAAAACACGAAACGTGCGTCAGCTGTTTAAACCAGTGTTGCCAAAAAGATAATAGCTAAAAAATCACCCTTTACTATTCACTAAAAAACCAGTTTAATAATTTTATTATTATATCGTCCTTAGTATAAGCCCTAAAGCATTAAACCGTGTGATGAATTTATGTGTTCAAGGTGATATTCATTCAATAGGATCATAATTCAATTACATGATGTCCTCGGCTAAAAAACATTTTTTCCATTATAGTATATGTCAGCCATCGAGGTTTTGCTGTACCATTTACTATCTTCAAATGTGTTGTTTTATCCCAGAGTAGGGAAGTGTCTCATTATGTCATGTCATGACCTTTAATTTCTACACGACCAAAATAGAATCAATCGACTTTACCAATGATAAATTATTTATCGTAGAAGTCTTCGTAATAAAAAAAAGGCATTCATTGGAAGCAGCAAAAGCAAGTACCTAGAAAAGTTAATTTAGGCAATGGGATCTTATTGTATACAAATATCTTATTAACTTTCATTTAATATTTTTTATTTATATCCACCGATTTTTGGATTTTAGTTAAACTAGGGGCACGGCTAAGGTACTGCCACATTAATAGGAATGCAAGTCACTGGATTCCTTGAATTTTACTACCAGGAGAAAAAACAAGCGTAATCTGACATTTAATTGACACGAAAGAAGTTTGGCCTATAGTAATTAGTGTATTTTTAGAAAGTCGTACCTCGTAATCGTTATTTTCATTTAAGTGCTGAGAGAAGTACAAACATGCGGTATATGGGTGTCAATGTTGTCGATTCATTTCCATTTGACAAAAAAATAAATAACGAAATATATACATATGTACATATTATATACATATATAAAGAGTGGAGATTCAGGAAAGAGACGTTGTGTTAATATGCTTGCTCACTCAGACGAATATGTTATGAAAATGTATATTTAATAAGTTTGTTCGCAATGATGTATGACTGTTTAATTTTTATTTAAATTATGACTGGAAAGAATGAATGAAAACTTATTATAAGATACAGAGTGTGAGATTCAAAAATACTAAGGGTTGGTTAGCGTACACATTCCGCCCACTTTGGAGCGAATGAATAATGAGTTTTAATAATTTTATAATTAGTGTGAGTCTGCGACAGGCTCGTCGCTTAACCACAGGTCGAGTCAACATTCCATCTGCTGTCTTTAGAGTAACCACGCGCACTTTTCCATCTGCTCCTGGATGAATGTCTGCATATCTTCCTAACTTCCATTTAGTAGGTGGTAATCTCTCATCCCGGATAATGACCAAGTCTTCTATCTTTACGTTGGGACCGGCACATGTTCATTTTGATCGTTGCTGGAGTCGTACCAAATATTCAGAACTCCACCTTCTCCAGAAGTGATGTCTTAGACTGGGTATTAGTTGTCACCTGCTCAACAAGCTTCCCTTGAAATCGACCATATCAGGTTCTGGAAGGTTTTCAAGGGTTCCCCAATTAAAAAAATGTCCTGCAGTCATACACAGGTAGAGTCAGAGCAAGAAAGTCGTTTACGTCGGTGGACAATGCACAAATAGATATGGAATTTACCCAAGCTTCTATCTCGGACAGCAATGTTGAACACTCCTCAAAGGTTAGTATTTACGGCGTAAGTGGTACTTGACACGCGGATTCCCAGTAACCTCCCATAAGGTGATGCCGGTGGATTAAAGTGCCACGTGGTACCGTCGTCTGATAAATAAAATACAAGCGCTTCATTTTTGATGGCTTGTGATAGCATGTTATTGATTTCCCTTTCTGCACCGACGAAGGTGGTGCCGTCGTCACTGTATAAGTCCTTCCAATGTCATCGGCGGGAAACAAATCGTATAAATGCGGCGATAAATGCTGAAGATGACAAATCACTGGCTAGTTCCAAATGCATGGCTGCAGTTGACATGCAGATTAAAATGGATATGTAACATTTTACGCCCTTCCAACCACGTCATTTTGAAAAAAAGTAGTTGAATAGGACCTGCAAAATCCACACCGCTACTTTGAAACGGTATACACGCCATAACCCGTGAACTTGGCAATTCACCCATTAGCTGCTGAGAGTATTGCTGACATTTCACACACAATCGGTATATTTTTCGAAATACGTTGCGAGCTCCGATTACCCAAAATCGATTCTACAACATTGCCTGCATAGGTTGAGGTCCTGCATGAAGTGTTAGGCGGTGGATGTCACACTGGTAGCAAAAGTGGATGTCGTTTGTCTGGTAGAATGGTAGAATTGGTGCATTGCGTAACCTACCGTCCACGCTAAGCAATCCTTTCTGATCCAAAAATGGACACATCCTAAGCAACTTGCTAGTGCGGCTCACCGGTTGATAAGACTTAAAGTTTAGGATGTCTTTTGCAAAATACAATTCTTGAGTTAATCTTACCCACAAGATCAAAGCCTCGCCCAACTCGAACAGCTGCTAAAGTTTACTCGTACGGTAAGGCTGACATCTAGTACTAGCGGGCACACTGGCAGCTTGGGCACCCACTCGAACTTTGCACAGAAGTCTCAAAAAATAAGGCGGTGACACCTTTCAACCTCCTTAAGGACGAGTAAAGATCGATTAGGTTCCATTTAGGCGATAGTTGCTGTGTATTTGTTATGAACACTGCTGCTGTACGCTGATACAAATTAGTGATGAATATTTGCTGCTAGGGCTATGATGATTCATGCTCTCTGTGACAACCAGAAAGAACCGCTCCACAAGAGAGGTTGATCATCCAAACAGTCGGGTAACACACCTCAGGTGGCACAGTCAGCTGAATTTTGTGCTGACTGCAAATGAAACTAATTTGTAGCAAGAACAGACTATTGGATTTGCGAAACACGATTGCTCACAAATGTACACCATTTTCCGGGATGTCCACACGAAAACGCTTCTAATAGGATCCTTCAAAATGGGTTTCACAGTTGGAGAAGAGTTGAGAAGCAGCTGCAAATCGGTTGATCACTTACTAAGGGAGAATCCGCCATTTCTTAAAATTGTAGAAACTTCGACTTGCAACCGGCAAAGGCTGACAGTCAGGATTCTGTAGTCTTTGATTTCATCGCATGTAGAATCGCGCCATACAATTCGCTGATAATCAACATGTCCCTCGTCGATTCGAACTTGGCAATACATTTTTACCACGTCGGTGCTCATGGCGAAACGGTACGATCTTAATCCAATAAGTGCTTCGAAAAGATGTGCTTGAAGCCGGGGGCCTATCATTTGAGCATCATTTAATGAAAAACCAGATGTAGTACGGCACGTTGCGGTGAACACGACTCTGGGCTTAGCTGTTGTACTGGTGTCTTTAATAACAGCTCTGTGGGGCATATAATAATACATACCAGGTGTTGGTGTATGACGCACCCTCTCCATGTGGCCTAGTTGGACAAATTCTTATATGAAGTCTTTGTACTGGGTCCAAAGTTGTTCATCTTTAGCAAAGCGAGTCTCCATTCGATAAAGAGAGCGTATAGCGCTTTGACGAGGTTCACCAAGACGACATTCATGCTTGAATGGTAACTTCACTACATACCGGCCATCTTCGTTGCGATAATTAGTGTCATCGAAATGTTTTTCGCATAGATTCTAGTTGAGATGTTTGACCTCACAGTCGTTCACAGACCTCCAGCAAGAGCAGACGTGTTTCGGCTAAAGTGAAGAGTGATTATTACATGTGCGCAGAATAAAGTGGAATTCATAAGAACTCCATAGCCTAGTGGTAGTGTCATCGCCCTTCCCAGATGGAAAAGATGAGGTTGTTCGAGAGACAGTGTCTCCGGAGCTGTCTCCGTTTGTATCGCACACCCGAGTCTGAGTACAAGAAGTACTATCCTAACGAGGTCCTGTACAACGAGGCAAACTTGAACAGGATAGATAATTTTATTATTAAGCTGATCAGAAGGCACATTGCACGGGCTATGACTTCTTCCAACAGTCTGATCTTTGGGGCTTATTACCCCAATATCATGTACCATGAAAGGGTGCACCTTAACGGCTTTATTCCTCCCGAGGCATTCCTTTATTTAGACACGATTGGCCTAATACAGGATACAGACGGATGCCCTGTTATCTTCCATGTCGTACGCCGAACAGTGGACAGGCGACTCCAATACGAACCGGATGTCGCTCGCACCCACGAGGATCTTCTTCGGTTCAGTAGAGCGATCCCCGCTCGTGACAGGAAAGAGTCTGCCAAAGAACGGCTATTTTACTGGTGGTTACACCAAAACCAGTCTCCGCCACCGCTGGCTTTTTTAGAGGACCAGATAGTTGACCATAGTGGCCAACTTACATAGGTTTAAGGTAGTTATAAGGAGAAAAAAAAAAAAAAAAAAAAAAATCTAAAACAAAAAAAAAAAAAAAAAAAAAATCCAAAAAAAAAAAAAAAAAAAAATATCCAAAAGAAAAAAAAGGTGCACCACGGCGTATAAAATATATATGTTAGGCATATACATAAAATATACGCCCTGGTGCACGTGTCCGTACTGTTACGGACATAGTTAAGATAGTCTTAAGTTTTATGTTAGGGTAAGTTAGTATAAGGTAGTTTAAGTAGTTAAGTAAGATTAGTTTAGCCAAGTTTTTTGAAAATTTTCTTGGCAAATAAAAAATTTTATTAAAAGATTGTCTTAAAGACTAAAAAAAAAAAAAAAAAAAACATAGATTAAGCCGAAAGGCACAATTATAATGTAGATTAGATTAGCTTAGAGTACCCGCATAGGGTCAGTAGGTTAGTATTAAGAACATTTGTATATTCTTAAGTTAGTTAAGCTAGTTTTAAGTACTTTTGTCTAGCAAGTAAGCATATTTCATTAAATAAAAACAAAATTACATGAAAAAAAAAAAAAAAAAAAAAAAAAATGTCATCGCCCTTGACGACGCGGTGCTGGGTTCGAATCCCAAAAAAAGCAGTGACTTATTTTTTATTTATAATTAAGAATTTCACAAAAAATAAATACTAAGCTAAATTGTGCAAGTAACGTGATGGAATCAGCGAGCGGTCCGCGCTCTTAAACACGGGTGAGAATGCTGAACCTGAAACATCAGGCCACCGAGCCAAATCCACAGGAGGAAAGGAGAAAGAGGAGGAAGAAACTGCAACCGCAGTCGAACCTAGTGAAGCGCCGCTCCATTGTAACCTTAGGCGATATGAATGTTGCGGGAAAACCTACAGCAACAACAACAGCAGTAGCAAACGCGAAAAAAGAAGCAACAACAACTGCAGCAGCATCAGAAACAGTCTCAACGTCAGCAGCTATTGACATAATTGAGGCGAAGCAACAACAACATCCAATCGACGACGTACAATACGAGTCGGCAGATGGCGAGTGGAGATTCTCCTACGGAAATAGAGGGAACTCCTACAGTGCCCTAATGTCATCCGATTCGGAGGAGGATCTGGAGCAATTGAGTAAGATCCAGAGGAAGAGGGAGGAGCTGGATGCCCACATACAGGCCCTCCAAAATAAATTACAGGCCAGGAGAGCGGCCAAGGAAGCTGCACAACAACAACAGCAGCAACGACAACAGCTGCAGCAACAACAACAGCAACTGAAGAAAAAGCCGCAGCAGCAGCAACAACAACATCAGCAGAAGCAGCCACAGCAGCAACAAGAACAACAGCAGCAGCAGCATTATAATACATTATAAAAGAAAGGCTAGCGGCGGTAGGGGCCGAGTTTTTTTCGTACACTCCAAAAGGGGAGAAAATGCAGACCATGCTCCTTAAGGGCGTGGATCCTGCTACTGATCCCGAAGAGATCCTCGCTGTACTGCGCCAGGTGCAGAGCGACGATGTCACGTTCGTTGGGGTTAAGCCCTTCACCACTGCGGTAACGAAAAGGGAGAACAGGAAACTTCCGTTCTTCCTTGTTCAGGTCACTCCAGACAGTAGAACAGAGAGCCTAAAGCGAATGACTCGTTTAGTCTCCAGTTAGATGGGAAACATTAATAAAGACCCTGCTAATTATCGGGGATGTCCTAAAGTCCAGGAGATCAGACAGAGTATAGAGGCAAAGAACCAAGTCAAAATGGTAGAAGCGAGGCCAGTGTCCCGTGTTCCAGCTACCACTGTTACGCCGGCCGTCTCTTACGCCCAAATGGCATCAGGAAGGCGACCGGTACAACAGACAGTGCCGAAGGTGACCCCGGTCCCAGTGGCCAGGCAACCTGAAACAAATCTGGATATGATGGTGGTACTGCTCTCTATCCAGGGGCTCGCTCAGCTCGAGAAACAGTTCCAAGATCCGGGTCCTATCTGGATCTGTTGCTGATCGACAGACGACTTACGATACTAGACGTGGAAAGACGCATGCGGAACTGTTTAACTGCGGTTGAGTACGAGAGTGATCACTGCGGACTCTTCGCGGCTATTCAGCTCCCGAACAAGGTGGAAGAACTGCAGGAGTATGTCCAGAGGAATCCTCATAATTACAATAAGACCCGCTGACCTCGCTTCTCCAGGACGTTATCCACAGAACTACGTTCGAGTGGGATCAATCCTCCATCAAACAGAAACCTAACGAACGAAGAGGTTGACAGGTACCTCATACAAATGGACGACGTAATTAAACGTACCATGGACAAGACTATTCCGAAGGTAATACAAATCGATGACAGCGATGTTTATCGAAATGCTACCATCGATGCACTTCATGTGCACAAAAGTAGGCTGCTGTCAAGACTCAAACTCTTGCACAGGCGGTTTACAGATCCACAAAACGCGGAAGTCAAGGAATTGAAGTCGGAGATCAAGAACCTCCAACAGTTAATACGTATAAACTATAGCTTGGCTATAAGCTTGCACTGGGGCAATAAAATCCGGGCTGTACGATCTAACAACCCGGGTATGTTTCCAAAAGTAAATGAAATATTTCGGAGGAAAGATCAAAACGACATTCAGTCCGTTAGACTTCCCAAAACGACAAATAACGAACAATTACTGACTTCAGTTGGCATCGATCCAGATGGAGCAGTGCTAGACAACGACTTTTTCGTGGTTGAAGATCCCCAGGAGAAGGTGAAAGCAATTGGTGCTGTGTTTCAGCGAGTGTATACGGTCAACGAGGTTCGTAGACCGAATCACGACCTGGAGCATAGAGAATCGCTAAACCACATCGAGCTCCGAAACGAGATAAGTCAATGGCGATCTGAGAATCCTGGTTTTACCAGGTTCAGTGACGATAACATGGCAAATAATGCCGTCGCCAATGATGGAAATCAGATCTTGATTTCTCAAGAGAACTGGTATCCGACATTCAGTGGAACAAAGACAAAAAGCAATGCACGGGTGCCTGTCTGATTGACTTGGAGAAAGCGTTCGGCACCGTTTGGTTAGAGGGCCTCTTCCTCAAGCTGGTCAGGCTCGGCATAAGCAAATCATTGCTATACATGATCTATGACATGATAATAGGTAGAAAGTTCGTCGTGAAAAGTGGCCTGCAACAGGGAGCGGTTGGTTCGCCGATCTTGTTCTCAATATTCACTGCAGATCTTATAGGTTCCATGCCGCATTTAATTGCGTACGCCGACGATCTAGTAGCTTACAAATCAGGTCCGAAGGTCGAAGTAATAAGTAACTTGCTGCTACTTGACTTCGAACAAATTCAGCGATTTTGCGACGACTGGAAGTTGATTATCAACTTCCTGAAATGCGAAACTATCCTTTTCAGGACCCCGCTGTGCATGGCAGCATGGTATACGCGCACAAACTGGCGTAAGTTCGGCATAGTTGACCCGCAGGGACGGCCGTTAGATGTGAAAAGTGTAGTAAGGTATCTAGGAATTTGGTTGGACCAATATCTGTATTTTGACAAACATATAGATATTGCTCTGGCGAAAGTTAAAAGGGCTTTTGCTGTGGCAAGGGGGTTGTATTACAGCAGCCAAATTGACACCAGAGTAAAGGTAATCTGCTACATGGCCCTCATCCGGCCAGTTATGGCCTACGGTTGTCCACTGTGGTTCAATGTGAGTCCTTCCCAGATGTAAAAGATGAGGTTGTTCGAGAAACAGTGGCCCAGATTGCGAATGTCGATTATCAATCGATAATCGATACGCAACGATTGTCGACAGTCGATTGAATGTTTTGATATTGTGATTATCGATTGTGATCGATAGTAGGCGATTTTGGCTTCAAATTTCGTCGTTCACAAGTTTGTGGTCGACGGTTTTCGTGCCGCAGAAAATCGTAAGATAAACATTGTTTTCATGATCCTAGCCCCTTCGAGAAGGGGCAAGAATATACCCGAGGTAAGGCATGCCTGTCGTAAGAGGCGACTAAAAGCCACCGTTTCTTTTAGGACAAGCAAAAAAACAAAAAAAAATATGCAATGAGTAAAAACAAAGAACGTGAATAACTTGCCCGTTTTTATAAATAATGTTCAAATACCCTTCGGTAATGAAGCGAAATACCTCGGAATGACTCTCGATGTAAAGCTTAAATGGAAGGAGCATGTCAAAAAGAAACGTGAAGAGCTCCAAGACATGTACTGGCTTATTGGAAAATATTCCAAGCTAAGTACTGACAACAAATTGCTTATATACAAGCAAGTGCTAAAACCCGTCTGGACGTATACAACTATGGGGTTGTAAAGTAAAAGAAACATACTACAAACATTTCAAAATAAAGTGCTAAGGGCCATCGTCAACGCACCCTGGTATATACGAAACAGCGACATCCACAGAGATCTTGGAATTCTATCAGTCCATGATGAAATTACGAATTTTGCTCGTAAGTATAAGCGTCGTCTGGAAGAGCACATAAACTCTGCTGTCCTTCCAATTCTCGACGAAAGCAACGCTTTCCGCCGTCTGCAAATGACCAAACCCCTTGACCTAGCACGGTGAATTCAACCCGCGCTTAGCTGCGGTGATAGCAAGAACTCCCAATGGAGAATTTCTTGCCAAATGCGCCTAAACCAAGAAAGTAAAACTGCTTTATAAGTGTAAGACTTAGTTGTAGTGGAAATATATTTTATTTGAAGAGGTGTTTTTACTGGGTAAAAGTCAATTTCGCTATGTGGGAACGGTCAACATAGTGTCTTTTGAAGATTTCCACCTACTCTCGCAAAAAAAAAAAAAATGATGCAAACGTAACTTATTTTATATTGTTATCCCTTTAAAATATTTCCTATTATAATTTCATCTTCGAACAATGATAGTTTCATATAAAAAAACAAACAAAACAACGTTTGAAATATGTCCAGAAATGTATTAATTCATATGAGTATTTGCACGAGCGATTTGTTTCGATACGCACACAAGTGAACGTTCACATTGTACCGGCAAAACCCAAATCTTCGTTTACATCTCCTAACTAACTTGCGGGAACTTACACGCTAAGTCTTTCTAATATTCGTGTGATTCTCTGGGCAATGTAAACACGAATTGAGAGATTTCATATTCAAAACTGACAAACGTATAAAAATTCATGACATGGACGTTTTTAATTCACAATAATACGATTCTCAGTCGACTGAGTTAGGCAATACCAAAGTAGATTTCAGTCGACAATTTTGTCGATTATCGATTCAATCGACAATCAATGCTATGTACCATGAGAGAGTGCGCCTCATCGGCTTTATTCCTCCTGAAGCGTTCCTCTATCTCGACACAATTGGCCTAATACAGGATCCACAAGGATGTCCTGCCATCGTCCACGTCGTACGCCGAACAGTGGACAGGCGACTCCAATACGAATGGAATGTCGCTCGCAGTCACGAGGATCTCCTCCGGTTCAACAGAGCGATCTCTGCTCGAGACAGGAGAGAGTCTGCCAAAGAACGGCAATTTTACTGGTGGTTATACCAAAACTAGTCTCTGCCGCCGCTGGCTTTTCAAGATGATGACGCGATAGTTGACCTTGGTGGCCAACTTACATAGATTATAGGGTAGTACTTAAGAAAAAAAAAATAAAAATAAGGTGCACTACGGCGTATAAATTATATATGTTAGGCATATACATAACATATACGCCCTGCTGCACGTGGCGTAAAGTTACGGACATAGTTAAGATAGTTTTTTAAGTTTTAATGTTAGTTTAAGGTAGGTTAAGACAGATAAATTAAGCCAAGGTTTTTACCAGTTTTCTTGGCTAAACAAAAAAATAAAAGCCAGAATGAAAAAAAAAACATAGACTAAGCCTTTCGGCAAACTTAAATTTATATCAGAATAGCTTAGAGTACCCGTATAGGGTCAGTAGGTTAGATGTAAGAACAATTGTTAAGATAGTTAAGCTAGTTTTAAGTATTTTTGTCTAGCACGTAAGTAAATAAATCAAAAAATAAAACAAAAATGAATTTAAAAAAAAATAAGATGTTTGACCTCAGGTAATGATTCCACTTCTCAGAATCTGGGGTGCCAGCACGTAACGTAAACAATCGAGTTGAGTCGATACAATCGAGCATTGGCAGCACCTATTTTGGTTCAATCGAGTATCCTCGATTGTTGAAACTCGGAAATGACGTTTGAAACAAAAGTTTTCACTCAATAGAAAATATGTAGTTGTCGTTAGCAGTGATATTTTTTTAGAAAAAAAGCATGGAAAAACAAAGTATGTTGATAAATAAAAAATAGACAGAGCCAGAAGAATTCTTGATACTGCCCAAGGGAGGAAAAACAGCAATTTGCTCTGGGGAAAACTGTCTGAGTCCCTAAACACAGGGAGTTCTTCACAGAAAAATTAAAGACTGAAAAAAGGTACATATGTAGGTTGTTGTTAAGATACAAGTACATATATATGTACACACATATTTATTTCAGATCCTTTTTTTTAGACCTGGAGTGACCTAAAATACAAAGTTAAGAACAAGTTAAGAAGTTATAAACTTCATTTAAAATGTGCGGGCGGAGGTCCATAGATTCAAAAACCAATCGACGACTTGGAGGAAAAAACTATCGAAAACAAAAACAAAAACCCAGACATTTGGGATGATATAGTCTTAGACTATGAAAACAATAAAAATATTGAAGAAGAATATTTGGAACATGTGGAAGATATGTGCATACACAGTTGTATTGAATTGTATAAATATAAGTATACAAATAAATTCTAATAATAAATATGTTTAAGATAACTCAACTCACAAGAGAAAAGTTCCAAATAAAAAAGAAAACAATCGTTTTAATGAAGGTTTTTAGTGCTTTTCCTTCTAAATTTGAAAAATTATGTGATATTATTTTAAACAATTGTATTTATATTATAGTAGTAAGGTACTTTTACCATATCTCTGTAATTCAAAATTTTAAAATTGTATGTATGGTAGATTTTATGCCACAAAATTTATTGTTTTATTTGTTCTTATTGTTACTTTTTTATACCAATGAAGTGGTATCTTTATTTTAGTTTAATGAATGGAATGTTCGGTCGGTGTATACGATCAAAGGCTCTCTGGTAGTAACGAATGGCGACAAGGCAGTGATGCAAAATCTTGATCAAAGTTAATAGCTTTAAGGGGCATATTTGGAAATGAAATATATTTTAAGTTGTATTTATTTTGTTTCCTGAAAGAAGACTGAACCAAGTAAAATATGTCGAGTTACAAACAAATTTTCATAAATAATTCTCAATATTGTTTCTTATACTTAGAGCAAAATTTGAAAAATTATCGATTATGTTTGAGTCCATATTAACTTCGCGTTCTGTGCTATTTGTAAATATGTTTAAGCCACCCTGCAGAATAGACATTGTTGAGCCGCACTTCACCACTCGCTTCAGCAGCATTCCGATATGGTGTTAAAAGCCATGGTTGTAAAGGGTATCCGGTGTTACCTTTAATGTGCATTATATGTAAGTTATATTTCAATTATAATATACTAAATAAATATTGAAAAAAAATAATAAATAAAAACAAAACAGTTCCACTTCATTGCTGCTATTCCAAACAGCCGAATCACCATGTGCACTGTTTACTGCGTTGATCTCATTTAGATGATTACAAATCTAGACGAATTGAAACGAATTTCCTCCTAGGAAGCACTCTTAATTTTCTTTAAGGTTGTCAATTTTATTGAATAAAACCATTTACCATTACACAAGATATTTGATTTAAACCAAAAACCATGAAAAAACTACTTTCATTAATACTCGGGTTTTTATTATTCCATTTAATTGACATTACAAAAAAACACTCCAAAATTGATGTAGTATTTAGTAGCGTATCCTATATTCTCCAAAAACAAGGGATAATCGCTTTGGCATATTGCTAAGAATCTTGTGAAGGTACTCTTGAGTTATTTTTAACTCGTTTACGAAAGAAACAGGGTTCTCACGCACTCGCCGATCCAGCTCGTCCCAAAATTTTCGATGGGGTTGAGGTCAGTTGATTGTGCAGGGGTTGCTAATACTTTTCGGCAGTTATACAAAAGCCATTCGCGGACAATATGGGCTTTGTGTTTGGGATCATTATCTTGGTAAAATTTGAAAAACCATCTACACAGCTCAATATTCTTGGAAGCTTACATTTTTGATAATAATTTTCCTTACTGTTCCTTCCTTTAATTTATCATTTATTTCTTCTGCGTTGAGTATGTTACGCTCCTTGCTCGTCTATATACTGTCATCAGCATGTTCAATAAGTCATGTCCTGGCCATATTTTATCTTACTTCTGCACTGCATTCTTTTAGTTAACTAGTTAACGAGATTTTATTTGTCTACACTTTCGCGTATTTCATAGTTGTCGATTAATTTTATAATGTTTGTTATTATTGTCGAATATGTCCGTCCTGAATTGAAGAGCTAAACTGTAACATAAATTCATAAATCTATTAATCACTATTTATAACATTAATAGTGTTTAGTGAATGATTCGATTTATACAATGTTAGATTCATATTTATTTATTAATAGTCCTCTTCCTTCTGTATTTATAATTTTTATATTTTACATAGGTTTGCACAACAAAAGCTATCATAGGCCTTTAAGGGGAAGAGAGTGGACCAACAAATTATCCAATCTTCGGACCAAAACACGTAAGCTGTTCAACACGGCCAAACGTAGAAAAAGAAAGCTTTAGCAATTGATGTGAGACAATCACCCATACCCCTGCTGCGGCTAGTAGCCTCTGCCACAAGGCGCTAGCAAAACAGAGGAGATACAGATGTTTCTAAAAACTATGTCGGCAGCTGCACAGAAAGTTAAGAAAAGATGGCAAAACTCCTACTGAAAACTTTCTTTCCGGCAGTCGCCACTACATAGAGACTAACTGGAAAGTCGCAAAGGGTATATGTATTCTCCAAAGGGAGAAAAACTCATTTCAGCCATTGAAATACCCAGGAATGGGGATTGGAATCACGCCAATCATACTCCTAAAAGGTAAATGCAAACTATTGTCATACCCAATCATGATACTAAGGAGTAGTCTAGCACTGTTTGCCATGCCTAACGCTTCATCGGTCTTATGGCTGCGCATGTAGCTACTAACCTTAGGATCCTAGCAGTGAATGTGAATTCGCTGATTAGGACGGAACGGCAATTAACTCTCAGTAACTTTCTGCACACCCACAATCCAGGCGTGCTGACTACCAGCGAAACCAAGCTAAACCAGACGCGCAAACTCTGGTACAAGAATTACCACGTAATTCGAGGAGACCGACTACAATCCTTGCAAGTGGGCGGGGTGACACTCTAAATCAAAAATGGTCTTTGTTATAAGGTCATGTATAGCAGTGAAGTGCGAAGATTTCAAGTGCTGGGAATGTGTATCGCACACATTCCTCTCCAGGGTGGAAAGTGGTTGTATGTGATCGCGATCTGCATACCTGACAATCCTGCCCTCAATCGCAAATCGTAAAAAATTTTTATTTCAGAGCTCGATACTCTATTCACTAGCCTTCGACTGGGCTCGGAGGAAAACTATTATGTCATTGCCGGGGATTTGGGGGGCCATGAGGACCTCACTGTATAACTGGTAGGCAGAGCACAATATTGAGTTCAAGCTTGATTTGCTTGCAGATAGGCCATCGTTTTCCAGAAGCGGGTCCTTTCTGAATCTGTTGGTGATCGACAAACGACTGACGATACTGAACGTGCCTTGAAAGACGCACAAGGCACTGTTTAACTGCGGTTGAGTACGAGAGATTCTTCGCGGCTATTCAGCTCCCGAACAAGAACACCTACTAGGAGGACAAACAACGAACACTTACTTGGCATCGATCCACATGGGGCAGCGCCGGCCCAAGGCAAATGAGCGCCCTGTGCGAGATCTATGTTTGGCGCTCCCATTTTGCTGCTTTGGCAGTATAGGTCGTTTTGACATTGCACTAGAGGCAGACTTTCAATTCGTTTTATGTTATTAAATTTATGTTTTATTATATATACGCCTAATCCTCGGTAACATACGACTCGATTAGGGATGGGAATGTTGAGCCCAGAAAGTAAAGCAAATTACGAAGCACAAAAAAAAACGAAATGGATTTGCAACATGTAAAGCAGATATTGAAAATGAGACATAAAGTATAAGTATTCCAGGAATAACCGATTACAAGCTGCTATCGAGTAAATAGGAAAACAAACGAAATATTAATTTTGTTTTGCCTCAATATAAGGAGTGTTAGTTCATGCCAACATTTTTTGTCCATTAACAATTGGAGTTGATTAAGTCTTATTATTTTTATCTTTTTTGAATTAGATTTTGGAAAATGGGCTTAATTTAAGCAAAAGCATAGCTTTAAAAGAAAAAAAGACAAATTCATTAAATCGGTTGGTCCGTTTGGATTTTATTAACGTTTTAAACCGACTACACCTATATGCCGAATAATTTTGTCGTAAAGTAAAAATGTTGAAGTAAATTCCCATCCTTATTCCCTACTCGAAACTATATCTACCTACCTATATAAGCTGTCTCCGCGATGAATACGTTTTCTTGAAAGGAATTGCCGAAATGCCGACTAATACATGCATACACACATTCATATAAGCAATCTGATATGCGCAGGAATAAATTCTGCACGTCTGCCTCAAATGATTCCAAACAAATTGAGAACTGAGTTTGTTATTTTGGCATAGGTTTATTTAGTATTCACAATGGGCCCACAAGCGCTGTACGCCCTGTGCATTTGCGCATCCTGCACATATGGTGGAGCCAGCCCTGGCTAGACCATGACTTCTTCGTGGTTGAAGATCCCCTGGAGAAGGTGAAACCAATTGGTGCTGTATTCTAGCGAGTGTATATCAATCACCAACTGGAGAATGAACCACAGTAATCTCCGTAACGAAATAAGTCAATGACGATCGGAGAAACCAGGTTACAGTCAGGGGGAATAGATGGTATACCGAATATTGTGCTTCGCCATCTTCTCCCCGAAGCGATGCAGATTTAGACAACACTGTTCAACAATGCGCTAAGTAATTCATATTACCCGGAACATTGGAAAGCAGCTGTAGTGCAACCGATCCCTAAACGGGACAAGAACAAACCAAATCTTTCTTTCGGATTCAGGGCGGAGCATGCGACCATACATGCCGCGTCCAAACTGGTGTCCGAAATTCAGTGGGACAAAGACAAAAATCAATGCCCTGTTGGTGCCTGTCTGGTTGACTTGGAGAAGGCGGTCGACACCGTTTGGTTGGAAGGCATCTTCCTCAATCTGGTTAGGCTATACCATTGCTATACATGGAATAAAATAAAAACAAAAAAAGGTGCACGACTTCGTATACATTATATATGTTAGGCATATACACTACATATACGCCCTAGTGCACGTGTCCGTAAAGTTACGGATATAGTTAAGACAGTTGTTAAAGTTTAAAGTTAGGGTAAGGTAGTTTAAGATAGATAGGTTAACCCAAGTTGTTGGTGAGTTTTCTTGGCCAATAGAGAAAAGAAAAAAATGTAAGAGACTGTCAAAGACTAAAAAACGTAGATTAAGCCTTAATGCGCTTTAAATTCAAATATTAGATTAGCTTAGGGTACCCGCATAGGGTCAGTACGTTACAATTATGTATTAACAATTGTTAGATAATTAAGCAATTGAATTATAATAAATAAAAATTCTGATAGAATTTACCTCACCGAACCTAACAGCTAAGTGAGAGGATGTACAGTCTTAGTTAAGTTAGTAGTTAAGTAAGTTATTTTTAAGATATCATTCAGGCACTTTGTAAAGAGCAGACAATAAAAGCAGACGTTGATCATAACTATAATTATTTTGTTTCAATCAAAACTTATAACGATTGTTCTAACTGACTCAATTCAAGTTTTTATTTATAGTATTCAGTTGTGTTTCATATTGACACTACTTTGACTATGCTTTTATCGCTGAGGGCTGAAATTTACGAGTAAATAGGCCAAACAGATCTAAGATACAACCATCTCTCTCGCATGGAGCCTCGAATTCAAAAACAAAAACCTGCACTGTAACTCCCGCTGATAGTTACTGCTTCTGCACGAAGTCTGCAACCTTTGCCCGCTAAGCTGCCTCCTCCTCGAAGGCCCCAGTACCTTCTCATAAAATATATAAGGAGAGGCGCTCTGCATCCCAGGCTTTGGAGCGCTTTAAAGGCATTCCTCCGGAGAAGCTAAATGACAACAACAAACGTTCTTTAGCTTGGGTAGCCAACATAGTGAAAAGTCATCCACAGGCGGAAAGTACTGTGGGCACTACGTCCAAACGCGAGATCACTGGAGGCATCACCCTCGGAAGCCAAAAGGCAAAAACCGAGTGGTCGAAAAAACAATGCCCGGTAAGTACGCCGATAATGGTCCCGAGGTTGAGTCTACTCAATCTGATCAGGCTACGTGATCAGGCCTATTGGATCTAAAGCGAGCCATAGCTGTATTACAGTGAGGCATTTAGTGCCGGTAGACCATCTAAGATTTGTGTCAGTAAATGTTTCAGTCTATAGTAGATGTTTAGCAGTAGCAACAGGAATGGATGGCATGTCTCCATCCGGAAGATGACTGCAATATCATTAAATTTAATTGGAAGAAGGTGGTGCCGGCGATTAACGACATCTATGCCACATAAAGCATGTGTCCTTCACATGCTAATTGTCGGCTGACCCTTTCAAAACAGCCATAAGTAAACTTGGAGAGGTATGGAAGTGATCACGGCTCGAAGTTGTAACGAGGGATCAAATCCCCAGTAGACCTAGTGTTAGGAAAAGTGCAACAGAGAAGGTTATAAAATATGAGTGGAATATATTTGTATAGATATACGTAGGTAATTCATAACATGACATTACAATGCTTACATATTTTCATGAGTGTATTCAATGATAGTTTTTCATTTTCAACACTTTCCCTGAAGAACTATTCATTAGATACATATGTATATTTAAGAAATTCAATTATTTTAAGAACACATTAAGCAATTTTAAAAGAAAGGTAATTTTTTAATATTTTTACCCAAAACCTTCTGCAAAAGAAATTTGTTTGGCAACAGGTACGCTGTTTGTGAGGATATCTGCCAGCATCTGGTTTGTTGACTTCTGAACTCTGAAAATTTTGACGAATAAATTTTGCCTTGATGTCGACATGCTTCGTTCTCATTCAATTGGAGTTATCTGAACCGATGTGAATAGTACTTTTATTGTCGCAATGAAGCACTATTATTTTCGGGCCATCTGCAGCCATTTCACGTTCCAAGGATTTAACAGCCAAGGAAAGTAAACACATAGCCAGCTTCCTTCTTCTCAAGTTTTACAGCTGTCCAGTGCGCCTTCCCTGGATTCGTACCAAATCTACTAAGTAGATTCAGGATTACACGAGATAGGATTACACGCTTCCATTTTAAAGCGTCTCAAAATATCTGAAATGTACTGAGATTGATTAATTTTTATAGATGACATACTTCGCTAGCCCAAAACTTATGTGGCTTCACCCATATCTTTCATCTTGAAGTTTTCGGAAAACTCATCCTGTAAATGATTTACCAGAGTTCGAAAATATTAAAATGTCATCGACATTAATGGCAATGAATAACATTTGATTGCCAGAATATCGGAAGTATATGCACTGATCCACATCGTACCGCATTTCGATCAAAACTTGATTCAATCTTTCGTTCCACACCTTACTGGATTGCTTGAGTCCATAAAGAGATTTACGAAACTTACATACCCAATTGGAACCTTATTCAAAATAGATTGGCTGCGTCATATTAATGTCTTCTTTTACTCGCCGTTCCAGAAAGCCGTTACTGCATCCATATGATGCACAATAAGATCATGTCTGGCATGCTAACAAATAATGGATCAATGTGTACCTCACTACAGGTGCAAACGTTTTCGTGTAGTCGATCCCTTTCTGCTGACAAAAACCTTTTACGACCAACCTTGCCTTCCGTCGAATGGGTTTCCCTTCAGCATCACATTTTGTTTGGAAGACCCATGTACGAGTTTATTTTCATACAGCCCAAACCTGGCTAACGAAGCAATGGGGTGTGGACGTAACGACCTGGGGGAGTGTGATTGGGAGGAACGGTGATCCTCATCAGAACGCGAACGGAGAGAAGTTGTTGGACTTTTGATATGCAAATGGCATGTCCATAATAAACACCTTCTTTCCACACCAAGGTATCCATAAATACACATGGTACCTCAACAGAAATCGTTGATAGATCTCTTTGTGGTACCATCGTGTGTGAAACGGATGGTTTGTGACGTTCGTGTGATGAGAGAGGCTGAACTGTCAACTGATCATCACCTGGTGTTGTGTACGCTGTACCTCACAGACAAAGTACCTTTTCTGCCAAGGCGGAAACCAAGAGTGGTTACACGCATATGGTGGGAGAAACTACAGAACAGTGAGTTGCAGCTAAATTTTGCACGGCACATATCTGAAAGGTTTGACCGACTTCCAAATGTTCCATCGCATGTAGAGGAAGAATGGCGACTGTTTTCAACAGCAGTCCTTGCCTCTGCACGGGATGTTTTTGGAGTGAAGCGGCTTGGAGTGGCGGCTGGTGGTGAGAAAAGAACTGCGTGGTTTAAAACACCCGGAGTTCAAGAAGCCATCAGAGAGAAGAAGAAGACCTACAGAGACTGGTTTCTCTTGGAGGACTCTGCTTCTTGTGACAGGTACACTGAGGCGCTAAGAACTTGCAAATTAGCTGTGCGAGCAGCTAAAGAGCAGTCTTGGAAGGAGTTCGGCGAGAAGCTGCAAATCGACCATTGATCTGCAAAAAAGGTGTTCTGGCAAACCATTCGCCGACTCAGAGGAAGGAAATTCAACATCATCGAAGGAGTCAAATCCAAAGATGGGGTGTTGCTTTCCAATTAGGCGGACATCTTGGGCAGATAGAGGAAGTCATTTTGGCGATTGAATCGCTAAAAATTGGCAAATCCGCCGGATGAAATCCGGCCAGAAATGCTTAAGGCAATGGGTAAAGAGGGAGTTTTATGGCTCTTTCGTGTCATTAAAGTGGCCTGGGAACGCGGTGAGACACCTGGCGATTGGCAAACTGGGGTGATTGTCAAACTTTTCAAGAAGGGGGACAAAAGAGATTGCTCCAACTACAGGGGCATATCTCTTTTAAGTATCCCGGGAAAGTCTATGCTAAGGTGTTGGAAGCGCGTTCTAGAGCTATGGTCGAGCCCAGGATGGGGGATGAACAGTGCGGCTTTCGTCCCGGCAGAAGTACAACCGACCAGCTTTTCACTCTAAGAATGGTACTTGAGAAGGCTTGGGAGTATGCCAAACCCATCTACAGTTGTTTTGTAGATTTGGAAAAGGCATATGACCGAGTCCCTCGAGGCAAACTCTGGAGTGTCCTGCAGGAGTATGGGATTGATGGTGCTCTTCTGAGGACCTATACACAAACTGCAGCAGCTGTGTTCGGGTAAACGGTGCTAAATCAACACCTTTCACCGTGGGCGTTGGACTTCGCCAAGGGTGTGTCTTGTCAGGTCTCCTTTTCATTGTATATGTGGACTGGATGTTGCAGCGCAGACGAGGTGAGGAATGTTTCACATTGGGAGAGTTGAGGGTAAGTCATTTTATTTTTGCAGATGACTTGGTTATCCTCACATCCTCCCAGACGGAACTCCAGCGCGCACTCGATAGGTTTGTGGCCGTGCGTGCTGATGATGGAATGAGGGTTAACGTGGACAAATCGGAGGTTATGGTCATTTCCAGAACGCCTGTTCAATGCACTCTGCATGTTAGTGGAGTCCCATTGAAGCAGGTGGAGAAATTTAAGTTTCTCGGGGTCTTTTTCACGAGTGATGGAAGGAGTAATGCTGAGCTTTCCGGTAGGATTGGTCAAGCTGGGTCAGTTTTGACACAGCTTGGTAGTTCTGTAATCAGAAAGGCCGAGCTTGGTGTCAATGCCAAGATAGCGGATTTCAATTCAGTATTTGTTCCAATTCTCACCTATGGTCATGAAATTTGGGTAATGACCGAAAGAATAAGATCGCGAGTGCAAGCTGCTGAGATGAGATTTCTTCGTGCTGTTGAGGGAATTACTTACCGGGATAGGGTGAGAAACACGGCAGTGCGCGAAGAACTCAACATTGAGCAGCTGCTTCTTCGAACGGGAAGGGCTATGCTTCGGTGGTTTGGTCACGTGGCACGAATGTCCCCATCATCACGACTTCCGAGGCAGGCGTTGAATGCGATTCCATCAGGTAGGCGACCGCTTGGCAGACCCAGGACGAGGTGGTTGGACCAAGTCCAAAAACTCGCCGGGTTACGCTTGGGCATTGCTCCTGATGAATTAGAGTCGATGGCGGAGGATCGAGTTGCCTCGAGATCTCTCGTGCGTGGTTTACGCCCGCGACCCCTTTAGTGGATCATGCGGGTCAGAAGATGATGATGATGATGAGACCCATTTGGAATGAATAGCTTTTTTACCAGCCGTCAAATCAGTTAAGGGCCAGGTTTCATTTTGAAATCAAACTCTTCTTGCTTGGCTTTCTCCATAAATCGACATCACATCTCGAAAGAGCTTCATTAGGACTTCCAGGATGAATCAGAATTTGATCTGTTGCTACAAGATTATAGTTCGGTCTTGGCAGCGTCATAATTCACTCAGAACGCCGCATTATTTCATCATCTTCGAATGTACTGACATCCTCATCCGGAAGATACGTTTCATAATGAGCGTCATCACAGTCTGAACAATCGTTCAGAGTTGTTTCATAGTTGGATGCAGCTCCATCTTATTCAGCTTTCAAACTAGTCGTTGGCAATTCCTGCAACACTTCTTCCCCTGAATTGACAATGGTATTCTCTTCATCGTTCGAAATGTCAACTCTGGGTGAAAAAAAGGAATTAATATTGTTGTTATCATTGAAGGTTACCTTGCTGGCTGATTAAATGAATACAACATCACGACTAGTTATGATTTTTTTTGTCAAAGGATTGAATAATCGGTAGACTTTCGAATCCGTACAGTATCCAAGCAGGATACACTCCACCTATTTGGCTTTTAATTTTGTCCGGTTTACTTTTACAACATGCGCTATGACTTTACAGGTAAAGATACGAAGGTGTCCCATATCTGGCTTTCGCCCTGTTCAAATTTCTTCGGGTGAACAATTGTTGCCTCTGCAAGGTACCTGATTTACAAAGAAAGCTGCAGTAGTAGCCGCTTCTGCCCAGAAGTTGTTGTCCAAACCAGAATCATCTTTTATAGGGCGGTTGATACGTTCCGCAACGCCATTCTGTTCGGGCGTATACACAACAGTTTTTTGGTGTGAAATACCATTATTTTCGAGAAACTTCTCAAAAACAGTACGAGTGTATTCAGTCTCATTTTCGGTACTGAGCACTTTCATTTTCCTTGAGCACTGATTTTCAATGTGGTTCTTAAACTTTACGAACTCGTCAAGCACATTAGATTTGTTCTTAATGGGCACCACAAACACCTTGCGACTAAAGTCATCCACGAACGTGACTAAAAGTCTTGCTCTTTACCTTTAACTTTAGCGCGCCAATAACATCAGAGTGAACTAGGTCCAGAACACTCTTTGCACGAGTTGTAGTGTCTGTAAAAGGTGCACGTGTTTGCTTACCTTTGATGCAAACAAACTCGCAATTTGACATCCGGTTCTTCATTACTCTGGTTAGGTTTTAAGCACAAATATGACCTAACCTTCGATGCCATAATTTATAAGTATGCGCCACTGAGAAAGCGTACGTACGTTCGTACGGTGCCGAAACTGTCATTGGTTCATGTGACGCATTAAGAGGATGAATGGAACGCGGTGCTCTTGGTGGAAATTTATTTGCCTAGATTGATGATAGTGCTGTGGCACGGTATGTTGATGACGAGGAGGATGAGGAATGAAGTTTTTCTTGGTGCCATACTTGGCTTGGATGAAATTAGCTCTGAAATTCTGGTTATCATGTCTTAAACAGAGATGCAACGCCTGTGGCAAATCTGTCGGCTCTCTCATTTCTAATAAATAAGATAGGTTCCCTCTAAGACCCCTGACGAAAGTGTCTAAGGCCTTGTCCCTATATGTTTGCGTTAATAATCGCATGGCCTAGGGACCGTTTTCAATGCACGAAACCTTATTAATTATTAGGGTTAGTTGTGAACAGACAGCTTGATCGAATTCTTGTATACCCTCATTGCCTTATACCATTCGTCATCTGTCGCGGAAGAAGGGTTACCAATTCGGTTGGAAGGAGCAGGACTTATTTGAACGGCTGGAACATCGGCAGCTCCTTCATCTGTAACCTGACTTGTTGTAGGCATGTTTTATATATATGTGGTTGATAAAACAAGAAAAAGTCTGATGACTTCAAAATTATCTTAAAGCACAAAATAAAAGATGATATTCTAATTCAATTCAATTTCTCACTAATTTCACAATTTCTGATTTAATACAATAGTTTTACTATCAAATTTTCTATTCTATTACCTATTTATTTTTTCAAATTTTTAATATTTTACTTTTTTTCTATTTTATCACTTAGATTTCTTATTCTTATTTTAGCATTTTTTTTCAACATACTACTTTTTCACTTAACACTAATTTACACTATGGCGATAATAGTTGGCAATTCATTGCACTTCATCATTACCAGGTTGATCCGGCGGTGCGGCTAGCTATACAGCTTCCGGTTCGCCCTGTTTCACAGGTCTACTACGGCCCTTTACGGTAATTATTTCTTAACTGACCGTACTCTTTCATTACACACGATCGCGGGAGGAAATACAGGATTTTTCCAACGCATATTTTATTTATTTTCGCGGAGATGTTAGGGCTTTTTGAGCGCTTTTTATTCCCGACTTACGTTTATTAAAAGAAAATCGCGTGCCTAATCCCGTGGTCCCTGCTCGGGCGCCAATTCACCTTAAGCGGTGGAAAATAAAAATGTTCGACCTCTTTATTTTGAAAGCGTCGAACCTCGCACAACCGTTCGATGCTGCTGCAGTCGCGATGCTTCCATAGGTGGTGTGGTTTTCATCAGCTACGTGATGCAATGCAGAAAGCTCCCGCCATGTTCCCTCAAGTGATATTAGGTTGTATCCGCTACTGCGCGATGAAATGCGCAGATTTGAAACTCGCCCAGACGAAAAGCGGTGACAAGTGTGGGAAAAGTGATTTTGGAGTTGCCATTTAATTTTGCCTTAATTTCTTCGGGGCAAATGAAGTTAGCTTTATTAGTCGAAAGCCTTTCGCGGTCCAGTGGTTTGCTTTCCTGCATCGGGGTTGAAGACAACTTTAACCACTTTTTAAGGAATGTATGAACAATTTTCAAATGTGGGCCTGGATAACATTCATATGCATTAATACATCAAATATAGGCAAATAATGCCGTCGCTAATGATGGAAATTACATCTTGATTTCTCAAGATCTCAAGGGCATATTTAACTCGCTGAAGAAAAAAAAGTCAGTGGAAATAGATGGCATACCGAATATTGCCCTTCGCCATCTTCCCTCCGAAGCGTTGCAAATTTACACAACTCTGTTCAACAATGCGCTGAGCATTGCCCGGCACACTGGAAATCATATGTGGTGGAACCAATGCCTAAACCGTACAACGACAAATCTATCGTTGTCGTCCTACCTATCTATATTGCCCATGCTAATCAACTTAAACAGGCTTCAAGGTAGTTTTTAAGGAAAAACAAATAAAAAAGATATAAACCAACAAATAATTTTATCTTTTTTTTAAATGCATTTTTTGTTTGTTCCCCTAAGTTTTAAGCTACCTAGACAATCTCGTCCCATTTGCAACATGTTCCAAATTTCAATGAAATCGGTACACTGGTCTCGATTTTATGAGATTGTATGAGAGCGTCGAAAAAAAGATTGTAAGATATAAACCAGTGTACCTCTTAATTAAATTTGAAACATAGTACAAATGGTATGAGTCCGTTCCATGGTTCAATGTAGAAGGTAGCACAAAAATTAAGATTTTAAATCTATAAAATCAACTTTTAATCTCATATATGATGTCGTATTTAGGCTCGCCCGTCGTCGAAATTTGACGATTTCTCTTCAATTTCCATCGGAATTTTTTTCCCCTCGGGAAATTCGAAGATACATTCGGAACATGTTTCATATTGGAACTATGAATTGTGTCTTCGTTATCAGTCTGAAAGTTGTTCATAATGTCGGGTTTCCCAATTAGGGTGATCTATATGAAAAAGGGATAGATATATACGCCAATTTGATAACGCCTTGAAAAGCTCCTTGTTTTCATAAAACAACCCAGTGACACTCCATAAGACAACTCTCAACATCCTTAAATCGAACTTTGCGACATGTTTATTAGTGTAACTTTTAGTAGACAATTCCCTCCATATCTCAATAAAATTCAGGTTAAACGTTTATTTTATAAGGACAGTACAAGTGTATTGTTGCACAAATTTTACATGTTACAAAAGTATAAGAGATTTCGAAATTCGTGAATATCTAATTTGTTTTTGGTTTCGGGTTTCTTGCGAAATACTTTTATATAAGGATCGGACGTCACAGTAGCTTGTGGCCGACATCTTCGTTCGTCTCAATTCGGCTATGTAATTATGTATGTAAATATGTAAATAACAACACTTCTATATATGTATATAGCTTTAAAAATGTTAATTTTTATTATTTAAAATTATATTAAAAAAATTTTGCACAATAATTCAATTTCCACATAAGTTTCATTTACTAAAATTGGCGGTGTAATACACGTGGCGTCACACGAATTGACAGAAAAAGAGTATTTTACCTTGTATTCTGTGTATCATGGGGACAAACCAAGTTGAAGTGCTTCGTCAGATTATGGCAGGTTTCGCAAAACTTCATAATCATTCATTTGTAAAGGTTTTGCTTTGCATATGGGACACACTACAATGGATGGTGTATTAGTTACAGCCTGAGCAACCTTTCCGTCGCAGGTTGATGCAGCAGTTGTTTAAGTAAGACTCTAAAGAATATTTTAAAACAAGAATCAATTTGGAGCGCTTTGGAGCTCGTATGTTCTGGTCTACTGAAGATTCACAAATATTGATTTTTAGACGATTTATTTTAAATATTCATACTTGCTAGACAAATAAGAAAATCAAAGTTAGGAAAAAGTTTACGTTTTCTTTAGACATGCTGTAAAACGTATTAAAATCCTTAAACTGATCCATTATGTCGCAGCATTATTATTGACTGTTAGATAATGTGACGATTTTAAGCTGTGCGAATATATATAAACACTGTTTAAATATTTCTCCATTTCATCGAAATGTTATCCAAATTATATACTTATGTACTTTAAGAATGCAAATCCCCTAAGTGTATTACACAATGTAAAAATGTTGATTTTGTTCGCCTCTCAAACCACTGTGAGGGGTATAAATTATATATGTTAGGCATATACATAACATATAGGCCATGGTGCACGTTTCCTTACATTTACGGACATAATTAAGATAGTTTTTAAGTTTTAGTGTTAGGTTACGATAGGTAAATTAAGCCAAGTTTTTTTTACCAGTTTTCTTGGCCAAACAAATGAAACAAAAACAGAGTGTCCATTCAGACAGAAAATGACATATTTTAAGCCGAAATGCATACTTAAATCTTGTTCAGAACAGCATAGAGTGCCCTTATAGGATCAGTAAGTTAGACGTAAGAACAATTGTTAAGATAGTTAAGCTAGTATTTTTTGTCTAGCACGTACGTAAAATGAACAGAAATATAAAATATGAATTAAATAAAAAAATAATAAAAACATAGTTGATATATCAATCGATAGATATATTAAATTGTTCTTTATTTACATATATATATTCCCCTCCCACTTATAAACCAATTGGACGAAAGATCTGAAAGAATATTTACAAATTCCCTCCCAGAGAATTTATTTATTTAAATTTATTTCGAGCATTTCTTCTTATGGTTTTCCAGATTTTAACCTTAAGACTTACTTAACCCGGCGAGAGTATGGTGACAAAGCAACAACATAGAGTATGTGGCTGGGTATGACATATAAACATTCAAAACATGGTATTTTATTATAAGGGTATATAATAATTAGTTGCAAACCACATGAAATATTTTAATAATAATATTTTATAAATATTTGTACGTTACTGAACCTTGAAAATGTGAGTAGATACTACACGGTTAACTGAAGAGATATGATTGAATCTTAAAATGGGTATTGAGATTTTTCGCTTGCTTGCAGGTTGTTATTAGATATAAATGGCATTCGAATCGAGAATATAACCAGTCTATCTTTCAACATTCATCTAAGTCCGAGTGATATTTTAAGAGATAGAGCTCCTAGATAGAGCTATTAGAACGAAGTGTGCTATATTATGTCTATTTGACCCAGAAGAAACACGTTTCATTATGTACCCTGTGTTTGAAATCCGTTATTTCGCTTCTCTTAGCTGTCACCTGTGTACATACATACATATGTAGCACTATGTTTAACCAAAGCAATTTGAAAAACGGAATGAATACCAATACTTCCACCAAAATTGTTTATATTTGTCTTTTATAATAAGGTTAAGAAAATTGCATTCCACAAATCAGTAAACATTACAATCTTATCATTGAAAAAATGGTTCAACTCTCAATATATCAACTTTAATACAACCACATGCCACGACAGGTATTCATTTTTTTTGTATTTTTAATAGGTACATATCCGTTTAATTTGATACTTTCGATAATAATAATAATACACATGAATGAAAATACTTTGTAAATGGTTCGAAATTGTGAGCGGCAAGCCACAAGTGATTGGATTTTCAACTTTAGACCGTTTATTTGAATTGTTTGTATCACCTAATCTTTCGCTACAATTGATAGTGCAATCAATACTTGGATAACCAATCAATGTGATCAGTGAGGTAAACTAATAATGTTAACTATATAAACTCAGGAAAACTAGCGAAATATTCGCAATTTCTATTTGAAGAGAATCATATTATCTTTACCCATAAAATCTCATACCCTTAAGCATTTAATTTGAACGTGCCTTTAAGCACGTTTGTTTTGAAACTGATTCATGGCTTTTGCTCAAATATTTAACTTTAATATGTTCTTATGTCCCTATACCTGATTGTGAAAAAAACGACATCTTCCATTTCTTTAGAACTCGATCCCCGATTTGGTACTTTATTTGATTACTATAGTTTTGACGACGCATGGCATTTGCAAAAGTGTATCAGATGCGCGACGTATTGGAAAACCACCTCACTATGGGTAGTTTAGTTAAATTAATCCTGCTTACTTAATCAGAAAGATTAAATATGCTAATAGGAAAATACAAACGGTAGATGCGAGTCCAGTGCCCCGTGCTCCAACTACCATTGTTGCACCGGCAGTCTCCTACGCCCAAGTGACATCAGGAAGACGGCCGGTACAACAGACAGTGCCGAAGGTTGCCCTAGTCCCAGCGGCCAGGCAACCTGAAGCTAATATGGATCTGAGGGCGGTCCTGTCTATCAGCTCCAAAAAAAACTTCCAAGAGCAAGCAGCGCGAGTAGAACTCATCTACTCGACGGTGTTTGCCGTGCCAAACGCACCACCGACATGATCGCTGTGCACGCAGCTAGTAACCTTCAAATGCTACCAGTGAATGTGAATGAGCTAATTAAGACAGAACGAAAATTAAGGTTCGGTAACCTTTTGCAAACTCACAATGCAGACGTGCTGATGGCGAGAGGGACTCTTCCTCAAGCTGGTAAGGCTCGGCATAAGTAAACCATTAAAACCACCAATAAACCGAACGTTCTACCTGTTATCATGTCATAGATCATGTATAACGATCTATCACATGCTAACAGGTAGAAAGTTCGTCGTGAAAAGTGGCGATGTAACTTCTGCCACGGTGTTTGACATACCGAACGTGTTCTCAATATTCACTGCAGATCTTATAGATTCCACGCCGCACTTAATTACGTACGCTGACGATCTAGTAGCGATCAGGTCCGAAGGTCCAAGCAATAATTTGCGACGGCTGCAAGTTGATTATCAACTTCCTAAAGTGTGAAACTATCTTTTTCAGAACTCCGCTGTACATGGCTTCATGGGATACGCATACAAACTGGCGTAAGCTCGGGATTGTTGACCCGCAAGGACGTTGGTAAAAGTGTAGTAACGTATCTTGGCATTTGGTTGGATCAATATCTGTATTTTGACAAACATATAGACATTTGTCTGACGAAAGCTAAAAAAGTCTTTGCTGTGACAAGGGGGTTGTTTTACAGCAGCCAACTTGACACCAGGGTGAAAGCAATCTGCTACATGGCCCCCATCCGGCCTGTTATAGCCTACGGTTGTCCATTGTGGTTCAATGTGAGTTCTTCCCAGATGGAAAAGATGAGGTTGTTCGAGAGTTCGAGAGTGTCTTCGCACCTGTCTCCGGTTGTATCGCAAATCCGTGTCAGAGTACAAGAAGTTCTATCCCATAGGATAGATATTTTTATTATTAAGCTTTTTATTATGAAGCAGAAGGCATATTGCACGAGCTATTACTTCTTCCAATAGCCTGGTCCTTGGGGCTTGATACCCCAACTGTATGTTCCATGAGAGAGCGCGTCCCCGGCTTTATTCCTCCTTAAGCGATCCTCTATCTGGACACAATTGGCCTAATACAGGATCCACTAGGATGTCCTGTCATCTACCATGTCGTACGCCGAACAGTGGACAGGCGACTCCAATGCGAACGGGATGTCGCTCGCAGTCACGAGGATCTCCTCCGCTTCAGCAGAGCGATCTCTGCTCGAGACAGGAGAGAGTCTGCCAAAGAACGGCAATTTTACTGGTGGTTACACCAAAACTAGTCTCTGCCGCCGCTGGCTTTTCAAGATGATAACGCGATAGTTGACCTTGGTGGCCAACTTACATAGGTTTTAAGGTAGTACGTAGGAGCAAAGTTTTTATGTTGGTTTAGGTAGGTTAAGGTAGATAAATTAAGCCAAGTTTTTACCAGATTTCTTGGCCAAATAAATCAAACAAAATCAGAAAGCCCATTCAGACAGAATAAAAAAAAACAGTCTAAGCCGAAAGGCAAAACTAAATTTAGATTAGAATAGCTTAGAGTATCCGTGTAGGGTCAGTAGGTTAGATGTAAGAACGATTGTTAAGTTAGTTCAGCTAGTTTTAATTATTTTTGTCTAGCATATAAAAAAATGAATTATACAATAAAACAAAAATAAAA
This sequence comes from Eristalis pertinax, assembly GCA_907269125.1. NCBI lineage: Eukaryota > Metazoa > Arthropoda > Insecta > Diptera > Syrphidae > Eristalis > Eristalis pertinax. The sequence continues at coordinate 16,118,016 of OU026146.1, read as the reverse complement.
TAAAAAAAAAAAAGTTAAATGAATCCTTCCTTTCTGCATTACAATTCTGGAAGGTGGCGAAAGTCGACAACCTCAATGTTATTTAAATGTATTAAATACAAAATTTCATTGAGAGTTGTTATCGCCCTCTTCTGGATATAAACGAATTTCTTATCATGAGTTCTGTGTAGTCTCTATCACGCTAGGCTCATTGAAATAACCTTATGAAATGATAAAGAAAACAAAATTAATATTAGTGTAGCATAGTAATTGATATGATTGTATTTATTATATATTAGGCACCAAAGTTGGTAAATAGAGCTACTGGTTTCTTTTCAGTTATAATCTATCCATTTGAATTCAACTAAAGTTTTCATAAGTTTTAAATGGACTCATTTTTCTGTTTTACGTCCGTTCGCATTGCCATTCACTTAGAGTTTAGTCTGGACAACGCAGATTTATCCGTTTTACTTTATGGGATCTCCTTTGGGTTGATACCTCCTTACAAACATTGTTTAAGATTATTGAATTTGAATTTCAAATTCTCCTACATCAGCTCATGATTGAATACAATGAATACAAATTGGCCCTGCACTGCTTTAATCGATGTCTTAAGATTAACCCTCGACATCGACTCTGGATCCTAATCCCTTTCAACTAGATTTCTCTAGCTCTCTAGGTACATACATATGTATAAAATTCGTCCACGATCGTCTGTGACTTTGGTTTGAGATCAATTTTGTATTGGTCTTCTCGAATATAATTATTCTCTGATTCTTAACTCAATTACATCTGGATATGGCATAAATCAGGAAGTGTAATTACACCATCTCTTAAAGCAAGTACAATAATCATCAACGTATACTTTACACCCATTATATTGCAGAGTATCAACAATATACTTTACGTATCATTTTTGAATTATGTTGCTCCACTATCGTGGATTAGTTAACTGTCTAATGTTTAAATGTATTATTTGCTAAAAGCGTATTTTGTGAATGGAAATATTACGTTTTGAAAATTTGATAAAGAGTGAAATTATTATAAGACCCTGTAGGTTTATGATCAGTTTAGGCTATATCAATTTCTCCAATGGTATGTGACTAGTTCCTACCAGTTTGGAACACTGGATTATACTACCATAAGAGGCTTGTTTTATCTCTATTTAATCATAATCTATCAAGACAGGGATACATATTTTACGTTCCACAACGCTTATCTAGTAGTTAGCTAATAGCTTACATCCTATTACTATATGAGGTAATAAAATTATAAATGATCATCCGTTTTATTTTCTGTTGGTATGTTGGTGAATAATATTTGCTTAATTGCATTAATATTAAATACTAAAATTTGATTGTCTATTAGTGTACACTATTCGTCTACATTACGGACTTTAAATTCGTCAGTGTAAAACCATATCTTATAAATCACCACAAAGAGGAAGAGCATTACTGTCGTTTCAGTTGTTTGAAATTCGACGATTTATTTTTAATTTTGCTCTACTAAACTACGACCTTCGCATTATATTATAATCTTCACCTGAACTTAGTTATTTACTTACCTATCAGGCCTATGACCCATGAATGGTTCGAGCTTGAGCAATAACATTGTTCATGTGCACGCTGCTTTCAGTCATCATGACTAAGCTGTCTTGCTAGCTTAATTGGTCCAACTTCCGGACCTTCCGTGTTTACAGCTGCCCGCCGCACTATCCTCTCTAGTACCAGATTGAAGAAATCACACGACAGTGCATCTCCTTGCCGAAATCCAGGTTTCGAACGGCTCAGAGGTCCTTGAACTAAACTGCACGGTGCATCGCGTATGCGTATGCGACACAGCCGGATGAGTTTTCCCGGGATCCAGAATCCACCATCGCATCGAATAGCTCCTTGCGATGAATGCTGTCGTATGCGGCCTTTAAATTAATGAAAAGATGGATCGTATTAATTTGGAATTCGCTGGTCTTCTCCAGGATTTGTCTCAGTAAAAATTTGGTCTATAGTCGATTTGCCGGGCCGCAATGTTACTGTATTGCAAAACGGCTTCAGACGTTCACACAGTACGCTGGACAGGATCTTATAGGCAACGTTGGGCAGGGATATACCTCTGTAGTTGTTGCAAGAGGTAGGATTTCTGTGGACAGGGCACATGGAGCTGATATTTTAGTCGCCGGGCTTGCTGTGGCCTGACTTTTGGCTTTTTTTTATATTTAGAAGGCTCGTATTTTTTGTTTGTTTTCAGACTCTTCGATATCCTTGAGCTGTAAGGTTGAGAGAGAGAGAGACCTTTCCTTCAGCCTTGTGCCCATTCAAATAAAAATAAATATGGCAGATGAAACCATCATCCTTGCTTCGGCATACTCTGCGGGAGATGAGCCGGCGGTACCAACATCTGTACAACGATTGGTGGACTGGTTTGTGTCATTTATTGTGATTGCCATCAGTCGCGATTTTATTGTTTTTATTGGGAGGTGAGGTGTCTCCTAGTCTAGTGCCATTGGCATACCCGCTCCCTTTCTTGCTAGTCCATCAGTTCTTTCATTGTCCGGAATATCCTTGTGCCCGCTGATCCAGCACAGGACAAGATTACATCTATCACCTTTAGAGATAACCGGCAGAGTTTTACCGTCTTGGAGTTGATCGATGGTGTGTCCATCGCAATAGATCTTTCGGCTATTGGGCTCATTTACAGTCGCATGGATGTGTTTCGGGGGTATTGTTGTACCGAAGCGCTATTTGATGGTCTGGGAAGAGGTCCTAAGACGTGTTTGGATACTTTTGATTGTGGCCCGATGTATCTCGTCCCGGTATATTTTGTTTCAAATTTTATAGTTTATAGTTTCTCAATTAGATAATAAAGTGTGTGTGGTTTAAGACCTGAATACCAAGTTAATGTTAAGTATAACACTTAGTATGACAGTTACGTGAAACTTATTGTGAATTGATCACCTATAGAACAAGTATAAGAAAACGACATACATACCTTCCTCTTTAGCCTTTATTTGCCTTGCACCAATATTGGAAAGAGATAAATCATATACGATCACTTCACATACAGTAGAGCGTCGATTATCCGCACGTCAATTAACCGAAACGTCATTTATCCGAACGCAACATCAGAAGCAAATGAACGTCAGCTATCCGAACTCCAATCAGCCGCAAAGTCAATTATTCGAACTAAACCAAACGAACACATTAACACATGCATAAGGGCGTACTCATACGAATCTAGTCTAATTTGGTATTCAAGTGAAGATTGTTCATTTTAATTGTGAATTTTGGTTCAGTTAAGAAAGTCAGTTTTTAAGATGTCGTAAACAAGAAAAAGGAACCGATACGTTTTATTAATCGGAACAAAGATAGAAATTATTAAGAGACTGGAAAAAGGTGAAAGTGGATCGTCGCTGGCGAAGATGTTTGATATTACTTTATTTTGGACTTTATTTTGAAATTTGCGTAGGAGCTAGACGCAGAACGACTACACCTGACTTTTATTCAATTCGCGGATGTGTTCGATTATCCGAATTGATCAAATTTGATTATCCGAACCACCGTCTGTCCCAATTAGTTCGGACAAACTGTACTTCGCACATTTGAAATTTGTGTTTACTTTAATTCTTCAAATGTGAGATGCATGCTGATCTCTGTATACAGTTTATCTTGATAAGAAAAACTTGTAAAGTCGTCCACCAGACTAGGAAGCCATACATCAGTATTGGTCGTACTATTGCGGAGTACAACCAGTGTGTTATCTTCGCTCGGATTCCCCATTTTGGATCGAGGATTATCTTGCATGTGTAAAGTGAGATCGATGACTTTCTGATACGCCCATGTATGTTACGTTAAGCTTGCTGTCGACTATAACACTTAGGTATTTCGCATGATCGGTAAAAGTCAGCTCTTTGCCTCTTAGTTTCGGTGGGGTAATTCGTCCGCATAGGCGATGGGTTTACACCGTTTACACGATCGAACTTAGTCTCTTGATTAGACCGTCAACTACTATGATCCAGACTATATGGGATAAGACACCCCCATTGTAGTGTGCCTCTAAAGACCCTTCTTACAGCACGATAATAATTAATAAATTGGGATACAATTCTTCTGTAATTTCGAACGTTGTTTATCCATTATGTGATACAGATTTCAACGTCAAGTTTACTTATGGTGCTGTCAACTTCAAATTGTATTCTCTTTAATACTCCTTCTATGTCATCGTATACTGCTTGTTTTCAAGAGACTTTTCGATAGTGCTGACCAGAGAATGGAAGGCTGGTCCGGAGATACTAATTTAAATAGTGTATTTTCTCTTACGTGTAAGTGAGTCCACTCCAGAGTATTCAGGATAAACGATGAGAGTGCAATGGATCTTAGGTCTTTGGGGTTGTGTGATTTGCTTTTCCACATTTCGGTATGAATACCACTTTTGCTGTTTTCCAGAGTCGCGGAGTGTAGCTGTGTCTCAGGCAACTTCTGAAGATAACTATCGGTCGTGGTTTTATTGTTATAAAACCGTGTTGCCGTTCCACTGGTCTTATAGCATCATGTCTTGGGAAGTTGAAGTATTCAAAGTTGTTTACCGCCCATTACAGTTTATTTGATGTCAACAGAGTTGATGGTACGGGCATTGTTTGCACCTCCCATCCATCCCCTCGTAAAAAGGTAAGGAATAGGTAAATAAAGTAAATTTCTGAGAAAAAGTGAGAGAATGCGAAGTATTGTTTGAAATTTGCAATATCTGTCAATATCTAAATACATAAATAGAATTCTATGAAGTCTCTGAAGTGAATTGTTTTATAAAGAGCCAAAAATATGAATAGTCCGTGAATTTTGAAAAATGTACGCTTACAAAATTAGGAAATAACTTTTCTATAGTTCGAGAAGGAATAAAATATGCAGCTTATTGCAATTTAAAAAAAAAAAAAAACATTGCAAATTACGGCAGAGTCGCGATTACTACCGCATCGGTAGATATGTATGTATGTAAACTGTGCAAATAAATTTCCTCAACTATCATATTTTGCGTTGATGCCTGAAACACAATTGGGCATCAGTTTGGCGTTTTTCACGTTACGAGGTGAAATAATTGAGTATAGAGATAGCCGATTGATGAATTGCCCATACAAATCGTAAATTTTACATTCATCTGGATTTATTTTGGGGACTGTGTTCGTGAATTAATCTCTTAAATTTTATTAAAAGATTTATCTTCTAAGAATATACAATTTTGCTTTAGTTTTTAGAATTAAATATCAATTTTTACGATTAGATTATATTTGTGCATATACTGTATCAGGCCAACGGTATATGTTTATGGGTTGTGGTATTTATTGGTATATTGAAGAAAATAACAGACTTTTTTAAATGTTTACTTACGATTACAACTGTTAAATACTTTGTAAATAACCATTGTACTACTAATGCATATAACGAATGAAATAAAGTGCATGCGTGAGCTGCGTTCAATTTCATATTTCTATGATTCGACGCCCAGAAAATAAATGTGTACAAACAGGCGTTACTGAAACCATGGGTCAGCACAATTTTGAATTTACATGAGTTGAGGCACTCCATTATACAACAGTTTTCATTTATAAAAATGATCCGGAGGTTTTTCCTATTCTTAAAAAAACATAATACATAGGCTCGAAGCAACGTATGTTTCTAATTGAACCATAATCTGAAAACAAATAAAATTAGGTTAACATACTGTATTTATTGATAGTTAGTTTTCCCTCATATTTGCTATCGATGTATTAGACCCTAAACTTAATATTGCTTACGATTGCAATTCGTGAACATTACCCATAACACAAACATAAACCATAAATTCTCTGTGCAGTTTCCTCTACTTTTCGCGGTTAGTTCAATTTGAAATCTGATTTGAATCTTAGAAATTGCATTAAGTTATATTATATTTAGCTTGCGCATTGCACGATATTGTGGTTGCCGGGACGACAGTTGGAGAATTCACCTCGGTAGTTTGGAGGGGAAGGCAATCAGCTGCTTGAAAGAGCTCACGCGTATTGTCCGGCACCGTGTCGGTGAAAATGTTAAAAAAAACGAAGTCAAACAAATTTTATGGGAAAGGGATGTAGAAGTATCTTTACTACTTTATTTCTGTTTACGAGTCTAGAGTTTCAAAGCGTTTCAAACAATATTGTGTTCTTACTACTCCACTAATTTCAAATCACTTAACCTCAGTCTGCTGTTTCCATTTCTGAAATGTCAGCTCGCTCTCAATTTGTAAGAAAGTGTGAGAGAAAGCGCTCTCGCACTTGATTTTTTTCCAACATAGCGAAAAATCCTAACATGAAACTGCCCAAGAGCGAGTTCTTAAAAAGCGCGAAGCTGTATTTTGTATATAGCATATGAATTGCTGTGTTGGAAGACAACGCCAGCAGCAAAGCTCTATTGGGTTTCAGGCATCAAAGCAAAACATATCAGCCGAAATAAAGTAGTATAGGGTTATCTCCATCGACTTCTACCTCCCTTGTCCCTAAAATTTTGTTGACAGCGTTTTGTATAACGTTTTTTACTGACGACAATACGTGTGAGCTCTTCCGAACAGCTGATTGCCTTCTCCTCCAGGCTACCGAGGTGAATTATTTAACGACCGTCACGTCAACCACAATAGGTGTTTTTTATTATGCCTAAGAATCCGGATTAGATCTTGGATCGCTTGTATTACAACAATAACAATCAGAATCCTGCACTCGATTATGATTACAATTCCAGATCCCTATAGCTATCTTCTCTATTCTTCACAAGATGGCAAGTTCATTCATGACTTTTGGTATACTGCAAACTGTCAATCCTGACTGCAAACAAATATAATGTACAGCATTACCAGATAGGTATATGACATATAGTTTTGTGGGGTGAATGCGGCTTTCACTCATTAGATATAGAATTTATAAATTAACTTAAATTTATAATACCCTTGAGGGAATTGGAGGAGGACGGCGGCACACTTGTCGGACGGGGTGGTTCATGTCCCCTCCCTCGTACACCACCCACTTGCAGACAAAAAAAGATCGTGCCTGTTGCTAACTAAAGATAAAAGAAGAGAGAGAAAGAGAACGAAAGCCTAATATCCCAATGCAGACCACGGACGGACGACTTAATATAGGAAAGAGAAGAGAAGACCGGAAAGATGAAGAGAAAACGTGTTCAAAACCTATGCCTTTATCAAAAGAGACCGGAAGACAGCTCGCGGAGCTAAGCTATCTACCTTAAGCCAAATCTTAGCTAACCTATCTACCTAATCTATGCCTAATCTTACTTAAAACTACCTAGCTCAGCCCTAAACCGAGTCAACGCCCTTCTAGCGTCGTTTGGCGATCCAGGTTCATAAAGAACCCGAGGGTGACTTATGTTATTGGCACATGTCCGCCAGCCCACCCCTTATGTCAGCCGACATGAGCATTGCTATCACCCTTGGCGACATTTTGTGGGAGATTTCTCCCCTTATTGGAGATGTTAGCCATAGCCTATCGTTCCACTCTGTCAAACATCCCGAAGAGGACGGCCTTCCCTCACACTACACACACATTTCGGAAAAACGAAATTAAGCCATTAAATAAAACATGTGTCTCTCATTTAATAAACAAAACAAAATAATAATTTTTAAGGTTTTTTTTCTAGCATTAATGACATATGGCTCTCCTGCTTGGGGTTGTTGCTCGAAAACTCGTATTAAGAAACTTTAAATTGTACAGAATAAGATTCTTAAAATAACGCTTAACTTACCGCGAGACTTCTCAACTATTGTTCTGCACGAAAGAGCACGCGTAATACAGATTGGAAGAAGGATTGAAATTCTTAATGACAAAAAACTCAATGAGACGTTGATGATCAACTAATTAGGGAGTTACAACTTCTTTAATTTTTCTGTTAATTGTTCATTATTTATATTACTTACTTACTTACTTATCAGGCCGGCGACCCATGGAGGGTCTGAGCCTTAGCAATTGCTGCCTTCCATCGTTGACGGTCTTGGGCATGCTGCTTCCAGTCATCAAGTCCAAGCTGTCTTGCATCCGCGATAACTTGGTCTTTATACCGGAGATTCGGTGTTCCTCTCCTTCTCGAACCAGTAGGCTCGGATTCAAAGACCCTCTTTGCTGGAGCATTGTTGTCCATGCGCTCGATGTGGCCGAGCCAGTGCAGTCGACGGATTTTTGCCTTCCGGACTACATCCACATCCTGGTGCAGCTCGTAGAGTTCGCGCTTATATTTTCTCCTCCATTCGCCTTCCTCGCAGACGGGACCATATATCCGACGTAGAACTTCTCTTTAGAAGGTAACAAGAATCAGCTCTGCAGTTTTACTTAGCGTCCAACTTTTAGCTCCATAGAGCAGGACTGGCAAAATAAGAGTTTTGTAGAGCATGATTTTGGTAATTCGAGTCAGGTGTTATCAGCCCAGTTGTTTTGACAAACCGAAGTAGCACCGGTTGCCAAAGGCGGTTCTACGACGGATCTCCACTGTGATGTCGTTTGGGGAGTTCACGTTTGCCCCGAGTTTCACGTTTCGCCTGTTCTCCAATCGCCGTAAAAGCCTCCACTACGGCACGTTGAGAAGGCGAGACGATGTCGATGTCATCTGCGTACCCCAACAGTTGGACCGACTTGTAGAAGATAGTGCCTTCCGTGTTTACAGCTGCCCTCCGCACTATCTTCTCCAGTACCAGATTGAAGAAATCACACGACAGCGCAGCTCCCTGCCGAAATCCAGTGCAAGTTTCAAACGGCTCAGAAATCCTTGAGCCGAACTGCAAGGTGCATCGCGTATATGTTAGCGTGGTGCGACACAACCGGATCAGTTTTCCCGGGATCCCGAATTCAGCCATCGCATCGAATAGCTCCTTGCTATGAATGCTGTCGTATGCGGCTTTGAAATCGATGAAAAAGTGGTGCGTATCGATTTGAAACTCACTGACCTCTCCAGGATTTGTCTTAGTGTGAAGATTCCCTCAGTCGATTTGCCGTGCCGGAAGCCGCACTGGTTCGAGCCGATTAGTGCGGTGCAAAACGGCTTTAGACGTTCACACAGTACGCTGGACAGGATCTTGTAGACGACGTTGAGCAGGGATATACCTCTATCGTTGTTGCAAGAGATAAGATCGCTTTGTTTGTGGATGGGGCATATGGAACTGATATTCCAGTCGTCGGGCATGCTTTAGTCTTCCCAAATTTTACAGATGATCTGATGCATGCTCCCCACCAGAACATCGCCACCGGCCTTGAAGAGCTCTGATGGTAGGCCATCGGAGCCTGCGGCTTTGTTGTTCTTCAGCCTTTTAATGGCTGTGCCGACTTCTTTAAAGCTAGGTGGGGGGACTACTTCATCGACTGGAGTTGGGATTTCTTGATTCCCTATCTCTCTCTCCTGGTCAGGCCCATTAAGCAGTTGTTGGAAGTGCTGCTTAAACACATCCACTATTCCCTGCGGGTCAGTAACAAGGCTACCCTCACGAATTCGTAGCGCCTGGGTGCCTTTCCTAAAGCCTGATGCCAGGCTTTTGGCTTTTTTTAAAAGGCCCGTATTTTTTTTTTTTTATTTTTTTATCCCTAGACTCTTCGATGCCCTTGAGCTGGGAGGTTGCGAGAGCCCTTTTCTTCAGGCGTAGAAGCTTCTTTTCCTCTAGTTTTCAGTTGCAGCGCTTTTTGGTATGCCTCGTCGGTTGCACGTTTCTTCTGCTCACACTCGCCATCATACCACGGGTTTTTTGTCGGGGGTGGTAGGAAGCGTAAGGTGGTTTCCACTACCTCTTTGATGGCCGAGCGGCAATGCAACCACATCTCGTTGGTCTCGCTTAATTGCTCTTCGTAGGCTCTGGCAATGTCCGTTGTGCTCAGGTTTCCAAAGTCAAAACTCCTCTTTGTTGGCTGGTGCAGCTTTCTGACATTGAACAGTCGAGCTCTGAATCGTTCTGCCACGAGGAAATGGTCAGGGTCGACGATTGCCCCTCTGAATGTTCACGCATCCAGGATATTTGACGCATGCCTTGCGTCAATCAGCACATGGTCAATTTGGTTGGCGCTTCGACCGTCCGGAGATCGCCAGGTTGCTGTGTGGATTCTTTTGCGAGGGAATCTTGTGCTACTTATGACCAAATTACGTCCTGTCGCAAAGTCAGTGAGTTGGAAGCCGTTATTTGTTGTCGTGTTGTGGAGACTGTGCTTTCCGATCACTCCGCCAAAGATGATTTCCTTACCGATTTTGGCATTGAAGTCTCCGAGCACGATTTTGACACCGTACTCTGGACAGGCTCCATAGGCACCGTCCAAGAGGTCGTAATAGGCCTCTTTGACGGAGTCTTCAACCTCATCGGTAGGGGCGTGTGCACATATAAGGCTGATGTTGTAGAACCTGCCTTGGATACGGATCACAGCCATCGGTTTAAAGTCGATGACCTTCGTATATAACGCACTCTTTCTTCTTCATTATTCCGTGTCCTATCCAGCGTATTTCCTGGATCGCAGTAATATCCGCCTTGTACTGGGGAAGGATCTTTTTCAGTTTATCAGCGGCCCCTGGAGTGTAGAGTGTTCTTACGTTCCAGGAGCACACTCGCAAATCGTTCTCCTTTTTCGCGCCGTGTCGTCGTTGTTTAGCTTCCGTCCGTAGATCCGAGACAGTTTGCTCTCTCGTAACTGTTATTTTTTTATGTTGGCGTAGTTCGCTTCACAACGGGTGTTCCAGGAAGCGCTGCTAGGAGGCCGTATGTCAACTTGATCTATGCATCGACAAGGATCGTTGCTGGCATCCCGCCAAGTTGGGAGCGATCAGCAACCCTACCCCCCATTTATTATATTATATATTCTATATTTTTTATTTATTAATTAACATCTGTAATAACTTTCTGCATTTGTTTTTATTTTATATTTTGTTTTTTATTTAATCTTATCAGATGGAGGTTTTTCTCATAGTTTTTTTCCGAACAATCAATAAATTTATTGCTTTCATACTCACAATACATATTTAATTAAAAAATTATCAGTAGTAAGATCTTAAAAACCATATCTCTGTGCAAGCTTGAGCAAATTTTAAGACAGTTATTGTAAAAAAAAATATAATGTACTATGAAACAAAGAAAATAAATATCTATATCCCTAATAAGATTGAATAGATTGGTATTAAAAAGGATATGAAGCTAAATAATTATTTTATTTACTTAATTAAACAATACAGAAATTCAAAATTTAGTGGGATGTAAAAATTATTGTGGTCATTGTGGTGACTTGGGCGTTGTGGGTATGTACGGCGACTACTAAGCACTTTAACCTGTGGTGTCTTATAAACTATGTTAGCTTCGATTTCCGGTATGACAAAGAATTTTCACAGCACCACCTCTTTCTAGGCAATGGCAATTCTCAAAGAGTTGATATAACTGTCTAGAAACAGTTGATAAAACTGTGGTCCCTTCAACTAGTGAAAGAATGAACACGAAAGTGTTCAAACAGTTTACCGTTTGTGAGTTTATGTCTATTAGCTGCAGTCTTGCGTCAATCAGCAGGAGATCCAAATACGATCCGCTTCGGGGTAGGACGAGATCTCTGTTTCTTTCAAATCGAGCCTATACTCGACACTGTGCCAACAAAACCAGTTCTGATGTTGGTCCCCTCTATAATTCGAGACTATGTGTCCCCAATATCCCCGGCCGAAATGAAATAGTTCTCCTCCGAGTCCAGTCTTAGACATCGAAAGAGTGAATCGCACTCTGATATGATCGTTCTGGAACTAGGGGAGTTGGATGAGTAGACCGGCACCGCATACAGCATCCTTCCACTGCGGAGAGAAATGCACACGATGCAGGACTCCAACTTCTGAAACCGTCGTAGTGGTGCACTACTATACACTACTTTGTGCTTAATGTTATTTTCAATTAAGATCGCAACAGCGCCTGCACCATTGGAGTTGGGCCGGTCTCTTCTAATAATATTATAAATACTGTGTTCCAATATGCCTCTCTGGGTTAGCTTGGTTTCACTAATCAGAAATAGCTCCGGGCTTTGACCGTCCAACAATCTATATAATATATGAATTTGGATTCACTGCAAGGATCCTGTTAGTACTTTCCGTTTGCGCAGCTATTAGGACTGGTGACGTGCGTGGTTCTGCAGAATTTGGCCTACCTGCTCCTCGAACCGATCCATACGCCTTTCAAGGAAGGATTTCCAATCGGGCGTTGGACCGTGTGCTCTTGGCACTGAGACTTGCAGCGCTATCTTTGGCACTTACTGCTTTTCCGTGCTTCTCTGGCCAGACGCCAGAGATGGCTGCTTCTGCAGAACCATCTTTTCTTTCCGCTCTTGAAATTTAGGGCAACCCCGATAATTAGCGGAGTGCCCCGCGATCCCGCAAAGTATGCACTTGAGCTGACTTTGGTCAGCTGCTCCTTCTTTCCCCAGCAAGTAATCCTCCGCCTTGTGGTTTTTACTGTACTTCAAACATCGAGGCTGCATTTGGCAGTTCGACGCGGCATGAACAAACCTTTGGCAGCGAACGCATTGGAAAAAAGCCTTCGCGTATTCTAAAACTTTCCCAAATGCATTTACAGTCAGCTAATGTTTTAAGATCTTTTAGCTTATCTACTTTGCTATTCGGTGACAGCTGTAATTTCCGTCCCCCTCTTTTTGCATTAGCTATGGTGAAGCACTTGACCCCGACCAACTCGAGACCGTCACACACTTGCTCTTTGAGCAGATGGAAGATCTCTTCATCTTCAAGCGGTGCGGCGATCTTTAACAACATGGACTGGAGTTTTTCTCCTTCTGGTGTGAAGGAAAATAACTCTGTCATCGATCACTTTAAGCACGTCTTAAGATCTTTATGATGCTCCAGTGTCTTGCAGCTAATAGAGTATTTTTCGAAACCCTTATTTGTTTGAATGCTAAAATTACAACTACCTATGGCCGAACTACATACCTGTGCAGTCTGGATAACGGCTTTGTACAAGTTGTTCGGTGGCACTTTTTCGTTTTTATTTTGCTGTGGTTGTTGCTGGTGTGCTGGGGCTGCTGTTGTTGCTGAGTTGCTGCTGCTTCTGTTGTTGTGGTTGCTGCTTGCTGGTCTTGCTGGACGGATTTTTGCTGTTTCTGCTTCTGCTGTCTTAAATTGTTGTCCGAGTTGTATGAACATTTGTTCGTCCTCCTTCTTTCTCCTTGCGAGATTGCTTGTTCGCAGTATTCTAATCTCTTGGAGCAGTTGCAGCGTCTCCTCCTTCATATCAGAGATCCTCGATTCTTTGGAGCGAATTATCGCCTACACTTCTTCCTCAGTGTCGAAGTGCACCGATTCAAAGCTAAGACTGCTTACGGCGAATCGCCCCTTCCTCAATTATGACAGATACGAGTATGCGTCGTCATCCTCGTGTGATGTCTCGTTCGATGACGTAGACCTTGCCTTCCTCTTGGATTTTATCGTTTGACGCGTTGGTGTTGCATCTTTTCGAACGGGTGGGTGAAGATCTTCCTCCTCCTCTTCGTTGTGCCTTCATTAGGCACAGTTTGTTGGTAGGGTGATGATTTTGCCACCGGTTGTTGGTTCTCGCCGGCCGATTCTAGGTGAGCGGCTACCGGTTCTCCTCCATATTTTGCACTCACTTGCTTGGTGGTGCAATTAGGCAGTTGGTGGAGAAACGAGAAAAAAAATGTATGCCCCCACTGGGTCTCGAACACGAACTCTCCGCTGGTTCACGGCTGTAGGCTTTATACACTCGACTACGCTCTTATTGCGGATCCTGGTATCAATTGCATTACTTAACTTCACTTTTGTTTATTTGAAATTGCTTACTAAGTCAAAACACGTTTGAACAGTTCAACGGTCTGTAAACGACTGACCACACTCGGGGTAGTATGTACCATGGTGTAAGGAATATAAGGTGTGCTGGACAGTTATATTCCTGTCATCGGGGCAATTTGTATGTCAACAGAAACTTAAAGGCGGAAACAAACACACATTTTTCACACACTAACAAACAAAACTATTCAACTACTCAGTACAGTTGCACCAAAATTGCAAAAAAAATTCAATTGTGTCTCGTTACGTTAAGCGGCTGATAGATACTGTGTGCTTTTTGGGCTCCCAAGCGCTAGCTTCTAGGGAAAACGATGACCGCGAAGAATCGGAAAATAAGGGCAATTATGTTGAGCTTCTAAATCTTGTAGCCAAATATGACACGAAATTGGAAAATCATTTAACAACATTTTTTTTAAAGGAACGTCAAACAATGCTTTCTCTGAAAACATCGATAAGGAGATTTATTGCCTGTGGTTTTCCGATATGTTGATTAAAGTGGTGTTGCAAAAGAGCGATTTTATATTTTCTTTTATCAATTTTATCAATTGGGATGTCAGTGAGAATCGGACAGCCACAACCATTTCAACAAAAATTATAGATTTCAACTATATATAGGTCAACTGCTTAACAGGAGCAACACGGTTTTTAGCAACAACCAGATGAAGCTTTATATTACCATCTTGAGAGTTGAATTGCCGGGCATACAAAGCCAACCCTACTGAGCAAAACCGGTATAAACGGGCCAGAAATGACTGCAATAGAATTATCAGACGTGTGAAATTCTCTTATGATCAAAAGTTGAGGCAAAAAGTGCTACAATGTCCCAAAGGTAGCAAAAACTTTTGGTCATTTGTAAAAAAACAAAAGGAATTCCGCCTCGTCTTCAATTCCCACGCTCATTTACAATGACATTCCAGCTGTCAGCTCTTTAGACAAAGCCAATCTGCGCATTTTGGCCATTTGCATTTTGAAGCCAGCTCAACAATGCCAGATTCCAATATGTCTCCACCTGTACTTGAGAGCGTTGATTTCACCATGGGACAGATCCATTTCCGCACTCGTACAGTTGCAAAAGTACTTAAAGATCTCGACGTGCACAAATCCGCTGGTCCGGATGGTATTCCCCCTATACTTCTGAAGAGGTGTTCTTCTGCGCTGGCAAAACCATTACGTAAGCTTTTCCATCTATCCTACTCTTTAGGTCTCTTGCCGAGCAGATGGAAAACAGCATTTGTCCAGCCCGTCCCTCAAAAGGGCGATCTTCGTCACCCACCTCGTACCGACCCATAGCACGTCCCTTCTTTCTAAGGTCGTGGAGACGCTGATAAATCGTCAGCTTATGAAATATCTTGAATCGCGGAAGCTTCTTAATGACCGCCAGTACCGTTTCCGTAGCAACAGGTCCACTGGTGATCTGATAGCTTATTTCACCGAAAAGTTCAAAAATAATTTGCGTAATGCAGGCGAAAACAAGATCGTTACACTTGATATTTCTTAGGCATTTGACAGAGTTTGTCATCAAGCTCTTTTGTCGGAAATGCGTGCATATGGTATCGATGAATCTCTTCTTCTATGGATTAGAAATTACCTTTCGAACCGTTCAATTCAAGTTGTTTTGGATGGGTTCAAGTCTGATATCCACCAAATAAAAGCTGGTGTACCCCAAGACTCTGTTCTGTCTCCGACACTTTTTTTTTCATTTTTATTAATGATCTCTTGTCTGCTACTTCTAATCCAATTCATGCCTTCGCTCATGACAGCACCCGCAGCTTTTCATATTCGTTCCGAGACTCACGACCCTGCCCTTCAGCCGTAGAATTGGAACGGCAGCGTATGTTAAGCACATTGAATTTCGATCTTGACAGCATAATTAACTGGGGAAACAACAACAGAGTGGAATTCAAAAACTCAATGCTGTCTGCTGTCACCCAAGCGAAAATGTTTAGCTTTCCTTAATCGATGCAAGACATATTTCACCCCCTCTGATTTGGCTTTCATTTATAAGGCGTATATCCGCCCCAAGCTTGAGTACAACGCTCATATCTGGTCTGGTGCCCCAAAGACCACCCTGCACTTACTAGATAGAATCCAAAAGCGAGCGATAAAACTTATAGGAGACAACAATGTCACAAAGTCATTAGACTCTCTCCAACATCGACGTACCGTTTCTTCTTTGTTCGTATTTTATCGCTATTTTGGCAAACGATGCTCAAGTGAGGTAGCCAACTGCATTCCTCCTCTCCATGAATTCACCCGCAATACTCGTCTCGCCAGGAATGCTTATCAGTTTACCCTTAAGCCTACTTTCGGACGCACAGTTAAATTTAGAGACTCGTTCTTCAGCTGTACTACGCGAATTTGGAATGCTCTTCCCAGCCCTATATTTCCCACAGACTACAACCCGCAGATATTTAAGACCAATGTACACAGGTACCTCCTCTCCCTTTCTCCATCTAAACCTTTGGCCCCTGCTGTGTCTTGACCCCGGACACTTAAGGGTATTTGCAATACTTTCTGGCAGAAGCCAGAAAACCCAGTGGGTCGAAGATCTTAAAAAACTTCTGACAATAGTTTTCTTTTAGGTGGCAAAACTCCTGATATCCTCCTGATATAACTTAAAGCTCAACACGTCCTGTTAAAGAATCCAAACTAATCCCAGAACCTTTGTGCAAACACTATCTAAATCCAGAGACACATTGCGTTTAGAGTTCATATTCAAAATTGGCCAACAGTTGGTGCTCCATTTACTCACCTCGAAACCTCCGCACAGTAAGAGCTCAACCAACTGTTCCTTCAATTCTAAAATTTCAGCTTCGTATTGAAAAGACACATAAAAATTAATAGAAGCATATACAATTTTAATACAAAATTATTTCTAAACACGCTGCATTTCCACAACCGATCCATTCTACAAGGAATGCATATAGTTTCTTCTTTTTGGTTTTAAATCTCAATTTGGATTATTTTCCGTGTTGTTTTTTTTGCTTTGTTTTAGCTTCTTTACGTTTTGCTTATGTAAAGCATAGTAAAAATTCAGCATGTAAAAAACTAATGTAGAAAAACGTAAAAAACTAATGTAGAAAACGTAAAGTAAAAAAGTCGAACAACACTGATTCCTGATAAATTGGTTGCCAATTACTGATTTTGAGCATTTTTCATAATATAGTCGAATCGCATTATTTTTTCGTACGAAATCTCGATCATTCGTAACCTACTGTAATTCGTAATTCGCTTTTCCCTTGCCACTTCGAATTATCAATATTCACTAGCATGATGTTAATAAGAGAGTTATTATATTTGCAATGGATTCCCACATATTTGTTCCTTTTTCCAGTGTTTCAAGTGATTATTTTTGATTTTATATTACTCAATTATGTTAAATTAAAGCTAGTGGCAGGAATAAAGCCGATAATTCATACATTATAAATATTATTTATATATTCTACCCACTACGGTTACTTAGTCATCGATTCCTCAGCAGGCCGTCTAGTTCAATTCCGGACACGTTGAACTTTCATAATTCGCAGCTAGACTTTTTCGTGTCATTTGCAATGCTCAAAGTAAGTAAATAAAACATTTTCCGTCCAAAGCTGAATAATTAAAACAGGAAAATATTTTATTTTTACTCTCAGAATAAAAAAAACAGGTAAGGGTTCAAATTTCTTTGGAATATTTTACAGAAAGGAAAGAATAGTTGGTGGTCCAAATTAGCTGGTGATGGACAAATATTTTGTAAATGTATTTATTGCATATTTAGGTGTAAAGGGGGAATCGTAAAAAAGCCTTTAGTATAACAAGCATTCGTACAACGGTGGACTTGCCTAAAGATTCAGATGACCTTCACAGGTACGGTCTAAGACTAAGTACAGACAATTTTGTATGGCTTGTTTCTCCTATGTCCCCGTTCTAACTGAAGTAATTCCTAACATTTTTTGTTTTTATTCATGTTCTATGCATTTGTGAGCAATTGTTAAGAAAATCTTTGCAAATCTACACTTTTCTTAATTCTAATTGAAATAATTTGATATAAAGCAAGTCACTTAAATCTAAATATATATATATATATATCTTTATATATATTATATTCATAATGTTCCTCTACTAGTAAAATAACAATACATTCGAAATGCAAAATGAGCTCAAATGAAGAAATTTGTCAAAATTGACCGCAATAACGGCATTTTTCTATGAAACAATTTCTTATTTATAAATGAACTTAAATATGTGCGAGGAAAAGGCAATACAGAATCCAAAAAATAAAACTGTGACAGGCAGACGTGCAAACATAAATTATAAAGTTTCATTTTTGTTGAAAACGAAATTTCTCAAAATGATCTGGAATACATTTTTTTACATACCAGTACTACTAAATTAAACGTGTATAGAAATTTATTCTAGCATAGCATTGTCCGATGTCGATAGCACTGAGGCATGTAGTATCACAATAGAACTCGAGCAGGGGCTTGCCAAAAATTCATATGCTTATGTCACTAGATATTACTCTTTAGTTTTGTTTGCAATTATAATATCATCCTCCTACCTATGAAATATGTAAATTCATTTATTGTCATAAATTCATATATATCCAAAAAATCGCTAGCACTAATTTCATAATCATCTTTGATTGCCCTGCTAGGCTTTTCGTGTTCACGGCTGGGCAAGACTCCTCCATGAGCCACAATCGACAAATTTATGTACATATAAAAGCCATAAAGTTCAACTTTTTACAATGGATTTATATGTCTTCTGTACTGTGTTTTATTGACCGCTTTCAATACATCTACGAATGATGCAAACAATACTTTTCTGAATGGTGTTGAAGTTCTGTGTACATTTTTCATGAGAAGATTTCATATCCACGACTATATACCATTATCATTTATCGAATGCTTCAGGTCTCTTATTTATTTAAAAAAAATGTATGGTGTTTCCAGGAGAGATATCATAAAAATTATTTTGGTCGTAAATGAATAATAATTGAAAGCATTTACCTGTAAAACAAATTCCTTATTGGTTTTGGCCCAGATTCTACTTATAGTTCTAACTGGAAGTGGTAAGTCATTGTGTATTTATGGGTTAATGTATTTTTTATAGTAAATACCTAGTAACAGTGGCAGCCGCATATTACAGATTATGATTATAGGTAATATATTTATGTGGATACGTTCTCTGAATTCATTACTTCTGTTAACAAAAATATCTATTGCATGCTTTACAAAAGAACTGATTTAGCTTTAGGTAGTTATTTGGGTCTGTCTACAGGCCCATAGACAAAGAAATATCTATTGCGATCTCCGAGAAGTTAATCAAATCCTTGAAGTGACTTTTCAGAACGTGGTTAGATTAAAACTCGAATTAAGGATTTCAAATATATTTACATATATATACATATGTAAGTATCTACAGAACAAAAAATAATTATATAATATATTTGAATTGAAGAAATCGGGATGTGTCATAAAGACACTAGTACTACGACCATAAAGTTCTATTGTTCGCCCTTCCTTTCACCTAGGATTTGAAATCAAATATTGTACAACTTCCTTCCTTTCCTGTGTTGATGATACCAATTTTTTGGAGGTGGTAATTACATGTTCTGTGTCCTGTTAGGGCTCCACATAGCATTCTCGTTTGGCGTCTTAGTTTTGTTCCGTTAAAGCTTTTGAGTGTTTTATGCCCTCGTGGTCGTTCCAAAACTGGTTCCTTTGTTTAACCATTTATGTAAGTGGAGGTTTGTGTCTGTGTTATTGATATACACTCCAGCCCACAATTTTTGGGCTCCATCCTTTAACCAGGTGGGGTTGTTGTACCATTCCACTCTGTTTGGTATGAATATTTTATAGAGACATCAGATCGTCTTTAATGTTGTGAGTTCACTGTAAGGTTGAGGCTTGTTTTGCAGCCTTCAGCCTGTATAGCGGTATCGATGTTGTGATCATTTTGTTGAGTTTATTTATAGCTCTTCTCATTCTCACATTTTCCCCACCAAATAGCAGCGCCATAGAGTATGATTGGTTCAACCATTTGATTGTAAATACATCCACAGACTCATTTTTGGGTTTAGTCCCCATGTCTTGCCTACCAGTGGCTTTAGATACCAAAGAGTTTTATTGGCTTTTGTGTGTTTTGTTGATGCGAGCATTCCAAGAGAGTTTTTGATCCAGTGTTATGTCCAGAAATCTTACCTCCTCCTTTAGTGTAATGCTCGTTTCCTTAACTTTTAAAGTTTGAAGTTTGTTCGTTCTCCTTGTGAAACGAATTATATTTGTTTTTGAATTATATTTGTTTGGAATTGATGAACAGACATTCTTCATCACAACAGGGCTCGTTGCATCAGTTTCCCTATAATGTCTTCGTGCTTACCTTTAATGACAATGATTATATCGTCAGCATATCCTAGAGTTTTGAAGCCATTTCTATAAGTACCCAGTATTAGGTTCATCTACCAGAATTGACCAAAGAAAAGGAGATAACAGCCCCTTATGACCAGTTCTATTAGGTTATCAGTAATATTTAGTAGAAATTAGGATAGACTAATCGGTTGATAGGATTTGGGGTGTGGTGGTTTGTTGCCTCCATTGGGTATGAATATTACCCTAACCTCTCTCCATTTTATGATTTTTTATGATCCCCGAGGTCTAAGCTAATAATGCGGCGCCAGTTCTTTATCAGTGCTGTTGCCTCATTGCAGGTATAGTCCGCGAAACCTACAATAGTTTCCTGAGGACTGGGAGCCGTAGAATGTCGTCATACATCACGTTCCACAGTAAGGGACCTAATATTGATCCTTGGGGCACGTCACTGTAATTTTATACAATTTCGTCCCGTCGTCGGAGTCGTGAAGGAGCAACCTATCGGTAAAGTAGCTCCTGATCAATCTTAATATGTACTTTGGTACATTTAATCTTTCGAGGCATTGTAAAATACGCGACCAGTTTGCAAAGTTAAACGCATTCTTCACGTCAAGTGTAACCACGGCGCAGTACTGTTAACTGCCTCCTTTCCATCGTCTACCTTCTACGGCTGATTGGGCTTTGTTTATTACGACTTTGATAGCATCGATTGTCGATCGGCCTTTTATAAAGCCGTACTGGTATTTCGTGAGCCCATCATTGGTTTCAATGATAGGCTGTAGTCTATTGCATATAATTCGCTCCAATATTTTGCCCATAGTGTCGAGCATACGCTTAAGCACGTATTATACATGCTAACGAAAATGTCTAAGCGAGCCTTCATCGCTTTTTTTAAAGCCCGTATGGCGTCTGGACCAAGAGCCTTTCGATCCTGTACCCTCTCAATTGCAGAGGTAGTTCATCGATTGTTATGGCAGGGATATTTTCGCGTAGTTCTCCGATTTCGCTTCGTAGAACTCCGTCATGTTGAAAGGGGGACAGAATTTCTACGATTATGCGGACTAATATCGGGCAGTTGCGTGCAAAGATCATTAAAGCACTGTCTTTTGCTAGACTTAATGGCGGATTTAAGTGCGGCACGTGCTTCTGTATAGTCCTCAATATCAGATGTCTATCGGAAGTTGCTTAATGTGGTCGTTCCCCCAATACGTTGGACGGCGTCGGTTTTGTGTCCCCGTTCGAGCCATTGATATATCGCAGGCAGCGTGCAGTTGTCACGTCACTTGCCGTACGATCTCGTTGGCTGTTCTCCCTGACACGCCAAGTCGTACGTCTAAGTAAGCTACTACTAATAAACGTAATATCAACAATCAAGCCCGCACCCGCTATACTAAACGTGTTCGCATTACCCATATTAGCTACGGCAATGTCCAAAACTAGAGAATGATTCGAGTAGAATTGTTCCTCTTTTATTCGTTAACACGCTACCCCATTCTACTGCCCATGCGTTAAAGTCACCGGCTATAATACTTCGTGTATGATACTTAGCATCAAGAACTATGCTTTCGATGACTCGTTCGTATTGTTCAATAGCAAGGCTTGGAGGGATATAACAGCTGTAAATGTATACATCGTTTACCTTTGCTCGTACGAAAAAGTTTTCCTGGCCGTAAGGCGGTATCTGAAATGTGGCATTACCACATGCCCATATGGCGGCTTTTTTCGTCGCATCGTGCACCCAGTTACCCGAATTAATGTTGCAATATTGCTCCGGGAGTATTGCAATGTCTACCTTGTGCTCGTGGACAGTTTGATGCAATAGATCCTGAGCTTCATGTTTTACCGTGTAAGCTTTCGATGGCTTTATTATACTCTGGGCACCTAACATTACCGGTTATACATATGTTCAAAGTCTACTCCGTTTGTACTGCAGTGCATGCATTTTGGTTTTGCCTTGCAATCCTTCAATTTATGCCCGTTTTCTCCGCATCCGAGGCATGCATTCGATCGATCGGTTGGGCTTTTGCACGTCCTTGCCATATGGCCAAACCCGAAGCTCTAGACTGTTCAGCCTAGAGGTTCACCAGGCAACTGTCATGATAATATGATAGATCGAATTCGTTAGGAATTGAATGGAGTTGTCAGTCGGTGGCTTTAGGCTATCTGTAGCTCACTGATCTTTCATCCTGAGGGCCTATATTTAATTTAAACAATCTATGTTTATGGTCTAAGAATGAGGCTTCTTTGGAGACCTGCTATTCTTTAATAAAGCGAGAAACTTTGTTAATAACGAACGTTTGGTCCAGAACTTCCTTTCCAGCTAAATTCTGAAAGGTTGGAAATAAGATAAGTTTACTACTACCTCTCTATTTACTATGCAGAGCAATATCGACACCGTATCCCTATCTGTGTATTGTCTAATGATGAGAAATTTAATATCGTATATTATTCTTTTTTTTAGTCCTGATATTATATTTTTATTAACCCAGGGTTATTGGATTAACCTCAGATTAAACTTACCTCCAGCATGTCTCTTGTACCTCCAGCATGTTTCTTGTATATTTCGGCCGATTAGGACTTTGCATGATGGCCTGAATGATTTTAGCCATTGTGCTGTTTGGAGGATGTTTCATCATCTACCCCAGCACTTTTGGACGCTTCTACAACATCGAGGGGTTCTAACTCCTCATTATCTTTCGTGTTGATTTTCCTTAAGCTGATCTGGCCAAATTTGAAGAAGATTTTGTTACTTCTCTGTTCCAGGATCTTAGCTTTTGTCTGGTCCATGGAGAGAACCAGCATAGCGGATGGGCCTCCTGACTCTTTTTTGAGTTCTCCATGTGTCCGTTTTGGTTCTTGCATTTTGAGATTGCACGAGATCGAGATTGCACCACAAAGAAAATTGTGGTTGAGCCGGCCGCATTGAAAGTAGCTAACCAGGGTACATGGTTGAGGAATGGATTCCTCTTTTGTAGCCCACAGTTCGGTTATCTTTAACCACCACAAAAAGCCCGCTTTAAATGTGCAGTTAAGAAATTGAGGCTTTATACTGCTGTCCTTCTGTTCAAGGACTTTCTCCAGTATTGCCTATTATAGCGTTGACAATTAAGATGTTGTTATGGTGGTATTAGGGTAGTATTTGGCTAGACATTTTGTACTCGATGCACGCCTCTTTATATGTATTGTCAGGGATTCTTTTACTTTGCAGCGTCGACCATGACTTATTTGATAAGTGTCTTTTGATATCTTCAGATTCTGGAGGTATCTTTTCCTCTGAACTTTTCCTCTTGGGAATCGATTTGTCAGCTTCTGATATGGGTTTTAGTGCCTCCACTTTGGCTTGCTCAATACTCATACCTTTTTTTGGAGGAATGCTAGTCTTTTTCTTGCAGCCCCACATAGCATTTTCTGGTTGCTTTGGACACTCTGCTTGTCCATCTTGTCCTGTATACCTACATTAACAGAACCTTGAGCGGAGCTACTGGGCACTTCTGCACTCTTCGGTTCGTTTCTACTGAAGGTTCCCATCTTTTTGTTGGGACATTTAGTGCTGTCACCGCCGTTGATTTTGTTTATTGAACAAATTTTGTTTCCACAGGTACCGCGAGTCAAAAATCATTTGCGACAGAGATCCGGATCAACACAAATGTGCATTTATTGATCATTGATCAGATCAGAGACTAGTTAACCCACTAGCCACTCATCCTTCGGCATATGCTGTTCCACGATGTATTAGGGGTTTTTTTGAAGGATTTATTCATCTCCAGGGAGTTGCCCCCCTGCTCAAATTGACGGCCGACAGCCATATAATATATTTAAAGATTCTATATCCTCCCATCATGCAAGGAAATACTTTACTCTACTAATACTTTAATACTTTTTTACTAATACTTTACTCTACTTTGATTGCAAGTTAAGAGCTAAAAAGTGATAGACCTAAGAAGTGACAACATTTTTTCATATAAGATTCTGTCTTCTCCAAACGGAACTCTTATAATTTCGATATATTTTTTTAGAACTCGATGAATACACTAAGAAACAACAATATGGCATTGATTGTAGATACGTAATTCAATTTTCACAGAAACGTTACTCCCTTATATTGCCAAGACTCCAAATAAGTCTCAGTGCTGTAGCGTTCATTAAAAAAAAAAACGCAAAAAAGAACTGACGCATAAGGCATAACTAGTGTTACTTCTGATTACTGTTATGAGGAGTGAATTAGGCAAAATAACTCTACATTATTGGCGTAATAAGCCATTTCTCAAAAGCGACAATAAAAAAAATCGTCATTAGTACTATCTACGACTTCCTGAAACAACGACATTCCGGGGCAACATATTTCAATATTCATACCACTTTTTCACGTTATCCAGTTGTCTTCTAATTTATTATTATTGGCTGTAGTAGATTATACAGCTACTCATCAGCTGCTTGAAATCGCAAGTTTCCCTATCTGTTGCTACGTTTAATAGACTTAAAGATTATTCACCTGCGAATCACTGATGAACCAAAAATTACTTTGCGCAGATTATGAACATTTTTAAATAATTTTATTGTTCTCTATTGTTGTGATTCCGAACACACTGCACATTTCAAGAAATCGTTACAAGAATAAGGTTACGATGATTGAAGCAATTTTTCTTCCAAGTGGTTAGTATATGTGAAGCTTACAGCTTGGCTAAAGGCACTATGACTTTTGTAGGACAATTGTTCGATAACGACATTGTCGACTGTTCTAAGATTTTTAAAAATATTAATTTTCATACGGTTTACTGTCTTATCAATAATTAGCAGTAAGTACATTATTATGACGAATAAAAATGACATTCCTTGACTACAATAATTTATACCTAGTTCAAGGCTGCAATATGAAATACGATTTCGTGTGTCTGCGTCCGAGGACGTCTATATTGTTCCACGGTCTCTGAACTTTTTGATTCCACTTAACAATAGTCAGCAGTGATATGTACCTATACATAAGTATTTACCATGTTTACTTGACTGTTAATATCCTCCGATCAAAAATAAGATATCAGATTGCATTGCCACATTTTATTGCAAGCATTACACCTTAACGCAGGCAACTTGTTTTATGCTTTGTCACTTTTCTGATGGTTGCGATTGTTTCGCACACATGTAAACAAGAACAACAATAAGAAGTTCATATGTATGTACATATATGTATAAGAACTAGGCAAAAAGTACAACTAAATATATTGACTAATGTGAAGATAAGCACATACGTACAGATTTAAGAGTATATAAATACATTTGTATATATGCAAGTTAACTTATAGCATCGTGCATCAACTGCATGCAAATAATGCTGAGTTTCAGATTGAGCTTTAGCGACTAAGTAAATTTTTGTAAAGGCACAGCATCGCAATATGTAACTACATTATCGCCTCAGGTTACATTTTCCGGTGGACAATCGTCATTTTGAATGTTTATGAAATATTATTACTATGCACTATATATATATACCAACGGAAAGTGAGAAATGAAAGAAAACAATGTGTTGTCAGAGGTCAAGATCAGTACGATCGGTGTTATTACGCTCAGTTCTGAGATCTGAGTAAATAAAAAACAACATGTAAATAATTCAAGTTTTCACAAACTAATCAAAATGTTCATACAAATTTGGCAGCTCGAATCTATTCCAAATTAAAGTTTAAGTAAGTTTTTTCGATATTTTCTGAACAAATCCCTAAGCCAATGGAATCGTGTTCATGGACAAAAAAACACCTAATATAATTTTGATATTGTACTCAATAGTAATTTAATTCAAAGCTTGCTATAATTTTATCAGAATATACATACATACAGATAACATAGAATATAAACATTACTAGTTGAGGATAAATTGCACCAAACATACACATCAAAAGGTTGTGGAAAGTGAAGGTAGACAAATTGTGAAGTATATAATGTTATTGCACAAGCTAATTCCCAATTCAATCATAATAAAAATACGCATATCTAAGAATCATGTCAATAAAAATATAACAAACATATTGAACATCTGTCAAATACTGTCAAATATTCTCAGTATGCTACTAGTAAAAATATTTGACCTTATGATCCCGACGGCAAATGTTGCAGATTCTACGAGTGTGCATAATTCATCTTGTTACTTGTTATGATTTAGGTCAGCTAATAACTGCATATTTTCTCATATGTTTCACTTTATAACAAATAGTAGTATATATCTATGTATATGTCCCATCGGGCTAAAATAAATGCCAATGACAGTTTTGTGATTGATTGACTCAGTTTTGCTTGAGCGAACCAGCAAAAAAAAACAACATACGTATTTTACAATTTTTCGCCGATAAAGGCGAAAACGCAAGGCTGATAATGTGAATAGTAAATCATGAGCAGTTATGGTTCCGTCGATTCCGTTCCGGTAATTTCGATGTCGAAGATGCACCACATTTCTACTAAGGTAAATACAGCCTTAAATTTCGTGCAAAAATATTTTTTTTTTCTTGTTACTAGTTGATGTATAAATAAGTACCTACCTAGCTATATAATAAATTAATATTTTACCTAATATATTGTTAAGACACTAGACGTATTATTTAAAAGTAGCTAGGTATTTAAAAATTAATGATAGCCTAATTATGTAGTTTGGGGAAGGGAAAAATCCACCTAATGTCTTGTAGATGGAAGTAACTCTTGGAATAAAATATGTTCATAACATCAAGCGTTAGCAACCCATACAATAATATATGAATGAAGAAGAATAATATATTTAAATGAAGATGTCTACATACGTAAATCGTGTACGTGTAACCAAGTTGAATGTTCCACTCATAAAGCATTAAAAAAAAGATTAAAGCAAGCAAGCACCATAAATCCCATCAATGATGAAATGGTATTCCAAACTGAGCACAGATTTGCTATCAGCTATCAGCTGGAAGCTTGTCCCCTTAAAGGCGTCCTGTAATAGGTAAATGCAAATATGCCTATGAGAGTAGGTGAATGCGTAAACTTTCGGAAACCAGCATATATGTTGCAGTTTCTATAACTAAGTTCGTTTTTACATTCACGGACAAGGTTGTATTTCATCGATTTCATTACTTCTATAATACTATGTTGCGAATCTTCCCGTGAAACAGGTATATTTTCGAACTTATTTATGATTGAGTACATAATTTTCTTGCATTTCTATTATGAATACGTTGGAGTTAATAAATGAAATTTTTAATTTAATTATGAAGATTAGTTTCAAGACTTAACTATACATAATATAACTTTTTTATATAAGAAAACATATATCCATGAAATCAACTCTGTTGCAACTCTGTTGACTAAAACTGGTACGTACAAACGCATGCATAAAGAAGAGATAATATATTATAATAAAAAAACAGTAATTAACCATTTCAAAATATATCACAAACAATCTTCTTTATACACATTTTTCTTCTTGTCAGATAAATTGTTTAGCTAATTAGATAAATTCTTGACCAATTGGCATGTCATCCTATTTGCCTACTGTTGAAAGAAACAGAAAAAACAAGTTTGTTTTGTTGCATACTTTCATTAAGAAACCTGCTTTGATCAGCTGGATACCTCATTTCGATCTGTTGCACTTTAAATTCCTTTGCGGGAAGATGCGAATACGGCCTTTGTGTACAAGAATTCTGCTGCCTTGTTACCACCCATGAAGAAAACAATTTCAAAAATGCCCCCCTACGAAATTGTAAAGAGAAAATATCGTTAAATTGGCAGCTTGAATTCTTTTGTACGAAATAAGAATTAAAAGTATAAAGTAAGATCGGTCGAATTCTATAAGAACTGTGTAAATTTGCAAAAAAAACAGTAGTGATTAAAAGTTTTCAGGGGATATGTTTCGGACTTACAGGATTAATGGAACATATAAATATATGTACTTCTTATAAACACATGAACTTTGAAACATTACAAACAGAAATGATTAAGGATAAAATGAAAAATACAATTATAAACTCAATTTAATATCGTCTTGAATGAAGTTATCGTACTGAAAATTACCCAATTAAAATCGCATTAAATATGATGTTAATTAACATTGGATAGATTCAGTAACAAAGTAATAATGTTCATTCAGCAGAAAAGAAATATGGATATAGAAGAGAAATATAGAAATATAGTTAAAAAAAGAACAATTTAAATACTGGAACGCCCTTATGTCGTATTGGTTTTGTGAAAGAGAAAGAAAAATAGCCAAAACATAGAACCAGGCGGAACTTGTATCAGTCAGTATACCACATAAAGATAGTACAAGGCTGAGTGCGAAGCAAAAATTAGCTGACAGCAATAATACAAAAAGCGATAGAAATTAATTTATAGTAATTAAGTAAATCTGTATTCGATGTGGGAAAGCAAAATGCAAATAGTTCAATTGAAAATAAAACAACAGAAATACTACATTGTCAATTAAACAAAATTCGAAGTGAACAATGAATACCAGTACAATTGCAATTCAATTTATTTATATATCTCACCGGTAGATACATTAAAAAAACAATATTTTATAGTACAAAGCTTAACATTAGATGTACAATGGAGTTATAAAATAGAAAAAGATAAGGAGTAATAAAATATACATAGAATTACATATAATTCGTGGGGGTCAGTGGCGTTGTGGGTATGTACATCGACTCCTACGCACTCACCTACTTGTCTAGGTTCGATTCCTGGTACGACAAGAAATACTTTTCACGGCCCCACCTCTTTCAAGTCACTGACCATGCTCAAAGAGCATAATTGCCTAGAAAAATCTGCTCAAACTTGGCCGTTCGGAGTCGGCATAAAACTCTAGGTCGCTTCCACTCGTGATAGAACAATAGCACACACAATACGGGTGGTTGCTGAGAAGCTAGGCCCTGGCCCTTTACGGGCTGTAGCGCCACCCATATTACTATTATATGTATATAACACAATAGTTCAGGATTTAAAATAGTTGTGGAAAATAAAGTTCCAAAATTACACTTTAATCTTGTATGACTATTTTACAGCTCATCATGTTTTTTTGACGTGCGTTTTCCACTGTTGTTTTACGTCTAATGTCATCCCTAGATGTACTATGTAATGTACTAGACTTAGTGAATGCTGGTAATTGCGTGAATTTGGATTCGTTATCATCAGATTTGGCAATGTCGACGAATGACACCCCCTTCAGGGAACCCGGATACGATCTACTTGAATTCGCAGAATTCTGATCCCTGCTTAACTCTGAAAATTCTTTTTTGTAATTGAATATATGTATTTTTATATACAATATTCTAAAATTCTTTCTTTCAATTCTTTTCGATTCGTGCTTTGTTCAGGACAGGTATAATATAATAATATAATAATAAAGGATATACGCATTTCTTTACCGGTTGGATGCGTTTTAATATCAGATTTCCGAATACATTTGAGCAGCGATATCAGTCCGTACGATTTTATATCGTTTGGCGATTCCCGGTTGTTGGATTATTATCGTCTCTGCTACCTTCCATGAGTCCGGAACACATAGTAGTATTAGCGAAGCATTAATTAGATAAAGAAATTTCCGTAGCTTTATTTGTCATTAATGTACGTGATACTTTGCTTGTTCACGACACTGTTTAACAGTTCAATCCATTGTTGTATCATATAAAAGGAAAGAAATTTCCTGATTATCTTGTAAGTCTTTCTATAATGATAATGAATAAATAATGTAATTTTTTTGAATTACCCTCCCAAGGGTGTGGTTTTATTTAGACTTCCCCATTCCAAGACACAAAGCTGGGGACGATGCATAAAACGGTTTTGTTTTGTTTGTTCGATTATGAAATTAGCGACGGATATAGAATATTATACACCAAGTGACAATTTCAACGAGTAAGTACTCTGAACGATTGGCGTACTTATTCAAATTAAATTAAAGTGAAAATGCAATTGAAATGGATGGAGGTGAGCTATCATAATCGAGCTATCGTCATCATTTGCCGTTAGGATGAAATGAACGGCACTATCACTGGAGCTGTCGATCTGTTGTAGTAGTCTGACTATGTATGGGTATAACAATAGACCAACTTAGTCTAAGTGTCCTGGCGATTTCCCAGCCAGCCCAGTCTACCTAACCTACCTACCTAAGTATATTAGTTTGGTATTTTGTGGCAAAAGTGCACCAGTCCTTTTTCAATCAATAATTGTCGATAATTTGAAAAACATTTGTAAAGTCAAGTGCTACCTCGACGACATAATTGTCGGTGGTGAGAACATTGAAGGGTGTTGGGTAAATTTAATAAAAGTGCTTGACCGATAAAAACAGTGTAGGGTAAGAGTGAATATGAAAAATTGTCAAATTTATCAAAGCGAAATTGACTACCACGTCATCAATGGATATTACGGAAATAATTTTACAATGGAAAGGATTTTATCCTACATAGTAGACGGAGTAAAAAAATAGATATTTTTGATTCTAGTAAACTTGGTCCTAGTACACTTTGCGGATAGGAAGTACACTCATACCTTTGCGAGGTTTCGTGTTGCACGGTTTCACCTTTGTGCGCTCTTCATGTACCTACCTGGATTCGATTTACTCGAAATACCGTTTTAAAGAATCATGGCATGTACTCCCAGCTTCGTAAAGAAGCGTATTAATTTCCCAGTAAAAGAATTTCATAAACATACATAAGAAAAATCTTTCTGATCACCAACACTTACGAGAATTTATCGTTGGGCTTTAATATTGAGTATGTACCAATAAAAAAAGGAATTTAAGAAAGGTACACAAATAAATAATTCGGATTGGGATTAGCGACTTCCTCTTACCTTGTATCAGACTGTGCCTATTCAGGTAGCAAGCTAGAGTCACAAAATCAAGAGAAAAATGTCACAGTCTAATGAAGCAGCGGAAAGAGCAATGCAGACCACATATTGCCTCTTAAGAAAATAGTAATGAACCCCAACTATAATCCATTTCCGATGAAAATTATCGGTCCACTCTTTCCTCGGCGCCGTCTTTGTCGTGGTGAGGGAACTTAGTAGGAACCCGACGGCTTAACTTCAAGCATCACCTAGCACATGCTTGCGATCGTCGAAAGCGATAGGCGCTCTTTCGAGACTCATGTCGAATATCGTACCCTCCATACAGCTGTACGGGGCACAAATATGGTCGATGTTGCAAATAAAACATCGCACACGAAAGGAATTAAATCTGTGTATAGATTATGTACACTGAGAATTAGCAGTAGCATATCGAACGGTATCCCACGACGCAATATTGTTACTATCCTCTATGGTACCAATCGATATCGTAGCCTTAGAAGCTGGGCGACGTTACGATTATCGCGTGCAAATAGCTCCAACCGTAAATCTAGTGAAGAAACTCGAAAGAAGCCGCAATGTAGAAACGTGGCACAACAATGGAACGTGCCCCAAAAAGGGAGATGGACTTATCGACTAATCCTAAGGATTGAAAATTGGGTAAATCGAAAGCACGGCGACTAAATTACTATCTTAAACAGTTCTTGACTGGTCACGGTTGTTTCCGGGAAAATCTTTACAAGCGAAACCGTGATTCGAGTCAATCATGTCCTCGCTGCCTAAGTGCTAAGCGCTGTAGTGGAGCACGTTTTCTTCGAATGCACTCGATATGCAAACGAAGGAGCTATATTGCGCGAAGAATTTGGTGAACGGCCAACACCAGAAAACATAGTTAATTAAATATATGTTGAAGTCCGAAGAACTTTGGGCTGTTGTGAACGATGCAGCAGTACGAATAATGTGCGATCTAAGAAATTTAGAATGGCAGCGGAACTCGCATTCGCCAAACACCCCGTGACGAAGCAAAAAGCTCGAGTCCGTCCCTCGCGAAGTAAAACTTAGCGGTAGTTCGCGGGGGAATAAGCAGAAAGATTCGGTAGGTGGTTTTAGTGAGTAGAAATCTGACACTACCAATGGACGTCGGACCATGTGCCAATGCAAGATTTCCACCTACCAACGCCAAAAAAAAAAAACGCCAAACCATTGCGGTTTTGTAATGTCTAACTTTACATGGCGTGGGTGTGAATGAAACAGATTAATTGGCAATTGTTCATGTTAGAGCATAGAAGCCGATTATTCTCATAGCTTTCGTTTCGCTTTACGGGTTTTCAAAATTTGCGGTACAGTAAAAGCTCGTTAATTGTGAATGGTCAGGCGGAAGGTCTTTTCGAATAAACGAATCTTCCAAATTATGCACTAAAACGCGTTCCTTTTGGTGCAAAAATGCATGAACCTAAAAAGAAAAATTATTTTAGTAACCGAACAACATCTAAATGTGGATTACCGGGATTCCCCCACCCCACTTTTTTTTTGTTTTTTTCCCTACTTCTAAATGTGAATAATTTACTCCTCCAATAGACATTTTGATGATTTGTTCCGACTTACACATATTTGACATCTATCTGCTACCTATTCGGAAAATCTAATATATATCGAGTTTTCCGAATTAAAGAGCTTTACTGTATTTTCAAAGTTTTAATAAAATTTTAAGAGTGGAAAACGTTGACCTCAGTTTGAAAAAGCGGGAGAGGGCTGTTAATTTTACTTCTAGTGAAACACGGTTGTTCATGAATTTGGTGTTCAAGTTTCGCAACACTATAGAAAATAAAAAGGCTGAGAAATTACCAACAAAGAAATAGATGCATGTAGCATAAAAACTTAGAGCAATCAGCAATTGTGTCATAGGTGAAACACATTGATTTCTGAATTAAATAAAAACGTTGACTTCTGTAATATAAAATATATATGTATATCTTTTCCCATCTGATTGTTTATTTGACTACTTGCCTTTAGGCGTAATAATAAATTAAGCTGCAAACCGTATGACCGTAGCTGTTTATACTAGCATGAGGGTCTTCGGCCCCAAATGGGAACTGAAACCTAGCGCGACACTCTGGATGTACGCAGCAGTAATTAGACCAATTCTACCAATTCTGCGAATTCATACTTTTAGTTTTAAATTTTAAATCGTATCAGCACTTGCGTGTTTAGCCCGCTAATATAGTTAGAAAATATGTCATATCGAAGAAACTTGTTAACTGTCAGGATACGAGTGTCCTTACCATAATCATTAGCAAAACAATTGTAAAAAATATATTCACATAAATACATAAATCAAAACATATTATGACTCTAAACTAATCCATATTAATTCATTGGTCTTTCCATCAACATATTTTAAAATAAACTTTAAAATAAAAATGTAAATTCATTGATGACTTCTCTTACTTGCACATTTTTCATTCAAATTTCAAAAAACACAATTCCCGCTCAAACTCAATACAAATTAATGTAATTTATGGCAACAGGAAATGATTCACTAACAAGTATATCCACCTACAATTCAACTTTCGCCAGATGTCATACATTCTCAGTCACTGCCCCTACCCTTTGGAAAACATCAATGAAGCATACCGATAGAGTGCATGATAGAGGCTAGTGAACTTAAAAGATTTATTTATATAATACTTGATACAACATATTAAATTACACAATTAAGGATTATTCAAAAAGTTTCATGTAGGTTTAAAGCTGTTATTCGTATATGTATGTACTAATGCACTTGGACACACATTTGGACACATTACCTGCATAAATTAAGGCTGCTAAAATACTTAAAAACTATGGATATTTTTATGCAGAATATTATTATGTAAAAGTTGTTACGTTCTAACGTAACGGGTATTAGTCATTTCTTTCCGATAAAGCGCGGCCACTCCTATTGTTTCTGTTACCGTTCGTTAACAAGGTGAAATGACTTATAGTGAGATTGTGCCGTGAATGCAAGCTGTCTTATTTTGTCCGCGAATCAAACCATAGGCTATTGTTGCTAACTGGAACAACCATAGAATACTAACAAATAGTTAAATGCTTAGCATTGGCGCATCTCTATGTAGTTAATTTTAACTAGAAGTATATACAATTATCCTCTTTTATTAACTCCCTATTCTTTAATTTACCTTAAAAAAGGTAAAAAACGTAATCTGATTTCCATAAGTGATCCTGATAATTGTATCATCACAGAAAGAAATCATCGTCCCTCTACTAAGTATGTATCGTTTGTTCTTTGTCCAACAATAACATTCGATTTCCTTGAACCGACACACTATTACAACAAATGCTTTCTGAAAGTTTTCATGCACGGATAAGCTTAAGCAAAAACAACTAAATTTTAAAGTTGTTTATTTACATGTGCGTTACGGTTTAGAACGGCCAGTATAGTTTTGGATTTTAAATAAAAGCGGCGTGAAGTGGTGGCTGGTGGTGAGAAGGCTTGGGAGTATGCCAAACCGATCTAGAGCTGTTTTGTAGATTTAGGAAAGGCATACAAGTTCCTCGAGTTAAACTCTGGAGTGTTCTGCAGGAGTATGGGATTGATAGTCTTCTTTTGAAGGTCGTTCAGTCTCTATACACAAACTGTAGCAGCTGTGTTCGGGTTAATGGTGTTTTATATTGGGAGAGTTCAGGGTAAGTCATCTTCTTTTTGCAGATGCCTTAGTTATCCTCACATCCTACAAGAGAAAACTAAAGCGGGCACTCGATAAGTTTTTTGCCGTATGTGAGGATGCTGGAGGTCAACGTAACAAATCAGAGATTATGGTAATTTCCAGAAAGCCTGTTCAATGCAGTATAAATGTAAGTGGAGTCCCATTGAAGTAGGTGGCGAAGTTCAAGCATCTCGGGGTGTTATTCACGAGCGATGGGAGGAATTATGCTGAACTTTCCTGCAAGATTGGCCAATCTGGCTCAATTTTGAAACAGCTTGGTTGTTCTATAATCAGAAAGGCCGAGCTTGGTGTCAAATCCATGTTAGCGGTTTTCAATTCAGTATTTGTTCCAACTCTCACCAGTGGTCATGAAATTTGGTTAATGACCGAAAGAATAAGATCTTTTTTTTCAACTTCTTTTATTTTATTTTATTTTAAATTTTGGATACAAATTTTGCTTCTTCGAACGGAACGGAAAGGTCAGGTAGCACTTTGATTGATTATAACTTTAAAACTTTTTAACTGATTGTAACTAGTTGTATCCGTACGTTGCAGGGGGGCAGTATTCCCCCCGTACCTATTCAATAGTTTATTGTAGAAATTATAATTCTGGACTTATGACTCACTTCGTTTTTAAATTTTGTGAAATTATGTCTCAAAAACTAAAAGTGAAATAAGGCCGAATCGCCTTTGAAAATCGCGAACATTGAAAATCGGCGTTATTTCGCATTCATTATCTGGTTCGGCGCATGCACCAGCTCATCTGTAAGATATGGTCGGATGAATGCTTGCCCGATGAGGGGAATCTCAGCGTCGTTTGTCCGGTCCACAAGAAAGGAGACCCATTTGATTGCGCCAACATCGAGGGATCAGTCTCCTTAACATAGCGTACAAGATCCTCCCTGGCGTTTTGTGTGAACTCCTGAAGCCATTCGTCAATAAACTGACAGGTACTTATCAGTGCGGTTTCAGGCCGAGAAATTCCACCATCCACCACTACGTCAGATCCTGAAAAAGACTCAAGAGATGCAGATCGACACGTGCGTAGAGACGAGCTATACAGCGCCATGTCTAATTTTGACATTCCTGCCAAACTCGTCAGGTTGTGCAGGATGACGATGGATAATAAGTCGGTAACGAACTCACCGAGACCTTCAATGTCGACAAAGGTTTTAGACAAGGCGACACGCTGTCATGTGATTTCTTCAACATCATACTGGAGAAGATAGTGCGAAACTCAAACGTCAACAACAGAGGCACGATCTCCCAAAAGTCCGTTCAACTGCTTGCTTACGCGGAGGACATAAACGTGATTGGACGAACATGAGGCGTTTGCTGGCATTGAAGTGGAAGCGGCTAAAATGGTTCTGGGTAAATCAGGGCAAAACAAAGTACATACTGTCATCACGGAAGGACGCACAACATCGACGTCTCGGACAGAGCGTCATAATGGGCAGCAAAAACTTTGAGGTAATTAAGGACTTCGTCTACATCGGCTCTGCAGTAAACAGAGACAACACACCAGTATCAAGATCAAGCCAATCTTGCCAATCGCTGTTTCTTTGGGCTCAAGAAGCAATTGAGTAACAGAGCCATCTCTCGGAGCACCAAGCTGACCTTATATAACACTCTGATCATCCCTGGTCTACTCTATGGCACAGAGACATGGACGCTATTGAAGAAGCTCTTGGTCGTTTTGAGAGAAAACTTCTACGTGCGGTCTTTGGTTCTTTTTGCGTTGATGGTGTCTGGAGGAGGAGATTCAACCACGAACTGTACGGGCTGTACAGCGGCATGCACCTAGTGAAGCGTTTTCGGATCCAATGCTTAAGATGGCTAGGTCATGTAGAGCGGATGGACACCACAGCTCCGGCCCGAAGAGTTTTCTATTCCGAGCCTTTGTTACAACGCAACAGAGGACGTTCTCGAAGGAGATGGCGCACACAAGTGGAAAAGGACCTCAACCAACTTGGTGTGCACAATTGGAGGCAGCTGGCTAAGGATCGTGCTGGCTGGAAAGGCTGAGGCCCAGGTCCACCCCGGACTGTAGCGCCAAACGAAGAAGAAGTTGAAAAACAGAGTCCGCCCAACAGTCAGTAGCGAGTTTTGTAAATACAGTACAGATTCGCTGGTATAAAAATATAATATAGGCGGTGGTACAGCCTATAGAGAGCCAGGACCTAGCTTCTAAGCAACTATGTACTCGTTTTTTTATTTTTAATTAATTTCATTTTTATTATGCTCCACTCTTATATTTAACTTAATCCTAGACAAAACAGCTACACTAACCGACGGAAGACTATTAAAGGGCTGACGACGGCGGAGGCTGGTTTTGATGCAGCCACCAAAAGAAACATCGCTCCTCAGCGCATTCCACCTGAGCGGGGATCGATCTACTGAACCAGAGGAGCTCCTCGTGTTCCCGAACGACGTTCGGCTCATATAAGAGCAACCACTCGTGTTGTGCGTGCTATTGTTCTCCCACGAGTGGTAGCAACCTACAGTTTTATGCTGACTCCGAACGGCCATTTCTATGAGGCTTTTTCTGGACAGTTATTCTCTTTGAGCCTGAAGTAAGGGATAGCCGACTTCACAGCTGATTGCCAAATAGTATATCAACAAATTTGACGGATATTAACCTATTTTTGACGGTTATTCACGAATTTTTTACTGTTATTTACAAGTAATCGAACATTGTCTCATATTTACGCACTCTTTTGCCCTCAACAAAGTCAAAATTCTTTCAAACAACCACACATTCATGAATTTGACATTTATTTGAAATTATTTTGGGGGTTGTGTTCCTGAATTATAATAACTTATCCTAATACATTATATAACATTTTACTAGAAACTTTGTCAAATTAAATTTCAAAAAAAAAAAATTAGATTGTATATTTTCATATATTATATTAGTCCAACGGTATATGTATATTTACGGGTTTTGCGGTGAGAGGTGGGGCCGTGAAATTTGTTTTTGTCGTACTGGGAGTCGAACCTAGAAGCCGAGGTTCAAGTGCGTAGCAGTCCACAGATCCACAACGCCACGGCTGCCACAGCCTCGCTATTCTGGACACATAAAGTTTGAGCTATGTCCGGGAGAGCGAAATTACCACACAATATAGGAAAATTAAAATAAAGTTGACAACAGAAAACGTTTCACACTGCACACAGCTTTTATTACACATTAAATTATTTAAAGAGTTTGTGCTTATTTTTGGTTGGAACGCTCTTTATATATAATCATCTTTTCAGGTTTTTCGAGTAATCTCTTTAAAAGAAGGATATAAAATGCGTTATTTTATTCAGCCCATACAAATATAATAAGGTGAGTCGAATCTTACGTTGTTATTCAAAGGAACAAAAAGGATGTGCCTCACTTTATCGATCACTGTATGTACAGTTATTTAAAAAGAAATA
This sequence comes from Eristalis pertinax, assembly GCA_907269125.1. Taxonomy (NCBI): domain Eukaryota; kingdom Metazoa; phylum Arthropoda; class Insecta; order Diptera; family Syrphidae; genus Eristalis; species Eristalis pertinax. Next base: position 16,079,961 of record OU026146.1, on the reverse strand, counting down.
CAATGGCTATTGCTGATCCACTATACTGCTTATTTAATGTATAAAGAATAAATTAAAAATGAGTCTTCAAACATGAATTTGTTACAGGGAGGTCTAAGACAACCAATTTAACGAATTTAACTACTTATATCATACAATAAATCCCAACCCGATATTATGTTTGCTAAGGCATTTGATAGGGTTAATCATACGATCATATTATAAAACCTCTCAATTTTAGGATTCCATTTATCTATTTTCAAATGGATTAAATCCTATTGGGCCTTGAACAAAAACTTAAGACAGATAATTATTTATCTACTCAAATAGAATACCCATATTGTGTCCCATAGGTCACAGGGTAGGCAGAAATCCCATTGCTCTTCCTCTTATTTTTTAACGAAATTGTTTCAGTTTTTCAGAGTTCACGTTGTTTGCTGTTTGTATACGGGTATATTGAGAGATTTTGTCTGAGGTTGACTGTCGGCAGCTCCAAAATAATCTTAATAGACTCAAAATATATTACCATATTAACAATGTTCATTTAAAAAGAGTAAGTTATAAAAAGCATCTAGGTGTCATACTTGATTCTCGACTGATAAATATTGATATCGACTCTAGTTTGGTATAGGTAGTTTTTATCTTGACCTGCACCATTTAAACAAGGTTTGCCTGAATGAAATACGTCTTGGTCGTATTTGCATCAGTGCGCGGTTTAAATTTATCATTTGTTAATTCAAATTTAAATTGATCCACAGCAATCAATTTCCGATGAACTTAATATATCATAGGGATACTTTTCCGAAAAGTACTCACCTCCGATTTGCTTAACATTTTTTTTTATACATAGTCTACCATTTAGGAACTTTAAATCCAAAACTGTTTTTGGCGCAAACCACTGAAAGAACGAAAAGGACATTTGAAAATTGATAATTCTTTAACCCCTTGTTGGCCATATTAAAAAAGCAGTATAAGATGTTTTGATTTCTCAATGTCGAATACTGATGGTGATACTCAAAAGTACCGTGGGCCTTTTTGAACTCGGCATTTTTTTGAGAAAATATATTTATATTCTTTTCCTGACGAAGTTGTTATAAATTAAAAAAAAAATAGTTTTATTTGTTAATTATTACGTTCTACGATACTACTATTTATTACGACAAAAACCAAAATCAAATAATATAAATCTCTCCAAAACCTATCGTGCTGTCAAAAAATACCAAATCAAGTAAACATGCAACAAAACACATGAAGATAATATGGTACTTAAAAGTACAATTGGTCGCAAGTAACAAGTTATTTTCGTTTACAGGTTTTATTTGAACTTTAACAGGGTGGTACTTTTAAGTACCGTCGGTCGACAAAGGGAACAAATATTGAAATATCTTCTAAACTGTGAAGCGTTTGACAGCAGCACACTTTATTATCGCTTATGGATCATTATTGTTTACATGAGTGATCTAATGAAGCGTATCGTTCTTCGGAGTCAGGCAGGATATCCTCACGTACAACATACATATTATGTGATAGTTGTGCAAACTACCCACTTTTGCACCTATCAAAACTATTTTAAAATATAAAAATTCTACAATATCTGTATTTATTTTATACAAATCAATTTTATACAAATTTGTATTGGACAACGCTGCAGGAAATTATGTTGTTTAATGTCCATATTGTTCATACACATATCATATACATACATAAAACTTTCGTATCAGATAACTGATAATATTAATAAATATAAATCTTTTATGGCAAAACAAAAACATTTGTCTAGTTATGAACAATATTTTTATGTCTGTGAACAAAAATGTATTAAATAACAAGACACATACCCATATATATATATATATATATGTATGGGTATGTATGTACCTCGAATGTATAAGGATATGTCAAAATACGAATGAACAAAAGAAACGTAATGTGTGTCCTCTTTCCTTTCGTAAATAAAATACTAATGTCGACCCAAAGAAATAATTCATAAATGCAAGATGTTATGAAATATACGGACATATTCATTGTTAATTTTACTAAATTCACGTCGACTACCTACTTATAAGTTTGATGAAGGTGTTGTGAGAATTTGCCGTGGTCGATTTTATTTTGGTTTTATTGGAAAAAGAGTTCACGTACAATATTGATTACTCAATAATACATAAGATTTGCAAATGCTCTTAATACAAGCTTATATTAGTACATAGAAGTAGTTCCAAGAACATACTAAATCACGAATGAAGAGAACGTCGTCTCCTTTACTCAATATTAAATGTAGATATGAATTACATACATAACATTCGGACATAAAGCAATAACAGTCATTGAATGAAATGTCATTCAAGTCATTTAAGAACTTTAAAATCGCGATATTTCATTATTTAATGTGGGATAAATAATATTGACTGGATCATAATTTTAGAGAAACACAACCATCTCGGTATTCTTAAGCTTGTACCTGGGATGTGGCACTCTGAATATTCGGGATGGAACAAATGTTTGTTTTCGCTCCAATACGTTTTGGTATGCGCTCGTACGATATGTACGTAAGAGGTGCACACCATTCTCTCCTTGAGAAATTACCAGAAATCTCGTCACGATGGACACTCTACAGAGAGAAGAAAGTCTGAGAATTATCCATGATTCTGCCAAGATATCACTAATGTCATAAATAACAATACGAATAATATATACATTCTATAATAATCAAGTATCATTGGCACAAATTGCAAAAACGATTCCTTTGGACTCTAAGTCGAACTTTCCATAAGGAATTTCTCTGTAACTTGAATTTCTGTTCGCCATATTTTGGCATTTGCCTAAATTTTTCATACATAGAACCATTCTCTAAGAACGCCCTCTAACTAATTTTTATATCTAAGAACTAATTTTTATATCCTGTAAGAATTCGACTTAGAGAGAGTCCACTGTATTTGTATTTACATTTATATGTACACACCGTAATGGGGGTAGGGTAATACACAGTAATACACACATTTTCAGATTCATTTGCATAATAATAAACAGATGTCCAGCCTAATGTCAGATGTACACATTATGGGCGGAAGTGCGAAAACCTTTCTAATAACCATAAGTACTATACTCTTCAATAAAGGCTGATACGCATAATTTTTAACAATCTTCAGGTCAACTAAAATCATATCACCCATCAGGTAGTAGGCGGTGGCTGAATTTTAGAGAAAAGGTTTTTCCGGAGAAGGTGTACACCTTGAAACAGACCGTATAATTGTTGTTTGAACGTGTAAATTTATGATCGTTTTCAAATGTGCACCAATGACAAAAAGCAGACGGGTGTGTATTTCGAACAATAGTTTTCAGAGTTACCGCGAAACACATTTATGTCTTTTATTATGTGCATTCAATTTCTTGTGGCGGAAATGATGAATCCTTTAAAAATGTATGGATTACGGGCTGAGTAAAACCGCATAAAGGGAATTGCTTTTACTTAAACATCACCGATTCATTGATCGCTAGAATTAATTGTATTGACATTCTTGTTAGTTATGAATGAACACATTATTACATATGCATTGCATTACACATACAGTGTACCGTAACCAATCATTCATATTGTCTTTTAAATGTTTCCTCGAACAAAAATGTTTGTAGTATCTGAAGGGATTTTTTGATTAATATTAAGGACAAGCTATTATTTTCATGTTTATACATGTCGCCTAAGGTTCGGTCTTTTATTATCATTACGAAACAGTTCTATAAAACGCGGTGCTAATCAACCGGAGGGAACATTTTCTATTTGAGATATTGTATGTTGTGAGGGCGTAACTTGATTATAGTCATCATTATCTAATCACTATGGGATATTTCCTTAATTAACTGTATAAGTAAAAATAAAGCGGTGGTTTCTAAAGGCATGTAAAGAAGTAAGAGAAATTTAAAATAAATAAAAAACTAAGAATTCACGTTTGCAACTTCTGGGAAACTCCTTCAGTAACTACGCTGGTTAGCAACAGTTTCACAATTTCTTCTGTAGACTGAGAGTAGCACAGATATAAACTACATCAAAATCTAACTTGTAAAAGTAAAAGCTAATATATTTTCATCGATTCAAAAAAAAAGATAACATTTCAGACGGAATTAAAATTTACAATTGTGTCAAACCATTTGTGCCTTTAGAAAAATTATAAAGGACGCGCGACACCCTACTAAGTCTTAAAGAAAAATTTCTTTTGTTTTTTTAAACAAGAAAGAAATCAGCGGAACAATCTTTTTAAAGTGAAAATAAAAAAAAAAATACCATAGTGACTAGGGAGGTTAACTGAATCTTTGAACTCAGCTGGATAGGGACATTAACGAAATTGAGATGCGCCGGAGGCAGCAGCTGACCGAAAAGAGAGTTATGCGCAGATGTATGGCGTAAGACCACCTCATGCTGCCACCCGATATACTAAGTACTGAAACAAAAACACCTGTCCTTTTACGTTAATAGAAGAATCTCAATAGTGTGTCACAAACAGTCTGAAAGACCATCCGAAAATAATTCGTCGCAATTACATTGAAATTTAGGTAGGTTCAAAAAAATTATAATTGGACTGTGTGTGTTAAATTGTCTATTTATTCTATACAAAATGACAAAAGACGTCTACTAGACAATTTCTTAGAATTAATACTATTTGATTTAATCTACATGTAGCGTAAAACATAGTGGTAAAATTTATTACAAAATAATACCGTCCGTTACAAAATAATATCTTCAACAACTTTGAAAAGCAACGAAACATCTTGTGAGGTTACAAACGTTAAATAAAAACGGCAGCTCTGTGCATTTGGTGAGAAATGTAAATCAAATTCAGATGCTTTCGACTTGTTGAAATGTTATGAATGGCTATTTTACGTTATTTTCTTCCTCTTTATTCCTTCCTATACCCATATCATTGTATAAAACTTCTATTATGACTTGTTTCAATATTAAATATGGATGTTGCCCTCTATACATGTATAATTTTGATTGAAACACCTCGAAACGTATAACTTGAAAGAAGATTCACACACTTTTGAGTCAAAAGTCAAACAAGAATCGGCAAGGTACATATACATATATGGTGCTTGCAAGATTCCAGTTCACTGCGCTGCAGCAGCACCTCGTTTGCAGAAAATGTGTTAACATTTGCAGTCAATACGGTCTACAACTAAATATGCGATAAACTTTATAAGACCGTTTAATTTTTTTTTCCATCACAGAGTACACAAAACGCTACGTTCTCTAAGTGTTAACTCTCAGTATCGCTTTACGCAGCAGATTTTGCTGCGCGACTAAGGATCATCTACCGATTTTGCATCTCATAGATTACATCAAATAAACAGTATTAATTAAAGCATAGTGCATGGATCAACTTTTTAAACTCCAATCGAGACAAGCTAAAATCAATTTCGTTGCAAAGTTCATTAAAAGTGTTTATACACCTTGTAATAGGTTCATTACAACCATAGTTGGTTCTATGCCTCTTATCGTATAGTAAATTCCTCATCCGAAGAGATCTTTGGGGAGCATATATATTCATGAGAAAAAGTAAATCTTTTGAATTTACACGGCAATTAATAACATCGCGGATGAACATGGCTGACGCTGCCTTACGCCTGAAACTTAAGGTTTGCAAGCCTATTATTTTACATCTATTGAGATGTAAAATTTTACGTCATGTTTATTGTACAGTCTAGGAGTCGAAAAATAGGTTTGCAGTATTGGTGTGTCTGTCTGTCTGACTATTTGAACTGAAATGAAAATCGGTATCCACTATACCGGAATACTATTCCGTATTCCGATACATTCATCCCACGACAACAATAATTTTGTGGGGGCCCACTTCTTTCAAGTCACTGACAATGCTTCTTAAACTTGGCCGTTCGGAGAGTGCGCTAGAGAGCTCTACGGGCTGTAGCGTTGCCCATATTATTATTATTAATTTAATTTCGTTTCATTATAGGTTTAACTCAAAATGAAACTATTCTGTGTTTGACCTCCAGCGATTATTTTTGTAAACTACATTTGATATACAAATTGTTTTGTTTTGTGTGGTTTATTTCTCTATGTGTTGTTTGTAGTATCTATACTATATATATATTTTACTTTATAGACTTTATAATTTAAAACTAATGTGAAATTGACCTGCATATTCATCTAAAGGAATCGCGAGGCAAAGCACATGCAAGAAATATCCAGGTCATTCGATCCTCAGCACGTCGCCTCTTACTCATCAGGAACTATTCCCAAGAGCAACAGGCGAGTTTTTTTAGTTGATTTAACCACTTCGTCCTGGGTCTGCCAAGCGGTCACCTACCTGATGGAGTTACATACAAGCCACACATCTGAAGTCGTGATGATGGAGACATTCGTGCCAATTGACCAAACCATCAAGGCATGACCCTTCCCCGTCGAAGAAGAAGCTGCTTCTTTAATTAAAATTCCCTAATAATAATTCAATTAATATACACAGATTTCGTTTGATCGAGACACTTAATGAAAATATTTGTATATTCTTACAGACTCAAAATCAAACTAAGTCTATGTGGTATAGATAGAAAATGTGATAATTCGAATATCAATATCACAAAATTCAGTATCTGCAGAATTTTGTTGACATATAAATGTGGGTAAGTATGTTTCATGAAATCAATATATAGATACTGACCAATATGTTGTAACCCGCTCGTAATGTCATCTATGTATGTATTTAGAGTTATCATATTTGGAAAATAATATTTCGAAATTACGATAAATCTTACTTCAACCACCTTGTCTTTTACACGAAATGCCGATACAAATAAAGGCTAAGTGATTCCTCCAAAATTGTTCCAAATTCTATTGTGGTGACTTTCATTCTTATCTGCCGTATTTGTAAGTGGCTCGGCGGAAATAATCTCCACCGACACATTTTTTTGTGGATGATTCATGCAAGTGAATGACATACCTGGATAACTAAGCGTCAATGTGTCGACTTTTGTACATGCATGCATATGTATGCATGCCTACTCACTTATTGATGTGCATGGTCCCCAAAAGAAAATTCCAAGATTTGTTGTTGCATCACATCACTTCTTATGGCAGTCTTATAATATGATTATATATACTTCGACTTTATAGAACACAATATTCTGGTTGTACAAGGTAATGGGTAAGCGCCGGGAATTACACGTTAGCATTTATTGTAGATGTTGATTAGGTTCATGGTAAATTGTTGATTCTATGAATTGCAAATATTGATTAGTTTGCACGAGACGCGGCATTCGAAATAGTCTGAAATCATTAAATATTCCATTTTATCAATATTTGTAGTAAAAAGTAAATATACAGTTGAACCAATTTAAGCTATTCATGATATTTGATATAGGGAGATATACTTACAACTTCAATAGCCTATTTTCGAACTATTATTATTTCCGGAAACTTAGCTCCTTCGACGGAAGATCAAGTATCCAACTATCCAAAAAGACTTGACTTGACCAGTTAATGCTATTGTGAATATATTAATGTATAATTAAGTAAATAATACATTAACAGTATTAATATCCTATTTAAATACATTTTTATAAACCACCCTGATCTTCTATCAATTTTTTCGAGTTATTTCTCCAAAGAAGTATAATTAACCAATGATTATTAAAGCCCATACTCTATCTTCCGTGCAGTAGATATTCTGACAAAAGTTATTGAAATGAAAGAGGAGAGAGGGGTCAATCTGTGTTACCAAAGCATGTTTATATGAAGGTAAATGTACTAAGATGAAGATTTGTATAGAGATCTCATTGAAAGATAAATAGATTTTACGTTTTTTACTATGTATATAACACCATACTTATGAGCATAAAAGTAGATCTTGAAATATAGATACCGATTTGCAATTAAAACAGAGCCTTTTAATATTCGACCTGAAATTTCTTTCTCCATATTAAGAAGCATATCCAATCGCCTGAGGTCGATATGAGGATCAACAGAATGCACTCATGTTATCTTACAATGTTATTTCTTACTGTTGATTAAACGATAACGATCTATACTATAATTAAAAAATCAATTAATAACATGATACCGAAGTGAATCCTTTCGTAAAACAAGTTTCTTTGCAGCTTATGGTGGCTACTCAAAAATTCCCTGGCGATATTGACTGAACTTACATGATATGTTTGTAGCAACATATGCATATCTGTACATACGCATTTAAGTACGTTAATATGTATGTTTGTATGATTTTATATATCTGTTGCTCATTAACATCGATCATTCGGTGTCGGCGGCGAGGCGCGGCTCTCCCTTATAATGAAACCACTGCGCGGCGGTTGTTTCTGCAACCGGTGTTCTCTTTTTAATCTGGTAGTAACCTACAGTGCACACTGCACATGCTATCTTGATAACGACTCATTGCAGTTGTCTGTCATAGCAATTAGGGATTATGAAAGGTTTTAAACTGGCCACGATGAGACCGCATTTATATCGACTTATTTAAACAAAAAACCTAGATGAGTAATTTTTTGCCAATCCGTGTACATATGTAAGTTTCTCATCTTTAATGCTTATCACACTTTTACACTATCCACACTTGGGGAATCAAATATCCGGACATGACTTTTTATTGAACAGGTAACTGTTGAAATCAAGCTTCGACACCAAGTTGAAAGCTTGTTACTTTAGAACACCACACTCCTTTTAAGTCTCCTGTCCTCCTCTGATAAACTTAGCAAGGGTATTATTATATGCCCTTAGCGAATTGTCTTTAGGCTCAAGGTCAAAAGGGGTTTGATAAGTCCTCTTAAAAATTATTATTGAAATTGCACAGCAACCTTTAGATCTATTGTGCCTCCTATTCATACCCTTACTTTCTTAAGAGCTCCCTCCCATGCAGGTCATTGCAGAGTTGAATTGAGGGTTATTTGCTCTTATTGCGCAAAGATGGAAGAGATTTACCCTAGAGAATTCTCTCTAAGCCAGTTTCCTTCAGGATCAGGATCTGAGAATGAATGTTTTAGTGACTTCAATTCTTTCTCTTATATTAGGTGTTTGCCCATATATCTTTGTCTTTTGTGGGCTAACGCCACACAAATTCCCTGTATATGTTCTGGAATTTCACTAGATTCTCGGCAGAATCTACAGGGACTTTCTTCTGATGCTCCTAGTTTCCTTGGGTGCTCCCTGAGTTTACAGTGCCCTGTTAGGAAGCGCAGGTTGTTTTTGCTCATTCTGATACATGCTTTAAACCAAGAGTTTCTTGGCCTGCTTCATACCATGAGCGTTGTTCTACGCATCTGCCCGGTTCCTTCTTTCTAGTTCCCTGAACTCTTCCCTGAGGACGTGATCTCCTACAGCGTAGAATGGTTCGGGGCCTATCAAATATTCCGATGCTCCCTTTCTAGCCAGGGAGTCGGCCATTCCATTGCCCTCTATCCCTGTATGGCCAGGTATCCATCAGAGTCTTACTCTGTTACTCCTACTCAGTTTCTTAAGCCTCTGTAGACATTCCGACACAATCCTGGATTTGATATAGGATAAGTCCTCTGACAATGATTTAAATATACATATTATATTGGAGTATATAAAATCAAATGTATATTTAATGTAACATCCCTGACAAAACTGATAGTGTTATTAACATTACTGTGGATACTGATAGTGCCATCTGACTGTCGGTGATTGAAATATCTGACGATCGTCTGATCTCGAGTGATAGATCTCACTTTTGCGGTAGCCACGGAAAAGGTACGACTTCTTATTTATCTTCCGAATTGAGTATAACTAATTACTTTAAATATCAAAACCTATTAATATATATGTGTAAAAAATGTCTTCGTGGAAAAAGATTTTCGGATGATGAAGAACTCAAGTCGGCAATATATGGGTATTTTGCAGAGAAAGAAGAAATTTATTTTTTTGAGGGTTTAAAAAAGCTTGTCTCAAGATGTAACAAATGCATTGATGTTAGGGGAGATTATATTGAAAAATAAAAACAATTTAAATTGAATTCGCATTTTCCTTCTTATCGATACCGAGAATATATTGAACGAAAACTAAAGCACCCTCCTTAAGCAAACTGAGTATTTTTAGTGTGATTTTGTTCACTATTGCTCAACTTGCCGAAAACTTGAGAGTTGATCAACTTCGCATTTGGTCTCAACTACAGATTCAACCGGAGAGTTGATTTTATTCACTATTTTAACTGACAGTCTGAAATTTAGAATCCCGAAGTTGTAGAACTTTCAGTATTTAAATTTCTCTTGGGGTATTTTTGTCTAATTTATGGTGTGTTGTTCGTGTGTGATAAATATGCCTTCACATATGCATGCATTCATATATGTACGTGCTTTCATACATATTAAACTATGGGCGAAAATACATGAATATGTTCAGATTTATTTTATATTTGATGTGATGTGATATGACGCACAAAAACGAACATTACTTAATTAATTAATTAATTAAAAATAAAAGAAAAGGAGGATCGAAATCCCTGTTTTCCTCAATCATCTTCTAGTATTTCCTTAAGTTGAGAAAATCAGGAGTTGATAAACTCCGTGCCGACTTGCATCGAAAACCGTACTTTCATACTACCGCACGCGAGGAAGACCGTATTGTTTAGCTTGTAACTATTTGTTAATTTTGTTGTACACCCATTGCTTTCAACATTTTAGTGAAAAAGAAAAGCATACATACATATATTTTATAGAGAAAGTAAAACTTCAAATTACGGGTCCAAACTTCCCTTTCCGTTAATGGTGTTGGTGTCCCTTTGGAACAAAAACTAAAAAAAATGTTAATTTTCGTCTGTCGCCATCACGTTTATAAACTGGTATTAAGAAGCGTACTTTTTTTGCGAGTGTAGGTGAAAATCTTCAAAGGACACTATGGGGACCGTTCCCACATTGCGAAAAAGACGCGTTTGGCAAGAGATTCTTCACTGAGAGTTTCTGCTAATACCGCAGCTAAGGGGTTGAATTCACCGTGCTAGGTCAATGGGCTTAGTCCTTTGAAGACGGCGGAAATCGAAACTTTCGTGGAGAATTGGAAGGACAACAGAGTTTATTTGCTCTTCCAGACGCCGCTTATGATTATGAGCAAAATTCTTTATTTCATCTTGGATTGATAGAATCTTAAGATCTCTGTGTATATCGTCGTTTCGTATATACCACTTTGTGTTGACGATGGTTTTTAGTACTTTATTTTAAAATGTTTGTGGTATATTTGTATTACTTTCTTTGGTACAACCCCATAGTTGTATACCATCATGTGTTGCAAGCCTTCGTGCCAAACTTTGTCAAAGGATTGTGAAACATTAAGAAATACAGCTGAGCAGACTTGCTTTCAAACTACTTTTCTCTAACATCAGTTATTCGAAGGTCAATAGTTGAATTCTTGCTTCTAAAACCGAACTGGTGATTAGGAGTAAGTAAGATTTCTTCCAAAAACGGACTTAAACGTCTAAGTAATATTCGTTGGAACACTTTAGAAATTGTCGGAAGAAGTGGAATCGGTCTATAAGACTTTTTGTCTGTTGTTTACCCGTTTTCGGCATTTTCCACTGACTAGGCACATGTTCCAATCTAAAGGCGGCATTAATAAGGTACAGAAACTTAGGAAGCGTTTTCTGAGGTATTCGTTCAGAACTTCTCCTGTGATTAAGTCATAACCAGGACCTTTTTTTGGTTTCAGTTTTATCTTTAAGTTCTGTCAAGGTAGCTTTTCTTATAGAAAAATTGTCAATAGTTTCGAGAAATACCTTTTATGACAAAGAAATCAACAACGTCAGGAATTTTTGTGATATCCGAGGCCAGTAGGTTGGTTTTCCTGTCGAGTAAAACTCACAGTTTAGTTTCATACCACCTCTGTATAATTTTCTCAATTTTTGTGAGATTAATCTTAGTTCCCAAAAAGTGTGTTTCGCATTAAAATCTCCACCAATTACGAAATTTTGGCTAAGAGTGTGGAAAATTCCTTCGAGCTCGTTTTCATCAATTATACTACGCGAAGGGCAGTAAATGGACGGGACGTTAAAAGAATAATGTTTGTTTTTTACACGGACCGTACTTAATTGTATGGAATTAGATTCCATATTTATAATATATAATATATAATTCTAGTTCTTCAAGTTTTTGCAATAGACCATTCGCATTCCAATTTAAATGTTCATGTTAAGATACGCTTGCTGTTAATCTTATGTTCGAGGTCGTCAAGTTTTATTAAATAGATAATATTAAATAGATGAAAAGATAATATTAATATATGAGACTGCGCTTTTGTTTCAACTGTTTTCGATCGACTTGTTGTCTTGTACTTTCGGTATGGTTTTAGGAACTTCGTCCTTTGTTACCGATTTTGGTTTTAAAGGAGTTTCGCTTTGTTTTGACCTCGTCTTTTCTGGAGCTCTTTTGCTACTTCGCAACCATGATAGTTAGCCGGATGCTTTCCTTTGCAGTTAATAGAAGTAGCTTGTGTGGTTTTACATTCGTTACATTCTGCGGACAGGTGTGCACGCATTTGACACATCGCCGATCTTTCTGACAATACTTCTGAGTATCTTCTGAGTTGAATCCCTGACAATGTTTTCATTGAGGTATTGAGCTCGAGTTTTACAGTTATATCTAGAATTGTTTTTAAGCCATATATGTTGTCTATGCTGTCACATTTGTTGAAGCTGAGCATGAAGAGAGGTAAACCGACCTGTGTCACAGTTTCTCAGCCATCTGTCTGTTGTTTCCTATCTGATAATAAATTAGCGGCGTCTATTATTTTTAAGCCTTTCAGTTTCAAGTCCTCAATTATATCTTCTTTGGACAAGACGCATGGAGTTCCCTAGCTACGACACGAATAGGTCTGTCGGATTTATTTTCGTATGTGCACCATTCAATTTTGTACGCATTCAGTTTTCTGGAAAGTAGTCTATAGCTGTCAGAATCATTGACATTTATCTTCCATGGATTGTTGTTGAGCGATGTTACTTTATACTCAGATCGTATTGTTGACTTTAAAATAGATTGTAACTAATTGTATACTGATATTCCAAGTACGTTAATTGGGGGGGGGGGAGGGTGGCCGTTATTTTAGTACCTTAGTTTCTTTGTTACTATTAAGACGTACATTTTCTGTATTTTTTGTAGCTCCGTTGAGGAACCGGCCTTGCGTTATTTGCCCGGTCGCCTTTCTGTCACCCAGTTTGTTTCACGAGCAAGTTCTTCGTCATCCGTACAATACTCAATGTTTTTGATTCGTTCGAGCTGGGCTTATTTTCTTGATTTGCAATTTTGTCTGCCCTTAATTGACTAAGTTCATTTCTAAATTATTTACATAGGATTTCCATATTAGCGAGTCTAGTCCTTAACGGTGGCTTTTAGTCGCCTCTTACGACAGGAATGCCTTACCTCGTGTATATTCTAACCCCGACTCAAAGGGGGTATTTGAAGAAAAAATTGGTCAAGTTACTTCTAGCCCTGACATTTCCTTGTTCAAAAGGTCGAACACACCTGGAATAATGTCGACACCCAGAGAGTACAGAACCAAAAAGAAATGTCGTAGGAAACAACTTCTTCAAAATAGAGTACATTGTCGGCCGGACCGGTTTGCGTGGGTGTTGCGACAGAATCAAGATATTCACCTAGTTTACCTTTTCGTTAGTAGGTGAGAGAATTGCGCTTTCTTTAAACCAAGATATAATCTTACAGCGTATATTATCAATGTCGGGACCGAAAACTCTTAATCAACTCTTGAATGTTATCTATCAAAACATAAAGGTTTCGATTGATTAGGTTAGTCCTTGCAATATTTTGTGCTAGCTCTCCTTTGTCAACTTTGAGCAACATCTCTGAAAACAACGAAACTATCATGATCCTTTACAAAATAATTCCTGTCTCTTTCCAAAATAAGACTTGCTGTCTCCTTTCTGCCAAGCTGCGACCTATTCACAGCAGATTTGTGTGTCTTTCCGCTAAACACGTCACACAAATTCGTACACATTAATTCTTCATTGAACTTTGAAGAAGGCGGAGTAGCAGCGGAGTAGAGTGTGGCCTGGTAGTAATACTGCAGTATTCGCATCAACAATAATATGTTTATGTCTAGTGTATGGACGTTTCATGAATTAGTAATAAATTACTGTCAAGAACCATGTAAATCCCTCAGATAGAGGGAAATATTCAAAAGTCATTATTGTCACCAGGGTTCGCTACAATGATCGGTATGTGACTGATATTTTGAATGAAAGTGTGCGGACTAAACCAAACCCATCACACATTTAGGAACACCGACACAATAAATGAGAACACAAATACACTCCAGGGCATCGAAGTGTGCTGTGTATGCGACATTTTACCTGCTTTCGATACCCAACGCTGAGAATAACATAACAAAGAGAAAAGAACGAAAGCTCGCATCCTTCGATACGGAACCCACACGCACTTTTCTAAGAAAGCGTTCATTCGGTTTGGTTTATCCCGACATCCTGAAGAATTATTGTCCTACATCCGCATTAACATCCGTTGCGAATTTTAAAAGAGCACATCCTTCTATTCCGGTTATTGTTTTATACAATGCAATGATTAACATGAACAATATATAATAATAATATGGCTGGCGCTACAGCCCGTAGAGGGCCAGGGCCTAGCTTCTCAGCAACCACTCGTGTTGTGCGAGTGGAAAGTAGGTCCCCTACAGTTTTATGCCGACTCCGAACGGCCAAATTTGAGAAGCTTTTTCTAGACAGTTGTACTCTTTGAGCATTGTCGGTGACTCGAAAGAGGTGGGGCCGTGAAAAGTATTTCTTGTCGTACAAGGAATCGAACCTAGACAGGTAGGTCCAAGTGCGTAGGAGTCGACGCACATACCCACAACGCCACGAGCCACCACACAATACGGCCGTTAAAATAAAAGTGTCGCTCACTTTAACTAATCATCGTACAAATTGGCAAGCATTTATGAACTTCTTGCAGTATCACGTTGAACTTACGACACCGCTGAGAACCCCATACGACCTAGAAATTGAACTTGACAAATTTATAGAAAATATGTAGTGTGCCGCATTAATTTCTTTCACTGGCAATAAAGGAAATGGTAAAGGAAAAAAGAAAAGCACGCAAGAAACGGAAACACACTCACTCCTCACAGCATAAAACAGTCTCACCCAATTGCGTAATCTGTTGAAGAAAATTAAAACTTTCAAAAGCAGCAGTTTAATTGCGTGTTTAGCAAATTTATCTGCAAGGAAAGAAACTAACACCCCCTCTGGAAAGCTGTGAAGCGGGATAAACCCTGCGGAGAAAAGGGTTAAAATATTGTTAGCGATCGAAGCGAGCCACCTACCCCTTACCTTAAATACATCTGAATTTTTTACGGGCTTAAAAAATACATTTTTACTTAAATAGATGTACATCTTTTTGCGAAACTAACTTTAACTTTATAACTTTTTAACATATTGTAAAGGTTTATATCTCAATTGAAAGTCTTAAATGTAGCTTTAATTTGAGACATAGATTACATAATCCTTATGATTTACAAGGATCTTTGTTTTAAAGGATTTTCAATTTTCAAATGTCCTTTTTGTCGTGTCCTGTTTTTGTTTGCACAAAAACCCGGATTTAAACTTCCCAAGTGGTAGACTATGTATACAAAAAATTCAAGCAAATCGGAGGTGAGTATTTTTTTAGCCCGAAGCACATAACACTCTAATCCGTAAACATTTAAACCATTCGACGGTCACTACCTGTAATCTATAACCGGGAAACCACCAATGGATTTCACAGCTCCCGGTAATGTCAAAGGCATTTGAAAAAATTCTACTTATGCCCAGTTTCACAGTTGACGTTTAAACTCCATTTTTGGTTTAAGTTTCAGTTCACACATTGATTCGACCTGAACTCAGTTCAATTTGTAGTTAAACCAGAGTGCACTACCGTTTAAACGTCCGTTCTACGCCATTTTGTTTCACCCACTCTTTTTTTTCAAGCTTTCGTATTTTGTTCTCTCTCAGATCTGATGTTCGGCAATGGGATCCATTCCTTGTATAGAAACCATTTGCGATGGATTTCCTTGTTAGGATGATTATCAATATCTTTGCTTTCCGATAACAGCAAAGACGCGCTACGTCTAGACGTTCATAATAGATGCACTAAGGCGTCTTAAAACCAAAAAGCACAGAAAATACATCGAAAGCAAAAATAGCCAATACACTCACCAAATGGAAAGTGATGTCATATTTTTATCGATCGCATTACACAAACGGTGTTCAACTTAACTGAATTTCAGATTTCACTGTGAAACCGGACGAGTTAAACCAAAAACTTCAACTGAGTACATCGTATAACTGATGTAGTAGAAAAGGCATTTGAACAAAAGTTCAATTTGATGTTTCCTAAACCGTTGACAAAGTTTGACATGAAGGCGTAAAATATAAACTTTTTCCAGTCTCTACCAGGAAAACTATATAACATTTTAGAGAACTATATCTCTGATAGAATCTTCCGTGTAAAGCATGGAAAAGAATACTCTATTTTAAAAATATAAATGGGATTGTTTTTGGATATCTGCTATATCTGCTGTATACTAGGGATTTACCACAAGAAGACCACACTATTCTAGACACATTTACGATAGCGCCATTTTGATAGACAGAAAATGGTCGAAAAGTCTACAGCAAAATTACAATCCGCAATAGATCAGATACACCAATGGACGAACTTCTGGCAAATTGCTCTTAATGAAGGGAAATTAGTCCATGTTTTAGGCACATTAATAACTTGTCAGTTTTTCCAAATTGTTTCCAAATATATTGGTAATGAATAGAAAAATTCGAGATGACTCTTGATGTAAAACTCAAGTGTAAACTCACGTTAAAAATAACCGTGCAGCAATTAACAAAAAATACAAAGATTTGCACTGACTTAACAATTCAAAGATATGTACTTTGTAAACATTCCAAGCTAAGGATTGACAACAAGTTTCTTGTATACGAGCAAATCCTCAAACCAAACAAAACATAGCAAGCAATAAGATCGTTACACCGACTTTTTAAAACAAGATGCTTAGAATCATCATTAATTTACCTTGGTATATCAGAAACGACGATATCCACACAGATCTTGGAATTTTCCCTGAAGCTGTTCCTGTTCAAGATGATGATAGTGTTTTTTTTTTAAATCATAGGTTATTTTGTCACTGACTGCTGTTCCCCGCTAGAAATCTTGACCGAAAGTCAGTATCATACCTCCGCAGATACTGATATTCCTGAACAACGATGGGAAATATTGAAAACTTATTTCCAAAGTGAGTGCTGTGTAGCCCAAACAGTGCGATTTTTTGAAAAGAAAAGTTTTGGCCGAAGAACGCGACAGCTGTACTGCAAATAGTTCATGAGACTGGTATGCTATTGGACAACAATCATAATCCCCGTCGTCGTACGGTGCGCACAGATGAGAATGTGGCTGCTGTTGACTCAATTCAGGAACATTAATTCGCCATAGGTCTCAACAGGTCAACATTTCACTAACTGAGGATAATTCTGCACAAAGATCTCGGATTGTTCGCTTGCAATGCACAATTGACTTAGCGCGACCTTCCGCTTCGTTGTCGCTTCGCAGTTTGCTAGCTACAGCCCGTAATCATCAACAAGGTCTTGGAAAATTGGCGTGACAGACAGGAAGCGACTTGAACATAGTTGTTTTCATAATTCTTAAATTAAAAAAAAATTAATTTTGTTCGTTTGATATATGGAAAATAGCAGCTGTAGCTATAACATCCTTTTTCTCACAATGTTACTATTGTATATGGAATTATACTTTTATTTTATTTTTATTAACTACAAATTTACGTATATATAAATTCTTACTTTCCGTTATAAAAAACAGACTTAGAAATGTTGAAATCAATTAACGAACTATTGCAAAACTTTACGCATGCTTAAATTTGTTTTATATGTTATCTATTCTTCGCACCCATCACTATCAATTAAGGTCTGTCTTCTATATTAAACAAAATCGATTCTTACTAAAATATTTCTAAATATTAATAAAGCAAGGAAATTATGCCTTTTATATAGCTGGTGCTTTTAATGGGTCTGCTGACTAGTGACAACTAACAACACTATGTCACACACTTATCGACGATTTCCGAATTGGAAGGTGATTGTTCTACGGGAGGCGAATTGTTCTTCGATGGTGATGGAAGTTACTCCACTGCGAAGGTATACAATTTACAATTTATCTTTAATGTCTTTTACGAGTTGTTAAATTCTTCGGACTTGCTAGAACGTCACAGTAACTGATTATTACATATAATACATTCTATAGTCAGTAGTGCCAAGTTACAGTAATCAACCATTGAATTTAAAAATGGACCCTTAAGCATTGCATATTTTTTGTAGGAGGGTTTGGAATTTGCAAGTTTAACTGTAATGACAAAATATATTTAACTGAAAGTAAGTGTATACGTATTTTGCATTCCTAACCATTCAAAAACTATATGTGGTTGCTCCTTGTAGATCTGAAGCTAAAAACCCCAATAATGTTGACCGTAAACAAAAACTTGTTTACATCTTTTTCTCATGCATATACATACGTATATCCAAAATTTACATTGTTCATTAATAATGCAATAATTAAATATACATTTTTGGTTGCGCTATTTTAAATTGTTTCTTCAGCTTTCTAAATCCGCATGTTCTGTTGTGTTTTGTATGCTGTTTCATAGACATGTAAGTACTTTCATGGCATTTTGCTTTTTTTGTGCAAGGTAGTACTTTTGTTTAACAACTAAATTTATTTAGAGTGCAATGGTTGAACTATAGCCGTGTTAACATATATACTTTGTTAAAAAATTAATGTTTTCGACACGAATGAATAGCGATCTTGTATTCATAAAAGTATGGGTAGAGATACAGCCTGTAGAGAGCCAGGGCCTAGCTTCTCAGCAACCGCACGTGTTGTTCTAATGTTTAATTGTGGAAGAAAAACAGCTTATTCCAAATCACCAATTTGGTTTTAAATTTAAAAATATAAATGCTGGTGTACCGCAGGGGAGTGTTCTTGGCCCTCTGCTATACCTGCTGTATACTAGTGATTTACCACAAGAAGAACACACTGTTCTAGGCACATATGCTGACGACACTGCCATTTTGGTAACAGCCAAAACGGTAGAAGAGTCTACATACATCAAAATTACAACACGCACTAGATCAGATATACGAATGGATGAGCTACTGGCGAATTGTCCCTAACGAAAGCAAATCTGTTCATATCAATTTTACTTATAGGCACGTTGATAACTTGCCAGTCTTTCTAAATCGTGTCCAAATACCATTTGGTAATGAAGCGAAATACCTAGGGATGACTCTTGACGTAAAACTCAAGTTGAAATAACACATTAAAAAGAAACGTGCAGTACTTGACAAAAAAGACAAAGATATGTATTGGCTTATTGGTAAGCACTCCAAGCTATGTAAGTATTGACAACAAATTGCTTGTATACAAGCAAATCCTAAAACCTGTTTGGACG
The DNA here is from genome assembly GCA_907269125.1 of Eristalis pertinax. Lineage (NCBI taxonomy): Eukaryota > Metazoa > Arthropoda > Insecta > Diptera > Syrphidae > Eristalis > Eristalis pertinax. The sequence goes on along the minus strand of OU026146.1, from coordinate 16,060,484 downwards.
TACGCCATACAACTCTGTTATTGTACCAAAGCAAGCAACATAAATAATATACAGACTTTTCAAAACAAGGTGCTTAGAACTGTTGGTAAAGCACCATGGTATATAAGAAACGACGACATCCACAGAGATCTAGAAATTTTACCAGTCCAAGATGAAATCAAAAAAATCGCTTACAGACATAAGCGTCGCCTGGAAGAGCATACATACACTGCAGTTTATTCGATCCTTCAAAGGACTAAACCCCTTGATCTCGTGCGATAGCCTACACCCTCCCATGGTTGCGGTGTTAGCAGGAACATTCATTGGAGAGTTAAACTACTGGTACTACGGAAGTACTACGGGATCAGGTACTTCTGTGGCTATGATTCCGTCATCGGTTTCAATATAATACTTCCACTTTGAACAACTAACAACCCCGCACACTTTCGAACCACTTAAAAACGGCATTGTCAACATTTTCATATTCACACACCTTGTTTCACTTTACCTGGCCACTAGTGCTACTAGAAGAATATCGAAGAGTTAATTGTTCCCTCTCAGCCGATATGGACGAAAGAGTACTGCTGGGAATGGCAAACACTTCAGAAACGTTATTTTTCTTTTTATGCACTTTCTCAACCACTTCAATCCAAAGGTTTTTTGTCACAATATCCAATGTTTATAGTTTTCTTTTGGCCATAATTTATCTGAATATCGAATTGATGTATGCATTTTTAATAAGCAGTGGTTAAGAAACGTGATGGCAGCTACACTGAAAATGAGGAACAGAGGGCAAGACTTCTGCTGGAATCTCACTTTCCGGGCAGTCACCAAAATACTGACGGGTCTGGAACCAATTTGCGAAGACCAACAACTACATAAGAGAGCAAGTACTAACTTTATCTTCATCTCCTTTGCATCACTGTCAATATGACATAGTCCCTGTCATGATTGATCTGAGCTGTGACATAGTAATAATGTCGGACAGTCGTGCCGCTATCCTGACACTAGACTCCAATATATCATCAAAGTAAACGCTTCGAAAACGGAAGTAGTTTGGTTACACGTAGACGAACAAACAACGTAAAACTTCAAATGGGTTCTACCGATATTGACTGGTCTGAGCACTGCAGATATCTCGGAATTATGATTGATAAGAAACTGACTTTTCAGAAACACATTTCTGTCACTTTAGATAAAATTAACAAATACATCAAAATTCTTTAACCCATTATAAATAGAAAATCGGAACTTAGTACTGACAATAGGCTTATTTTGTATATGTCTGTCTTTCAATCCATTCTACTGTACGAAGCTCCTGTTTGGTACGACTGCGTTAAAACACATAAACTTAGACTTAAAATATTGCAAAATAAAGTCATTAAAGTTATGCTCAAATTTACCACGTTGTTATTCAACCCGCAGACTTCAGAGCCAAAGCAATATCAACTTTTTACACCCTCTTATAGAAAATTTAACACAAAGACTCTATGATAATTGTTATATTTCAAATAATCAACTTATCAATTGTCAGATTGCATATAATTGTCAAACGCTTAACAATAAATAAATATGTTGATTAATATGTAAAATAAGGTAAATACACTTATTTGACTAGGGGTCATTGCAATATTAGATTTTAAGAGTTAAATAAGGGTTTTTTCTTGTAGCTTGCTCTTGCATTAATATCTGTTGTATCTCGCTAACTCCACTCATTGTTACAATCATAGTTGTAAGGGACAGTTGTCCTAAGCCTCTAATTATAAATATTCTTACAAGTGTTTACATTTGTCATGCTACTTAAATAAACAAATGAATGAATGAATGAAAAAGCTTTGAAGCATGTATCAGAATGAGCAAAAACAACCTCCGTATCCTAACAGGCTTCCTAACAGGGCACTGTAAACTCAGGCAGCACCTAAGCAAACTAGGAGTATCAGAAGAAGGTCTCTGCAGATTCTGCTGAGAATCTAAATTCCAGAACATATACTGGGATTTTGTGCGGCGTTAGCCCACAAAAGACAAAGATATCTTGGCAAACACCTAATATCAGAGGAAGAATTCAAGTCACTAGAACCAGCTCTCATTCTCAGATCCTGATCCTGAAGGAAACTGGTTTAGAGAGAATACTCTAGAATAAATCTCTTCCACCTTTGCGCAATAAAACAAATAACCCTCAATACAACTCCGAAAAAGAGCTGCATGTGAGGGGAGCTCTTTAGAAAGTAAAGGTGTGAATAGGGGGAACAATAGATCTAAAAGTCGCGGTGTAATTTACCCCAACAATAATAATAATGCATTTTCATCAAAATGAACTAAATTGTAATATTATGCACCCAGCAACGAAGTACTTTTACATTTCAATTTATTACTGTTATAATTTCCGGTTACAACTTCACGCAGCATAAATCCAATAAAGTGATCTGAGAATGAGTACTAAAACTACCTAGATTAAGCTGGGTTAGGCAACGTGGCTGCCATCATAAGCAATGGATTCACTTAGACCCACGGGTCGATTGCGTTGCCACTGAGCCGGTTACCGTCCATTACTCCTGGATCCATTTTGTTTTTTGGACGAATGCACAGATTGATTTGATATCCTTTTCGGATATGTCAGTTCGTTTAGATAGTATTCTCCCGGGGTTTGTTTCCTAATGGAGGACTTGAACTAAGTTACTAAGGTTTTATTTGTTTAGACTGAGGATGGCCGTGGTTCTTTGTAAGCCTGTGTTAGGGCTTTGCTGATCGGTAGCTCTGTAATTTTGGATTTGGAGTTTCTATTGGCACCCAGAGGTTTTCAATCTTTGGCGCAATGATTATTGTTCCGTTTCTGGCAAGTTCGTCTGCTTCACAGTTGCCTGGAATATCTCTATGTCCAGGAAACCCAGCACACCATTATTCTGCAAATCACACACCATTATTCTTCACGCATCATCCAGTAGAGTCTTACAATTTTGATCATAAAAATGATGATTCGAGTGTCGTCTCTATCGTGCGGTTGGTGATGTGCACATTGCGCCTGTAGTTGATATACGCTCCATACTTTCGACACTGTTTAACATCTCTTCATCAACTATCCAACGCCGGTCACCATACCACGACACCATATAGCAATATGGGACTTATCACATTATCTTGGGACTGATTCCTCAATGCCTACATAAATCCCTTTTGCACGCATAAAGTGCGGTGGTTGCTTTCTTAATCCTTTCTAATGAGTTCCAATAGAGACTTCTGTTTATCATAACGCCTGATCCAAGAAAGTTAGTGGAGTTCCGTTGAGATTTGGGGAGTAAAAAAATCAACGCAAAGCGTACAATTTTTTGCTGGACCAATTCGATAACACCTTAAGACCGTTCTCCTTGAGATCGTTTGAGTGTATTTTCCACTGAAGCTTAGGCGATTTTGTCCGCATAGGCTACGACTCTACCGCCGCACCTTTCTAGACAGAGAAGAAGATTGCGTACGGTAATTAGCCAAAGTTGCGGAGAAAGTATACCTCCTTGTTGAGTGCCCCGTGTCACTTTTCTTATACTAATGTTACCGAAATCCGCTTGGATTTGTCTGCTTCTGAGCATTAACTTTATCCAGTGTATAATGTAATCGTGAATATTTAGTACGCTTACAGTGTTTACTATGGATTCTGGTGTTATGTTGTTGAACGCTGCTTCCATATCGAGGAAAGCTGCCAGAGTGTATTCTTTGTGGGCCAGTAATTTCTCTATAGTGAAATGGTGTGTAGCCACTATCGAGGCACCAGGCGTTCTGAGCTGCTGAGAGCTTATAAGTCGGTATTTTGCTCCTAACGTATAGATCTATGAGTCTTACCATCGTCTTTAGGAGGAATGAGAAGAGACTGATGGGTCTGTAGTCCTTTGTGGTTATATGGGATACGTTTCCCGATTTTGGAATGAAAACTACTTTTACGTTTCCCCATTCCATTGGTATGTAGCTATAGTCAAGACAGACACTGTAGAGTTTCAACAGCCATGGCGCCAGTGTACTGTAGGCCAGTTGGATTTCCACTAAGAGGGATTCAACTGTATATAAATATATAGGGGTGGTTGAAGCTATAACACCGACATGTTTTTCAAATTTAGATATGCACACCCTCAATTTGTTTGTCCTTTGACTTCAGTAATGGGGCCCATACACGACACTACCACGTTGCTGCAGACTAGTATATTTATTTGTTGTGCACATGACTGCGCAGACTCTCTGTGTCGTATGTATTGAGTATTCATGTCACATATTTGCAGAGACCGTCTGCGTGAATTCAAATTTTTTTGAATTTTGCATGATCTACTGAGACTTGTCTGTGTCGTGTATAGTGAATTTTGTACCGCCAGCGGGAAAATTCATATCGTTGACATGAATAAAACACGTAAAGAAAAATTTGGATTCAGTTTTTGGAAATTTATAAAAGTTTGCCGGCTTGTGGCAAGTAAAGTCCCACTCCTTGGACCAAATTTTTTTTTCTATTATCTCTCTTTTTTTTAATTGTCAACAAGCAGTATCTCTCATTTTTCCGACGCGACCAACACGACGAAAAGAAAGTCTGTGCAGATTGTCTGCACCGTGTGTGGTGAAGATGTATTTGCACAGACTTAAGGTTTGCAGCGACGTGTCTGTGTCGTGTTAGGCCCTATAATTTAGAAAATAAAATGCATGAGATTGGATTAGAGTAACTCGTGCCGACTTGATGCAAAAGTTTAAAAATTCGAGTTAGTATAAGCCATAGAGAATTGTTTGAATGACAAACATATCGTAAAGTGACCTACAAAGTTCTTCTTTGGGTGGGATGTAGCGTTTACCGTAAGCATACAAACGAAAGGGCAAGGCGAATATCATTTCGATGATTTCGACATTATCAGAAAATTTTCGAATGAGCATTTTAGAAGGGTGTATATTCAGTTCAACAGCCTATATAAAACAAGAGTTGTAAAGAATGCAATCATTTAAGAAATTAAGTCATTTGATTTATCTACAAAACAATTTAAATCATGAATTCACGTAATGACTTCAACTTCAAAATGTAAAATCAGCATTAATTTTCATTCACATGCCATCTCAATTCAATTTAGTTCAAATTGAATACAAATCTAGTGAATAGAACCCCGGTTAACGAGAACCACCAATTAGATGAACAAACTTGTTTGAGTTACGGTTTTTCAGAATCGAATCGATCGGAGTCCACTGTATTTGTTTTGAAGATTTGTTCATTATCTTAGGAAAGGAAACATTTCTACGAAGAGGAAGTGCTGAAACTCACAGGCTGCAAAGACTCCAAGGAATTCTGGTTAGTTCTAAAAGAGTTCAATGGGAAGAAACCTAAAATAAGCGCGAAACTTAGTGCTAGGGAATTGAACACTTTCGGAGGCTATTGATTCCTGTCAATAATATAATGCCAATGCAGTATGCAGTGCCCTTTCACTTCGATTAACTCTTAGACACAGCTATTAGCAACAGTTAATAAATTACACAACGCCTGGACTCACCGAAAAATTAACCTTAACATGCAACAGAATACTGGAAACGGGTATTATTCCCAAACAATTTAAAGACGCTATAATACTTCCAATCCCTCGAACTGCCGTGGAATATCCCTTCTAAACGCGTCCCATAAACTCGTCACGAAAATTCTGAAAGACAGATGCTTTGGATTAATAGCAACAAACTACTAAAAGAACCAAACAGGCTTTCGAAGTCCATACTCAGCAGTTGATATCATTTTCGTACTCCAAAGCATCGCAGGGTCATGCATTGAGAAAGGAAAGTAAGTTTGGAAGAGTACTTGAAAATATGTACGACGGCACAAGATCTGCGGTTTGGAATCGAGTTGAAATTTCTGACTGGTTTGAAGATGGGCGTAAAACAAGGGTGCTGACTTAGTCCATATCGCTTGGCTTTGTTTATAGACTATCTAACCGACTCCTTGCCGGGTGGAATAGAAATAACAGCAGCCTTAATAAAAGCCCTTCGCTTACTCAACTACCACATTACAATTTATGATAAAACGATTGGGAAAATACAATCAATCATGGAATTTAAGACAACCTTGTTAAATCAAACGTAATAGTTTTTAAAAAAAGGTCCTGGTAGAGCACGGAATGAAGAATAGCATAATAACCATGTGCCTATGTAACCTCTCAGCAAGAGAAGACGTTGTACACTTCATTGGTATATGTCCCGTGCTAAAAGAAGTTAGAAATAACTTCTTAGGTTACTTAATTGGACCAGTGATACTACCCACCTTTTTAATTATTTTAAATCAGCTGCAAAATACAGAAGAAGAAATACTACAAATGCACGATCCGATTTATGAGCAATCCGTAGAACCGGCTCTCAATGGATACAATGTCGAGCAGTTTTTGAACTAGAACATCAAATTCAGCAGAAACTAATTGAGCTGTATGAGTTGTCTAATCAATTCCTTCAGCAATCACCCGTGCCAATGAATTCAACAAATTCAATCGATCTAAGACTGCCAAAGATAGTATTGCCAAATTCGACGGGGACTATATGAAATCGCGTCAGTTTCTCGATATTTTTGTCGAGCACACAAGTAACGCATCGAAATTTGCCAAAAGATTTTCTTCTCGAAGACAAGTTTGGTTGGTGATGCCGAAAAATTAAATCGTATATAGTACCAACAGAAGCGAATTACGAATCAGCATGAAGACAGCTCCAAACGCTAAATTACTTTCTTGGTTATTGGGAAACAAGATTCAAATCACTTGAGGCGTTAGGTGGGAAGATCAAATCTGCCGATGTTGCAAACAACCGAATGCATACCCAGAAATATCTCACTAGACAGAGAAGTAGATTGCGTACGGTAATTAGCCAAAGTTGCGGAGAAAGTATACCTCCTTGTTGAGTGCCCCGTGTCACTTTTCTTATACTAATGTTACCGAAATCCGCTTGGATTTGTCTGCTTCTGAGCATTAACTTTATCCAGTGTATAATGTAATCGTGAATATTTAGTACGCTTACAGTGTTTACTATGGATTCTGGTGTTATGTTGTTGAACGCTGCTTCCATATCGAGGAAAGCTGCCAGAGTGTATTCTTTGTGGGCCAGTAATTTCTCTATAGTGAAATGGTGTGTAGCCACTATCGAGGCACCAGGCGTTCTGAGCTGCTGAGAGCTTATAAGTCGGTATTTTGCTCCTAACGTATAGATCTATGAGTCTTACCATCGTCTTTAGGAGGAATGAGAAGAGACTGATGGGTCTGTAGTCCTTTGTGGTTATATGGGATACGTTTCCCGATTTTGGAATGAAAACTACTTTTACGTTTCCCCATTCCATTGGTATGTAGCTATAGTCAAGACAGACACTGTAGAGTTTCAACAGCCATGGCGCCAGTGTACTGTAGGCCAGTTGGATTTCCACTAAGAGGGATTCAACTGTATATAAATATATAGGGGTGGTTGAAGCTATAACACCGACATGTTTTTCAAATTTAGATATGCACACCCTCAATTTGTTTGTCCTTTGACTTCAGTAATGGGGCCCATACACGACACTACCACGTTGCTGCAGACTAGTATATTTATTTGTTGTGCACATGACTGCGCAGACTCTCTGTGTCGTATGTATTGAGTATTCATGTCACATATTTGCAGAGACCGTCTGCGTGAATTCAAATTTTTTTGAATTTTGCATGATCTACTGAGACTTGTCTGTGTCGTGTATAGTGAATTTTGTACCGCCAGCGGGAAAATTCATATCGTTGACATGAATAAAACACGTAAAGAAAAATTTGGATTCAGTTTTTGGAAATTTATAAAAGTTTGCCGGCTTGTGGCAAGTAAAGTCCCACTCCTTGGACCAAATTTTTTTTTCTATTATCTCTCTTTTTTTTAATTGTCAACAAGCAGTATCTCTCATTTTTCCGACGCGACCAACACGACGAAAAGAAAGTCTGTGCAGATTGTCTGCACCGTGTGTGGTGAAGATGTATTTGCACAGACTTAAGGTTTGCAGCGACGTGTCTGTGTCGTGTTAGGCCCTATAATTTAGAAAATAAAATGCGTGAGATTGGATTAGAGTAACTCGTGCCGACTTGATGCAAAAGTTTAAAAATTCGAGTTAGTATAAGCCATAGAGAATTGTTTGAATGACAAACATATCGTAAAGTGACCTACAAAGTTCTTCTTTGGGTGGGATGTAGCGTTTACCGTAAGCATACAAACGAAAGGGCAAGGCGAATATCATTTCGATGATTTCGACATTATCAGAAAATTTTCGAATGAGCATTTTAGAAGGGTGTATATTCAGTTCAACAGCCTATATAAAACAAGAGTTGTAAAGAATGCAATCATTTAAGAAATTAAGTCATTTGATTTATCTACAAAACAATTTAAATCATGAATTCACGTAATGACTTCAACTTCAAAATGTAAAATCAGCATTAATTTTCATTCACATGCCATCTCAATTCAATTTAGTTCAAATTGAATACAAATCTAGTGAATAGAACCCCGGTTAACGAGAACCACCAATTAGATGAACAAACTTGTTTGAGTTACGGTTTTTCAGAATCGAATCGATCGGAGTCCACTGTATTTGTTTTGAAGATTTGTTCATTATCTTAGGAAAGGAAACATTTCTACGAAGAGGAAGTGCTGAAACTCACAGGCTGCAAAGACTCCAAGGAATTCTGGTTAGTTCTAAAAGAGTTCAATGGGAAGAAACCTAAAATAAGCGCGAAACTTAGTGCTAGGGAATTGAACACTTTCGGAGGCTATTGATTCCTGTCAATAATATAATGCCAATGCAGTATGCAGTGCCCTTTCACTTCGATTAACTCTTAGACACAGCTATTAGCAACAGTTAATAAATTACACAACGCCTGGACTCACCGAAAAATTAACCTTAACATGCAACAGAATACTGGAAACGGGTATTATTCCCAAACAATTTAAAGACGCTATAATACTTCCAATCCCTCGAACTGCCGTGGAATATCCCTTCTAAACGCGTCCCATAAACTCGTCACGAAAATTCTGAAAGACAGATGCTTTGGATTAATAGCAACAAACTACTAAAAGAACCAAACAGGCTTTCGAAGTCCATACTCAGCAGTTGATATCATTTTCGTACTCCAAAGCATCGCAGGGTCATGCATTGAGAAAGGAAAGTAAGTTTGGAAGAGTACTTGAAAATATGTACGACGGCACAAGATCTGCGGTTTGGAATCGAGTTGAAATTTCTGACTGGTTTGAAGATGGGCGTAAAACAAGGGTGCTGACTTAGTCCATATCGCTTGGCTTTGTTTATAGACTATCTAACCGACTCCTTGCCGGGTGGAATAGAAATAACAGCAGCCTTAATAAAAGCCCCTCGCTTACTCAACTACCACATTACAATTTATGATAAAACGATTGGGAAAATACAATCAATCATGGAATTTAAGACAACCTTGTTAAATCAAACGTAATAGTTTTTAAAAAAAAGGTCCTGGTAGAGCACGGAATGAAGAATAGCATAATAACCATGTGCCTATGTAACCTCTCAGCAAGAGAAGACGTTGTACACTTCATTGGTATATGTCCCGTGCTAAAAGAAGTTAGAAATAACTTCTTAGGTTACTTAATTGGACCAGTGATACTACCCACCTTTTTAATTATTTTAAATCAGCTGCAAAATACAGAAGAAGAAATACTACAAATGCACGATCCGATTTATGAGCAATCCGTAGAACCGGCTCTCAATGGATACAATGTCGAGCAGTTTTTGAACTAGAACATCAAATTCAGCAGAAACTAATTGAGCTGTATGAGTTGTCTAATCAATTCCTTCAGCAATCACCCGTGCCAATGAATTCAACAAATTCAATCGATCTAAGACTGCCAAAGATAGTATTGCCAAATTCGACGGGGACTATATGAAATCGCGTCAGTTTCTCGATATTTTTGTCGAGCACACAAGTAACGCATCGAAATTTGCCAAAAGATTTTCTTCTCGAAGACAAGTTTGGTTGGTGATGCCGAAAAATTAAATCGTATATAGTACCAACAGAAGCGAATTACGAATCAGCATGAAGACAGCTCCAAACGCTAAATTACTTTCTTGGTTATTGGGAAACAAGATTCAAATCACTTGAAGCGTTAGGTGGGAAGATCAAATCTGCCGATGTTGCAAACAACCGAATGCATACCCAGAAATATCTCACCACAACTTCGAAAACACCTCTATATCAATACAAATGTTGTAAGAAGCAGCATCAATTATTCGCTTGTTGTAAATTCTTACAAATGACTTCTTCCCAAAGACTTAAGTTGGTGAAGGGTGTTAACAGTTGCATTAATTGCCTTAAAGATGGACACACATCATCAAAATGTTCTTCTGGAGGTTGTAAAATGTGTGACAAGAAGCACAACACACTTTTGCACCTAGAACAAAATGTGAACCCTACAGAAAACAATACAAGTAATTCTTCATCAGCAAAAGCATCGGTATCGGATCAATTGACTTCTTTAACAGCACAAGGGGACTATCGAAGTCAAGGCTATGTTTTCCTCCCTACTGCTCTCGTCCGCTACTCCTACCAGAATGGCAAGACCATCGAATGCAAAGCTATATCGGATTCAGAATCACAGTTAAACTTTATAACGGACAAAACAATGAAGAATTTGGCTTAACACCAATCTCACAAATAATGCATATCCAGGGTATTGGTCGAGAAACGCAACAGGCAAAAAGAAGAGTAAATATTCAATTGGGATCTCGCATCAAAGCATTTTCCATAAGGATGGAGGCCCATGTGCTGTCAACAATAATATCACATCAAAATCATTTAATATATCGTCCTGGACAATTCCAAGCAACATTCCACTTACAGATCCAACATTTAATAAACCTGGTCCAATCGATGTCCTCATTGGAGATGAGCTGTATCATTCGCTTCTGTCACTGGGGCAAATCAACATCTATGACCACGTTACAAAATACAGTTTATAGATGGATAGTTGCTGGAAGGATAGAAGACAATAACAACTTCAAAACATTATGTGAAATTTGCAAAGCAGATGAAGCACTCGAACATCAAACTGGAAGATTCTGGCCACACTTCCAACGCAAATAGAGTATCTGCAATACAAGAACACACACTTTCACAGCAATGTCGCACGTGGGATCTAAAGTAAATCCAGCTGATATTTTGTCACGCGGAATATCACCGGAGTTACTGCAAAATCATACTCTTTGGTTTTACAGACCAAGGTTTTTACATGGACCAGAATCAATCTGGCCACCCAATTTCGCGAAGAAGCCAGATATCAACAAGAAGATATTGCACTGCCAGTTGTAGCTCATCAGTCATCAGACAATGATATTTTGGGGTCTATCAATCATCGAAACTTATTTCAAGGGGCAATACGTATCGTCGCATATATGCTCAGATTCAAGAGATCCAGGAAAGAAGAAGACACTACTCTTCCTGAAAAGAAGCGAACTTAACCAAGCTCGGAAAACTGTTCTTCGATTGCTGTTACGAATGGAACTTCATCATTATAACAAGCATGTTGGACCCCAAACTATTTTGGCACTTGCTCGACAAAGATACTGGCCTATCAAGGGCATCAGAAGGATTTATTGGTAGGTAGGCATTGTAGAGGTTCACGGCAAGACGTTTAACTTACATGTGTACATAACATTTACTACGATAACGCCACCAACTTCGTGAGAGCCAAAAATCAATTATCAGAGATTAAGCAAATTTTTGACTCAGTAAAAGATAGAGAGAAAATAACAGCATCATGCACAAGGAAGGGGTGCGATTTTAATTTCATTCCTCGAAGATCACCACAGTCCGGTGCTGCAGTCAAGTCTGCTAAATATCTTTAACAACACATATTGGCATCAGCATCGCTTACTTATGAAGAACTGGAGACAGTTGTAATTGTCGAGGCTATACTAAATTCTCGACCTATAACTCCTATGTATGTCATCATCACCAAGTGATTTTGCAGCTCTTACCCCAAGACACTTCATCATTGGAGAGCTAATCACCAGCAATATGGATCGTGATGCAACACCTCAAAAAGTCATCACTTCTCACTCGATGGAAGCTCGTCACTCATGTCAAAAATGAGTTCTGGCGTCGTTGGTCAAGTGAATATTTAAGTCAACTACAGCATAGGTATAAATGGAAGGAAAGATTTCACAACGTAGAAGCAGGAATGATGGTCATAATGTAAGAGGATAACCAACCAAGCCTGAATTGGCCAATAGGCAGAATAATTAATGCCATCAACAGCATCTGGCGTATTCCGTCGGGCCATACATCGGTTAGCACCGCTTCCACTCCAGCAACAATTGGACCCAAATAATGCAACTTCAACTGACCATTTGAAGCAAAACAACGACGGCGTGGACGATTCAGGTGGACTATTGTTAGACAACAAACCCCACGAGGATTCTACCACGCCACGTAAACGAAAAAATAATTTATACATTGGTACTGCATTAGTCACTTTGTTCATCGCTTGCACAATAGCAACTAAATGCAACGGAAATTGATATCACCACTTTTGGTTCTCAACCAGGAATTTATTTCGACAATATTAGAACATCGAATTTATTAACTCATACATGGAATTTGGTTGTATACTGTGATCTAACTCCATACTGGAGCGAACTAAAGGCAATTGAGAATAGCACCAGAGTATTGCAACACCTCTGTAAAATATTACGGCAAAAAACGTTGTGTAACTCAATTAACCAATACCATTCAACGCACACATGATGAATTATATGAAGATAGCATTACCTTTATGAATACGAAATCACGTCGGTCGAAAAGAGAGCATTCAACTGAATTGGCAACATGGCAAATACCTTGTTTGGAACCCTTGATTCTCAGTATGCAAAAGAGATGCGGGAAACGATTTATAGGACACAAACCAATGAAGACTACTGGCTGGCACTTTCCAAGAATCATACATCAATGGTAGAACCAACAATAAACATTATTAAGCAGAATCAAGAAACTATAGATCGACGGCATGTGACTGCAAGCACAGCTGAATGAAGTGATGAACCGAATTAACAACAACACGGACGAATCATATCAACTCAAGATTCAACACCTCTTTTCCTCATGGACCTTATATACCACGCTGCTTATATTGAATGTTCAACGCACTCAAACAGCAATAACAAACGCCCTGTCAGATATCCTCGTCAAGGAAAAATAAGTCAGTCGATAATTTCTCCACAGCAGATGAAACAACAAGCCCTTGTAATAAAGAATAGTTTGTCACCTACATACCGTCTGCCAATAAGCACTGACAACATCCTGGAACTTTATAGAATTATGATGCCTGCTGGACAAATAACAAATAACCATGTGATATTTCAAATCAAAATGCCACTGATAAATTCTGAAGATCTTGAGTTATACAGATTAATTCCAATTCCGGTAGTGATAAATGCGACAATTGTACATATAATGCCATCATCCCCATTCTTAGCGGTCAACCGTCATCATGATCAGTTTTACCCACTAACGGAATCTGAGATATCAACTTGCCTTCTTGTAGAAAATACAAGACATCTTTGCAACCAAGTTCAGCCGATTTATCATAAAGCAGCTACAATGAGTAAGTGCGAAATAAATGTTCTCAATAAGATGGAGAACCTATTATCATGTCAATTAAAGATAATTCACAACATTACAATACGGACCAAGTTCTTACATGCCAATCAATGGATATACGCCGTAACTTCATGAACATCATTAAATGTAGTATTCTTCCACCTTTGCGCAATAAAACAAATAACCCTCAATACAACTCCGAAAAAGAGCTGCATGTGAGGGGAGCTCTTTAGAAATTAAAGGTGTGAATAGGGGGAACAATAGATCTAAAAGTCGCGGTGTAATTTACCCCAACAATAATAATAATGCATTTTCATCAAAATGAACTAAATTGTAATATTATGCACCCAGCAACGAAGTACTTTTACATTTCAATTTATTACTGTTATAATTTCCGGTTACAACTTCACGCAGCATAAATCCAATAAAGTGATCTGAGAATGAGTACTAAAACTACCTAGATTAAGCTGGGTTAGGCAACGTGGCTGCCATCATAAGCAATGGATTCACTTAGACCCACGGGTCGATTGCGTTGCCACTGAGCCGGTTACCGTCCATTACTCCTGGATCCATTTTGTTTTTTGGACGAATGCACAGATTGATTTGATATCCTTTTCGGATATGTCAGTTCGTTTAGATAGTATTCTCCCGGGGTTTGTTTCCTAATGGAGGACTTGAACTAAGTTACTAAGGTTTTATTTGTTTAGACTGAGGATGGCCGTGGTTCTTTGTAAGCCTGTGTTAGGGCTTTGCTGATCGGTAGCTCTGTAATTTTGGATTTGGAGTTTCTATTGGCACCCAGAGGTTTTCAATCTTTGGCGCAATGATTATTGTTCCGTTTCTGGCAAGTTCGTCTGCTTCACAGTTGCCTGGAATATCTCTATGTCCAGGAAACCCAGCACACCATTATTCTGCAAATCACACACCATTATTCTTCACGCATCATCCAGTAGAGTCTTACAATTTTGATCATAAAAATGATGATTCGAGTGTCGTCTCTATCGTGCGGTTGGTGATGTGCACATTGCGCCTGTAGTTGATATACACGCCATACTTTCGACACTGTTTAACATCTCTTCATCAACTTTCCAACGCCGGTCACCATACCACGACACCATATAGCAATATGGGACTTATCACATTATCTTGGGACTGATTCCTCAATTCCTACATAAATCCCTTTTGCACGCATAAAGTGCGGTGGTTGCTTTCTTAATCCTTTCTAATGAGTTCCAATAGAGACTTCTGTTTATCATAACGCCTGATCCAAGAAAGTTAGTGGAGTTCCGTTGAGATTTGGGGAGTAAAAAAATCAACGCAAAGCGTACAATTTTTTGCTGGACCAATTCGATAACACCTTAAGACCGTTCTCCTTGAGATCGTTTGAGTGTATTTTCCACTGAAGCTTAGGCGATTTTGTCCGCATAGGCTACGACTCTACCGCCGCACCTTTCCAGACAGAGAAGTAGATTGCGTACGGTAATTAGCCAAAGTTGCGGAGAAAGTATACCTCCTTGTTGAGTGCCCCGTGTCACTTTTCTTATACTAATGTTACCGAAATCCGCTTGGATTTGTCTGCTTCTGAGCATTAACTTTATCCAGTGTATAATGTAATCGTGAATATTTAGTACGCTTACAGTGTTTACTATGGATTCTGGTGTTATGTTGTTGAACGCTGCTTCCATATCGAGGAAAGCTGCCAGAGTGTATTCTTTGTGGGCCAGTAATTTCTCTATAGTGAAATGGTGTGTAGCCACTATCGAGGCACCAGGCGTTCTGAGCTGCTGAGAGCTTATAAGTCGGTATTTTGCTCCTAACGTATAGATCTATGAGTCTTACCATCGTCTTTAGGAGGAATGAGAAGAGACTGATGGGTCTGTAGTCCTTTGTGGTTATATGGGATACGTTTCCCGATTTTGGAATGAAAACTACTTTTACGTTTCCCCATTCCATTGGTATGTAGCTATAGTCAAGACAGACACTGTAGAGTTTCAACAACCATGGCGCCAGTGTACTGTAGGCCAGTTGGATTTCCACTAAGAGGGATTCAACTGTATATAAATATATAGGGGTGGTTGAAGCTATAACACCGACATGTTTTTCAAATTTAGATATGCACACCCTCAATTTGTTTGTCCTTTGACTTCAGTAATAGGGCCCATACACGACACTACCACGTTGCTGCAGCCTAGTATATTTATTTGTTGTGCACATGACTGCGCAGACTCTCTGTGTCGTATGTATTGAGTATTCATGTCACATATTTGCAGAGACCGTCTGCGTGAATTCAAATTTTTTTGAATTTTGCATGATCTACTGAGACTTGTCTGTGTCGTGTATAGTGAATTTTGTACCGCCAGCGGGAAAATTCATATCGTTGACATGAATAAAACACGTAAAGAAAAATTTGGATTCAGTTTTTGGAAATTTATAAAAGTTTGCCGGCTTGTGGCAAGTAAAGTCCCACTCCTTGGACCAAATTTTTTTTTCTATTATCTCTCTTTTTTTTAATTGTCAACAAGCAGTATCTCTCATTTTTCCGACGCGACCAACACGACGAAAAGAAAGTCTGTGCAGATTGTCTGCACCGTGTGTGGTGAAGATGTATTTGCACAGACTTAAGGTTTGCAGCGACGTGTCTGTGTCGTGTTAGGCCCTATAATTTAGAAAATAAAATGCGTGAGATTGGATTAGAGTAACTCGTGCCGACTTGATGCAAAAGTTTAAAAATTCGAGTTAGTATAAGCCATAGAGAATTGTTTGAATGACAAACATATCGTAAAGTGACCTACAAAGTTCTTCTTTGGGTGGGATGTAGCGTTTACCGTAAGCATACAAACGAAAGGGCAAGGCGAATATCATTTCGATGATTTCGACATTATCAGAAAATTTTCGAATGAGCATTTTAGAAGGGTGTATATTCAGTTCAACAGCCTATATAAAACAAGAGTTGTAAAGAATGCAATCATTTAAGAAATTAAGTCATTTGATTTATCTACAAAACAATTTAAATCATGAATTCACGTAATGACTTCAACTTCAAAATGTAAAATCAGCATTAATTTTCATTCACATGCCATCTCAATTCAATTTAGTTCAAATTGAATACAAATCTAGTGAATAGAACCCCGGTTAACGAGAACCACCAATTAGATGAACAAACTTGTTTGAGTTACGGTTTTTCAGAATCGAATCGATCGGAGTCCACTGTATTTGTTTTGAAGATTTGTTCATTATCTTAGGAAAGGAAACATTTCTACGAAGAGGAAGTGCTGAAACTCACAGGCTGCAAAGACTCCAAGGAATTCTGGTTAGTTCTAAAAGAGTTCAATGGGAAGAAACCTAAAATAAGCGCGAAACTTAGTGCTAGGGAATTGAACACTTTCGGAGGCTATTGATTCCTGTCAATAATATAATGCCAATGCAGTATGCAGTGCCCTTTCACTTCGATTAACTCTTAGACACAGCTATTAGCAACAGTTAATAAATTACACAACGCCTGGACTCACCGAAAAATTAACCTTAACATGCAACAGAATACTGGAAACGGGTATTATTCCCAAACAATTTAAAGACGCTATAATACTTCCAATCCCTCGAACTGCCGTGGAATATCCCTTCTAAACGCGTCCCATAAACTCGTCACGAAAATTCTGAAAGACAGATGCTTTGGATTAATAGCAACAAACTACTAAAAGAACCAAGCAGGCTTTCGAAGTCCATACTCAGCAGTTGATATCATTTTCGTACTCCAAAGCATCGCAGGGTCATGCATTGAGAAAGGAAAGTAAGTTTGGAAGAGTACTTGAAAATATGTACGACGGCACAAGATCTGCGGTTTGGAATCGAGTTGAAATTTCTGACTGGTTTGAAGATGGGCGTAAAACAAGGGTGCTGACTTAGTCCATATCGCTTGGCTTTGTTTATAGACTATCTAACCGACTCCTTGCCGGGTGGAATAGAAATAACAGCAGCCTTAATAAAAGCCCTTCGCTTACTCAACTACCACATTACAATTTATGATAAAACGATTGGGAAAATACAATCAATCATGGAATTTAAGACAACCTTGTTAAATCAAACGTAATAGTTTTTAAAAAAAGGTCCTGGTAGAGCACGGAATGAAGAATAGCATAATAACCATGTGCCTATGTAACCTCTCAGCAAGAGAAGACGTTGTACACTTCATTGGTATATATCCCGTGCTAAAAGAAGTTAGAAATAACTTCTTAGGTTACTTAATTGGACCAGTGATACTACCCACCTTTTTAATTATTTTAAATCAGCTGCAAAATACAGAAGAAGAAATACTACAAATGCACGATCCGATTTATGAGCAATCCGTAGAACCGGCTCTCAATGGATACAATGTCGAGCAGTTTTTGAACTAGAACATCAAATTCAGCAGAAACTAATTGAGCTGTATGAGTTGTCTAATCAATTCCTTCAGCAATCACCCGTGCCAATGAATTCAACAAATTCAATCGATCTAAGACTGCCAAAGATAGTATTGCCAAATTCGACGGGGACTATATGAAATCGCGTCAGTTTCTCGATATTTTTGTCGAGCACACAAGTAACGCATCGAAATTTGCCAAAAGATTTTCTTCTCGAAGACAAGTTTGGTTGGTGATGCCGAAAAATTAAATCGTATATAGTACCAACAGAAGCGAATTACGAATCAGCATGAAGACAGCTCCAAACGCTAAATTACTTTCTTGGTTATTGGGAAACAAGATTCAAATCACTTGAGGCGTTAGGTGGGAAGATCAAATCTGCCGATGTTGCAAACAACCGAATGCATACCCAGAAATATCTCACCACAACTTCGAAAACACCTCTATATCAATACAAATGTTGTAAGAAGCAGCATCAATTATTCGCTTGTTGTAAATTCTTACAAATGACTTCTTCCCAAAGACTTAAGTTGGTGAAGGGTGTTAACAGTTGCATTAATTGCCTTAAAGATGGACACACATCATCAAAATGTTCTTCTGGAGGTTGTAAAATGTGTGACAAGAAGCACAACACACTTTTGCACCTAGAACAAAATGTGAACCCTACAGAAAACAATACAAGTAATTCTTCATCAGCAAAAGCATCGGTATCGGATCAATTGACTTCTTTAACAGCACAAGGGGACTATCGAAGTCAAGGCTATGTTTTCCTCCCTACTGCTCTCGTCCGCTACTCCTACCAGAATGGCAAGACCATCGAATGCAAAGCTATATCGGATTCAGAATCACAGTTAAACTTTATAACGGACAAAACAATGAAGAATTTGGCTTAACACCAATCTCACAAATAATGCATATCCAGGGTATTGGTCGAGAAACGCAACAGGCAAAAAGAAGAGTAAATATTCAATTGGGATCTCGCATCAAAGCATTTTCCATAAGGATGGAGGCCCATGTGCTGTCAACAATAATATCACATCAAAATCATTTAATATATCGTCCTGGACAATTCCAAGCAACATTCCACTTACAGATCCAACATTTAATAAACCTGGTCCAATCGATGTCCTCATTGGAGATGAGCTGTATCATTCGCTTCTGTCAGTGGGGCAAATCAACATCTATGACCACGTTACAAAATACAGTTTATAGATGGATAGTTGCTGGAAGGATAGAAGACAATAACAACTTCAAAACATTATGTGAAATTTGCAAAGCAGATGAAGCACTCGAACATCAAACTGGAAGATTCTGGCCACACTTCCAACGCAAATAGAGTATCTGCAATACAAGAACACACACTTTCACAGCAATGTCGCACGTGGGATCTAAAGTAAATCCAGCTGATATTTTGTCACGCGGAATATCACCGGAGTTACTGCAAAATCATACTCTTTGGTTTTACAGACCAAGGTTTTTACATGGACCAGAATCAATCTGGCCACCCAATTTCGCGAAGAAGCCAGATATCAACAAGAAGATATTGCACTGCCAGTTGTAGCTCATCAGTCATCAGACAATGATATTTTGGGGTCTATCAATCATCGAAACTTATTTCAAGGGGCAATACGTATCGTCGCATATATGCTCAGATTCAAGAGATCCAGGAAAGAAGAAGACACTACTCTTCCTGAAAAGAAGCGAACTTAACCAAGCTCGGAAAACTGTGCTTCGATTGCTGTTACGAATGGAACTTCATCATTATAACAAGCATGTTGGACCCCAAACTATTTTGGCACTTGCTCGACAAAGATACTGGCCTATCAAGGGCATCAGAAGGATTTATTGGTAGGTAGGCATTGTAGAGGTTCACGGCAAGACGTTTAACTTACATGTGTACATAACATTTACTACGATAACGCCACCAACTTCGTGAGAGCCAAAAATCAATTATCAGAGATTAAGCAAATTTTTGACTCAGTAAAAGATAGAGAGAAAATAACAGCATCATGCACAAGGAAGGGGTGCGATTTTAATTTCATTCCTCGAAGATCACCACAGTCCGGTGCTGCAGTCAAGTCTGCTAAATATCTTTAACAACACATATTGGCATCAGCATCGCTTACTTATGAAGAACTGGAGACAGTTGTAATTGTCGAGGCTATACTAAATTCTCGACCTATAACTCCTATGTATGTCATCATCACCAAGTGATTTTGCAGCTCTTACCCCAAGACACTTCATCATTGGAGAGCTAATCACCAGCAATATGGATCGTGATGCAACACCTCAAAAAGTCATCACTTCTCACTCGATGGAAGCTCGTCACTCATGTCAAAAATGAGTTCTGGCGTCGTTGGTCAAGTGAATATTTAAGTCAACTACAGCATAGGTATAAATGGAAGGAAAGATTTCACAACGTAGAAGCAGGAATGATGGTCATAATGTAAGAGGATAACCAACCAAGCCTGAATTGGCCAATAGGCAGAATAATTAATGCCATCAACAGCATCTGGCGTATTCCGTCGGGCCATACATCGGTTAGCACCGCTTCCACTCCAGCAACAATTGGACCCAAATAATGCAACTTCAACTGACCATTTGAAGCAAAACAACGACGGCGTGGACGATTCAGGTGGACTATTGTTAGACAACAAACCCCACGAGGATTCTACCACGCCACGTAAACGAAAAAATAATCTATACATTGGTACTGCATTAGTCACTTTGTTCATCGCTTGCACAATAGCAACTAAATGCAACGGAAATTGATATCACCACTTTTGGTTCTCAACCAGGAATTTA
This sequence comes from Eristalis pertinax, assembly GCA_907269125.1. Lineage (NCBI taxonomy): Eukaryota > Metazoa > Arthropoda > Insecta > Diptera > Syrphidae > Eristalis > Eristalis pertinax. The sequence continues at coordinate 16,039,699 of OU026146.1, read as the reverse complement.
TTTCGACAATATTAGAACATCGAATTTATTAACTCATACATGGAATTTGGTTGTATACTGTGATCTAACTCCATACTGGAGCGAACTAAAGGCAATTGAGAATAGCACCAGAGTATTGCAACACCTCTGTAAAATATTACGGCAAAAAACGTTGTGTAACTCAATTAACCAATACCATTCAACGCACACATGATGAATTATATGAAGATAGCATTACCTTTATGAATACGAAATCACGTCGGTCGAAAAGAGAGCATTCAACTGAATTGGCAACATGGCAAATACCTTGTTTGGAACCCTTGATTCTCAGTATGCAAAAGAGATGCGGGAAACGATTTATAGGACACAAACCAATGAAGACTACTGGCTGGCACTTTCCAAGAATCATACATCAATGGTAGAACCAACAATAAACATTATTAAGCAGAATCAAGAAACTATAGATCGACGGCATGTGACTGCAAGCACAGCTGAATGAAGTGATGAACCGAATTAACAACAACACGGACGAATCATACCAACTCAAGATTCAACACCTCTTTTCCTCATGGACCTTATATACCACGCTGCTTATATTGAATGTTCAACGCACTCAAACAGCAATAACAAACGCCCTGTCAGATATCCTCGTCAAGGAAAAATAAGTCATTCGATAATTTCTCCACAGCAGATGAAACAACAAGCCCTTGTAATAAAGAATAGTTTGTCACCTACATACCGTCTGCCAATAAGCACTGACAACATCCTGGAACTTTATAGAATTATGATGCCTGCTGGACAAATAACAAATAACCATGTGATATTTCAAATCAAAATGCCACTGATAAATTCTGAAGATCTTGAGTTATACAGATTAATTCCAATTCCGGTAGTGATAAATGCGACAATTGTACATATAATGCCATCATCCCCATTCTTAGCGGTCAACCGTCATCATGATCAGTTTTACCCACTAACGGAATCTGAGATATCAACTTGCCTTCTTGTAGAAAATACAAGACATCTTTGCAACCAAGTTCAGCCGATTTATCATAAAGCAGCTACAATGAGTAAGTGCGAAATAAATGTTCTCAATAAGATGGAGAACCTATCATCATGTCAATTAAAGATAATTCACAACATTACAATACGGACCAAGTTCTTACATGCCAATCAATGGATATACGCCGTAACTTCATGAACATCATTAAATGTAGTATGTAAGGACACGGCTACATTACTCACGATTGAGGGATCTTGCATATTGAAATTGCAACCCAATTGCATCGGAAAGAGCGACTTCATTACTCTCCGAGCTCACGGCAACCATTCCAACAATGTACGTTCATCTATGACGAAACTCAGTGAGTTGTCACAAAATACAATTTTTGAGTCCATACATAATCATATATGAACACAGCACATCAATACCAACTTCGGTTCGACGAACAAGGGATGAAGTTGAAAAGAATATCGTTACTGATATTCATGCTAACATCTCAATATTTTATTCTATTGTTTGTTTTGTGCACTTACCATAATTTTGCAGAATAAGCAATTTGCACTATGTTTTGTAGTAAATATGTTAAGATCCGTAATGTTAGAATAAGCATAATTTTTGTAGAAATATCGCCCAATAAAGACTGAACAAGTCAGATATAATTTGACAGCTATCTAAGACTTTTATTTTCATTCCAAGTGAGTCTGCTTGGAAGGCTGCAATTTTTCTCAAATAGGTGTTCTAGTTCTGTACCAGAGATGAAGTATTATATATATAAGTGTACATGAATTCTGTTCTGTACTGGAAATACCACTGATAGTCACGGTACAGAACCATTGTCTATGCAACAGTAAAAGCACTGTATTCAATATCCATAAGCATATACAAAGATTATCCTTGGCTAAGTTAGTAACAATTGCAACTTTAGCCTCTTGATCTACACTATCGTCAAACAGAGAGAAAGTAGCCAGGCCATCTGTCAAATACCACAAATTCTGATACCACAAATTCGCGCCATCCCTCATGAACCAGAAGTCTTCCAATTCCATGTCTTCAATTTCAGTAAAGAAAAAGTCGGATTGCATGGCTCCGTAACGCCCACCGTTGATCGAAACGTTGGTGCCATTCACATTTTCGAAAAAGGCCACATTCACACATTTCGTTCCGCAGATGTATGGTACTGACTTTCTGTCAAGATTTCGAGCGGGAAATAAAAGATTTAAAAAAACCACTGGATAGCCCACCCTTTACACTTAAGTCCCACACCAATTCATTAAATAAATATACTTGCAGCCTATATAATCAAAATGTTTAATTTCAGTGTTCAATTTCCCTGTTATTGCAAGCAACCGTTTAGTAAGCTTTCTAGGCTAACGTACTGAGGACAGTTAGATCTTAATATAAATAAAACCTGACAGAAAGGAATTAGTATTCTTTCCGCACATCATAAGCGTTCATTTTCTTTTTGTTTGGCGCCACAGTCCGGTGTGGACCTGGGCCTCAACCAACAAGCCTCTCCAGCCAGCACGATCTTTCGCCAGCTGCCTTCAGTGCGCCATTTCGTTCGAGGACGTCCTCTGTTACGTTGTCCCAGTGGCTCGCAATCGACTCTTCTGGCCGGAGCTGTGGTGTCCATCCACTTTACATGACCTAGCCATCTTCGTGGTTGAATCGCCTCCCCCAGACCCCATCAACGCAAACAGGATCAAGGACCGCAAGCAGAACTTTTTTCTCAAAACGACCAAGTGCTTCTTCATCCGCTATCAATAGCATCCATGTCTCTGCGCCATATAGCAGGACAGGGATGATCAGAGTGTTATATAAAGTCAGCTTGGTGTTTCTAGAAGTGACTCTGTTACTCAATTGTCTCTTGAACCCAAAGAAACAGCGAATGGCAAGTGTAATTCTGCGCCCATCTGTGATGACAGCATGTACTTGATTTGCCCTGATGTAGGTAGTGAGCAAGGTAGATGTGACTGGAAAATCTTAGATCTTTAAGGTCCTTTGTGCTGTCACTATTTGGCCTTTCCCGCCACTTCGTTGACCTACTAGACTCGTTAGTACTTTCCCTCTGTTGATATGCGTATTAATACCTATAACGAGGTGGTGGTTTTTATGAACTTGAGGATGTCCTTTATGTTATGTTAGCTAAATCTTTAAGACTATAGAGGAAATAGCTGCCCATACATTTTCTTCTTGTCTCTATAAGGGATGGGCAGGTTCCTATATAATGTAGCACAGTTTCCTCTTCCTCCTCATCCATGCAGAAGTCCACAGGTGCTCCACGCTTTCTGGCTTGATTGCCAACTAGGCAATGAGTATGCCTACTACTTTACTAATGTTGATTGTCCAATTCTAGGAGAGCTTTAGTTTTAGATGGATGTAGTGTTTCGATGAACTACATGTGTTCAATTCAATGTTATAACGCCTGTCATTAGCATTGATTTTAACGCTTTCATTGGGGGTGAGGTGTATCCTTATTTCGTGCCTCCTTACTTCGTGCATTTGTCCGCTATCTCCCTTAGAGATAGGCGTCAGAGTTTTACCACCTTAGAGTTAATCGATGTTGTTTACAGAGCCTTTATGGCCGCCTGACAATCGAAAGCAGTGTAAATTGCCGTGACAGTGGAGTTGAGTTGCACACCTTTATTTCATCCCACTCTGTTCTCGATACAATTACGAATTAGCTCCATCTGCCCTTTGATGTGGGCTTTTCCCCAATGCTTACACTCTCTCAGTCTTAATGCTGCATGCGTGGCAAAAAGCTTCCCAAAAATGTCCATGGGGAGGAGATTGACTAAGATTTCGAGGGCCGCCGTGAGTGTTCGTGGGAGTGCACCTGTGATGCAGATGCATACTGATCTTTGTATTCTGTTTATTCTGATAAGATTTTGCTTTGTTTGTAGTGCCTTTGCCCTGATTAACTTATGTACCCATTTTAGCCGCTTCCGCTTCAATGCCGTCAAACGCCTCATTTGCGGTTAGCTGTGTTCGTCCACTCACGTCAACGTTGTCCGCTTAAGCAAGCATTTGAACGGAATTTGGGAGATCGTGCCTCTTGTGTTGACGTTTGAGTTTCGCATGATCTCAAGTATGATGTTGAAGAAATCACATGACACCGTGTCGCCTTGTCTACAACCTTTTTTGACATTGAAGGTCTGAGTGAGTACGAGACCTTCATGGAGCAGCGAGTTGTCCATTGGCAGTAATGTCAAAACTGGACATGGTGCCTTGAAATCGACAAATAGTTGGTGGGTGTCTTTGCATCTCTTGAGTCTTTTCCGGGATCTGCAGTAGTGTGCAGATTTGGTCGATGGTGGACTTTCCCGGCCTGAAACCGCACTAATAAAGACCTATCAAATTATTGACGAATGGTTTTAATCGTTCACATAAAACGGCAGAGAGTAAGCTTGTGCATAATCAAGTTGACATACAGCCTCCCGTGGCGACCCTGGATAGCCATCAAAACAACCGTTGTATGCATCGAACGCTATGACCGAGGGTTAAAGTAATGGGTCTGTCCTTCCAGTTTGGGGGTTGTGCGTGAGCTTAATTTCCTCACCGCTTAAAAAAATATCACGAGTTCAGAAGCAATAACCTGCGGACGGATCTACGACCTCAGGATTTGGTACAGAAATAAGAGAGCAAGGAGATATCCAATTTCTACCTCTCTTGCCCCTAGATTTCATCTGACAGCGTTTTTTATACGCTTTTTCTCCCCTGTCTGTGAATACGTGTGAGCTCTTGCTAACAGCTGGTAAACAGCTGATACCCTTCCCCAACCGTAGTAGTGGGGTGAACTAGAGTTCTTATTTGAAAATTCGCTCGTTACTGAACCTTTTTCAAATTTTGGTGTTAAATTTTCAACACAGAAAGGAGGGGTAAGCAAAAGAAAGGAGGGTGTTCATGAAGCAGATTTAGTAAACTCCCATTTGTGGGTATTACTGTCTGAAGCACTAGGGTGAAATTAATGAATACTTTACTTAATGTACATATTTATTTCTGCACATGTATGAATAATACATATAAAATGCATTCACGCGAAACTTGTGTACAAGTACTAATAATAATAATAATATTGAAAAATTTGCATGGATCATTTAAAAAAAAAACTTTGTTGGTCATTTTAGTTTTTTTTAAAGAAATGTGATGGAAGTTAATTCCAAATTTTGACAACCATTTTCATGAGTTAGTTTTAGTTGCATTATTTAGACATTTTTCTGAACAATTATGAAATTTAAATTCATGAGTTTTCACAATTCATGAATGATATACAACTGCAAGCTGTATTTGAAGAATTAAATTGATTCAAAATGTTCCTGTAAATAGATTTACATACATATATTATTTAATAGCATTACATTTTTTCACCCAAGTATTATATGTGCTCTTAAAAATATGAGTCAACTTTTGAACACTCTCCGAACAATAGTACATGGTATTGGGCAAATTCACGAATCTGCCGACATTTCCCACAAAATCCACGAATCGGCCGCCATATTGTGGTGGATCCATGGTTTTTGTACGAGTATGTGTGATATACAAGGGAGTTCCACTACGCTCACATTTCTCTCCGGTGTGGACTAGGGAAAATTCTCGCCGAAGTTGGATATCTTCTTGCTCTCTTATTTCTGATTTAGTACCAAATTTTTTGTTTTTTCTTTATTTTATGCAAAACTTTTTTAATATGCGTAGCAACGCGCGCCTTTTACAGCTAGTTATAATATATTTCGCTAAATTTCCATATGAGTCTCCATTTAAATTTCAATTATTCAATGATTTTCGTGTACTTACCAAGAAACAGAGACTACAGTATAATACCAATTCAGTTTCTTACATACAATTTAAGCCACCGAAGAAAAAAATAAAAGAAACATATTTGTATTGTACTATACTTTTGATTTTATTGCTTTTCTCTTTCATTGTTATAGTTACATTTTTTCGGTTAGCATTACTATTAATTTTAGTTGGTATAATATGATTTCCTAAGTTATTGTCATTTTCTGGGACGGTGTTAATTTTGTGTTTTTCTATGTAACGGACATTACGCGTATTAGCGTGCCTATTATCTGCGTTATTATTATTTTTCTGGTTAAAGCTTTTGTTATTATTAGTATCAATACTACTACTATAATTATATTCAGTCATCCTATTACTATCTAAGACTTTTTTTGGCAAAACAAGTATTGCAAAATAATTTATGTTACTGGTTATGTTTGCACTACTATTATTATTTGAGTATTCTCTTAAGAATGTTATATTAATATCTGCTGGTGAATTTTGATGTACATTTCTGGAACTCCCTATAAGTTCTTCTTGATTTTGATAGTCATTATCGATATGATGATTATGCAGGTGTTGTACTTCTTTTGGTAATAAATAATTTGTCGATGATTTTGTCGATTGTGAAATATTGTCTTTTGTTTGTTTTTTAGTATTGTCAACATCACCCTCATCCTCCTTCTTTTCTAGACTAAATTTTCTCCGCCCTTGCGTCGCTGCTAATGTTGCGAAGAAATTTAGCATTGATGGAGCGAGGAGCGTTGATGAAGATTTCGCTGGCAATTTCGTTGGTGATGATATAAAATTCTGGCTTTGAATATATTTGCGGTGATGGCGTATTTTCTGCTCATGTTTATGTTGACGTTCTCTTACAACAATATTGCTAAGGGTATGGTTAGAGCGCTTCAAGACTTTACGTTGAATGAATTTACTATTATTATTATTATCCACATTACACTTTTTACAATTTTTTTTAAGGGCATTTTTGGGTTTCGTGTAGCGAATACGATTTTCTGCTATTGTTGATCGACTGAAATTGTCTGCATTAAGTTTATTAAAATGAAAATATGCATCTTTCATATTTTGTAATTGGGGTCCCATTGGTTTTAAATGACGTGTAAAACCAATTCTTCTGGACATGTTTAGAGTTGAACGAAATTCATAGTATCCCTCATGTAGTGATTCACTAAAGTAGCAATAATCCGCTAGAGTTTTCTATTCATAAAAGAATCAAAGCAGAAAATATATGAATAATAATCTTTAAATTTGTTAACCAGAATATTATGTCACAAATAAACGCGTCAGAATTCGAAATGAGACCCTGGCAAAAGATAATCATCCATTTACTAATATACACGGTAAAGATGTCGACAATATGCTACCTAAATTTCTTTCTAGTACATGATATTAAATTAAGTCTGTCGTAAGAATTATTTAACTTCAAGATTTGTTTTATATACATATTTTTGTTACCAATTTGTTGGTTATAATAATAATAACATGGATATTGATAATTGCAAATACGGATAGTTGAAAACTATTATTTTAACAGCTGAGCTTTTCTTTTATGAATGTGTTCAGTTATTCAAAGTTATAACCAAACTTGTTTTTGTACAAAGGAAAACGTGTTTACAATATAATTTCAACAGGTACGGTTTGAAAATTAAATTAAACACACATTTGTAGAAGTTTTATAAACGATTATTACATTACATACATACATTAGAGAGTAGATAAATCAATCCATACTCACTATTATACTGTAATATTTCTAAATTCTGACGCGATTCTTTATGCAAAAAAAGCAAATAAACTAAGTAATAACTCACTCTTCCAATAAGTTTCCATTGCTTGTTAAAGCAGAGGTATCTGCCAACTTCTTTTGAATAAAGGGTTATTTTGAAAATGCCTAATACGCCGGTACTGCCAATTGTAATGTTTTCTATAATTGAAGAAAGAAAGGAGGCAATTTATAAACAAATAGAGCTTTTTTCGAAATATCTTTTATACACAAATATATACATATATATAATTCAGTTCAAGAAATTGACAAATTATCTGAACGGGACTACTATTCTCCTTTGATTTGGATAGGCACTAATGGAAGACATTATTTCTTAATTTGGAATTTAATTAAGTAATGGGTAAACAAATAATTGTGGCTCTATTGCAAAACAAGTAATGAGAAAAGAATGTTAATAAGCTAAGCAACAAAACTAGGAGCTGATGTCACTCACTTGGATGAAGACTTATTGTACATACCTTTTTTCACGCGTATTATACAATACAAACCAAATATTGATTTGACGCGATTCTAAAAACATACGTTAGTATGTACATAATTTGTCATGAGTGTCCATAATATTAAAGGTTAGTAGTTACAATTAACAGATATACAAATTTTAGCGATTAAATACAAAACTCACGTTGAATATAATAAACTTGTTTCGCATGTAGACACATAATTTATGTATTTCCTAACTTTTACCATGGAAACAATATCTTTTGTTGGAATTTTTAGATGTATTTCTCTACGTCTATATAACATGGCGCCAACAAACTTTTTTTTATGCAAATCATAAAAAACGAATACAAAATGTTAATAATATGAAAATGTATGTATGTCAATGTTGGGAAAATCCAACAGTATTTCTTTACATTGACGGTTGTAGGTATAACGTCACCAACAATATTTCTATGATAACGTAAAGTTTTCGGCCCGTGAATTGATCTAAATTGCGTAGGTTGATGCATAACTTAATGAGCCAGACACATAAAAATTCATTCGTAATAATAATAATAAAAATGGGTGCTACAGCCAGGGGCCAGAGCCTAGCTTCTCAGCAACCATTCAATTCATTCGTGCACTCATATATGTAATTAGAAGTTGAAATTTCCGTCTTGTATATTTTCTATTTTTCATATTTTCAAAAGAAAAGTAATATGATAGACATATGTAACTAAACCGACATAAGGTTCTGATATAATGCATGTGTTTATGAAGACTATATCAAGAAAACTTACGTGCAATTGATATATCGGCTGCAGATACTTTGCCACGCTCTGTTATATGGATAGCTTTGTCGTGAACTTTTGCTAATATAATCACATAGTCTTTTGTTGAACATATGGCACTCGAAAACATTACCTAAAATAAGATAAAAGGGAATTATTTAGTCAAAGCAAAAAACGTGTAACAGAAAATTTGATTGAATCAGAAATTGAATCATACTAAATTTGAGACATGGTATATACTTTTCACACACCGTTTGATAATTTATTCTAGAATCCTATAATATTGCAGACAAATCCATAATCAAAACATTTGTATGAATTCAGATTAATTTTATAAAACAATTGTAAGGATTTCAAATCCTTAACATGTTGACACAAATCGCAAATATGTACATACATATGTATATATTTAATAGAGTTTGTACAGAATTATCATAAGCAGCGACTATTCAATTAAATATATTTTATATATGTATATCAAATATAAATATATATATCAAAATATCTAAGCAGTACATTACATAGACTTCGGTCATATGACATCGATTTCGAAAGACATGTTGAATTCTCTGCGTCTGTTAGAATAATATACTTCCTTTATTCGATTAAGATACCTCAAATAAAACTAGGTATTAATCTGTGTTATATGAGCACGAATGCGCTCATTAATTTTTTTCGGTCAACTAATATCTTTGTCATTATTCAAAAACATTGTATAATTTATGACAACCACAATGATAACAAAAATGTAATCACATAATAACATTTGGAAATGGCTTGACAGAAACACTAACTGGAAAACTTAGGTTTAAATACTGAATAGTTGCTGTGTTCTGTAGTACTTGTAGTAGCAGAAATGACTGTTGAATTCATTTAGGAAGGTAGGCAGGATGGGATGGCTTTTCAGGTGCTATCTCCCGGTGTATTAAATTAAATCAGCTAGTACACTTTATTGTCAACAACTATACTACGCCGGTAAAAGCAAACGATTAGGCATATACAAAGTCTAGACACATTTTAATAATACTAGCAGGATACAACCAATCATAAATGGTGTAGTTTAATCAAACTTTATATAAGTATATGCTGTTCTCAAGAAAGACCATACAACACAGACGGCTTGGGCAGAGAGTCACAACTACTTCGAGGTAGGTAAGGACTTCGTATAACTCGGGAGAATATGTTTAGGTAGATTATGGAATGGCGAGATAATTTTTGAATAAATTTAGTTGCTATAGTCTTAGCTACCTCTGAAATTCATGTTCTATGCATGTGTACACTAAAACATACTACGTTTTTATGAATTCAAATTAAATTCCCTTCAAATATTTGCGAAAGAAATTAATATAAAATAACATATTAACTTGCTGCTGAATTAGCATTTCCTTTTTTTAATAAGGGGTAAAGAAACTGGATATTAATGCTATCACTTACTTCCGGCAATCAAACATGCTAATACCTTATTTTGTAAAACCACTGACCACAATTGCAAAAGCCCATTCATCAAATTGGAAATATTATCCGACACATGTCCCTGCTGTTATTTGTAAATTGAATAAAACGAAATGTATGAAATTTCAAGTGAGCGCATAGTGTTCGTACATATGATGTAAGTAGTACGCAAGTATGAATTTCGTATTTAGAATATTCATGAATGTCAAAGTTGATTGACATAATATATTGAAATACATATTGCATATTGATATATACATTGCTTGTAGATAATGAAAATCATTTCACCAGAATCACATTGAAATGTAACTTGAAACTCGAAAGTCAACCTACACGTATACACCTAGGGAAGTTATGTCTATATACAATAAGATTGTTATGTACCTTATGTACATACATATTCAAATGTAAATAATGCAATAACAAAATCCCTCACACTAAAAATGGTAACGATGTTTATAATTAATTATGTTCTTAAAAATAATATGAAGAAGTCATTCAGATACCATAATTAGTAACATTTACCATATGAGAGGGGTAATGCTGAGCTTTTCTGTAGAATTGGCCAAGTTGGCGCAATTTTGAAACAGCTTGGAAGACCTGTAAATCAGGAAGGCTGAGCTTGGTCTCAAAGCCAAGTTAGCGGTTTTTAACTCTCACCTATAGTCATGATATTTGGGTAATGACCGACAAAAATAATATCGCGAAAAGTTTGGTCATCACGACTTTCAAGGCTTCCATTCTGGCATCATATTGATAAGAGTATGCTAATTTAAAGAACATTAAAATATTTGAAATATTAACTAAAAATAAATCAAGAGAGGTATAAACACAATAACTTCTACCTGAATATGGCAGTGCAATATGGATGGTCTTGCAAATATATACATATATACATATCTGGTCTAATATATTTGATTGAAGGACTATCTGATATGTACATATGTATATAAACTTCTGAATGAAACAAGTCACTCGTCCGAAAAATAGCAGAAATGAATAAAATTAACATAATTATAACACTTACCATTAGCAGTAAAATAATCTTGGCATTGAATAGAAACTGCGGTAACCTGAAAGTATGAGACAAATTACTGTATTACATATGGTTTCAAGTTTACATTTGAAATAATATAAGATCTATACGGAGCTCTATATTTTATATCTACCTAAGATTCTATATATAAATTCCTTTTCTTATACTTTTAGAGAGGACTACTCCAGAACTATTCTGTCTCTAAAAATTTTGGTAAGTATTGTCACTAACCCATTTTGAGTAGAAGAAAACATATCTCATAGCCCATTGTTTCAGCTTTCTGCAAAAGGTTTTATATTTGTTTTGCCATTTTGTTCGACATTCCTAAGTCGTGAATCAAAGGAAAGTCTCTGTTGTTTATTGTGATCCACAATTTGGTATTCACAAATTTCCACGAGAGGTTTTAATGGAAATGGAGAACGAATTCCTCGAAGATGGTTATATTAAAATAGTTAGCAAAGTTTCTCTAGAACTTCTTATAATATTTATGGTAAACTTATTTTTAGATATTCGGTCTGAAGTGTCATTTTAGATTTTTTAGAAAACCTTATTATTTATCTTTGGATGCATTTATAACGAAATGTGGCCATCGTGGTATAGTAGTTTACTACTGTCCCCTCTCGTTAATTCAAACCTGCGACAATTAGAAGCTTCCATAATTCAAAGTTATCACGAGTTCCCTAGAAAATCTCTTTATATTTCGAAAAAATCTATACATTTTTAAGCACTTGGTACTTCGAACATTTGAGACAAGTTCAAATAGTTAATAAATAATAATTGATTACTACTCAATAATTCGAACTTTTTTATGTTTTCGCTCGAACATTTCGAACCATTTGATAATTCAAACTCTCGAATTCGAATTTTATCGAGAGGTTTATACTTATATATAGTATGCTCAAAGTTAAAAGATTCTAAAGAGTGACCAGATAGCTATGGGCTTTCCAATCGTTGTGATTCAGTTCATAAAGTTACAAACGACATGTAGCTGTCAAAATATTCAGTGATTATTAAATTCATGCTTGGGGAACGTCCAGAAATTATTAAAATATATTATCGAAATTCCTGGTTAATTTTAACAAGGTAATGTGTATCTTGTCGTGAGGGCGGTAGTCACCATAACTTCAGTGTGCTGACAATTCATTGCACAGTCGATAAGTTAGAGCGTGAGCACACTCTTTTGGGCCTTAAGCAACGAACCAGATGGATATTGTTACGAAACGAATTCTCAATTCGACTTCGATCTGCTAAATTGAGTCAAGTGAATGAACCTTAATTCGAAAACTATTATATAACATGATGGATCTAATACATATATTGAAACCAAAGATTCAAAAATACGAATTTGTTATGAAAAATCTCCAAACAGCCTGAGATTCGTAGCAATTTAATTTCAAGGTAAATCGAATGAGCATTATTTTTATAAAATCACCACAAGCAAAGAAACAATGGCACCAATATCGTATTACCCATCCCCGTGAGTAAAAGCTTCAACCAAATTTGATAAATGTACATATGTGTGTGATATATATGATGTGATAATGTATATCTATATGTAAATTTAAGTACATGAGGACAGATACGAATTTTACAACGTTACGCAAAAAAGGTATAAAGCGAACATTTGAATGGGAAATGTACATCCGAATGTACATACATATGTATACATATATGCATTTCAAAATCAGGTAAACAGCATAAATTTGTCTGTTTTTTTCTTTAAATACAAAAAAAATAATTTTAAATGCTGTCTTTTATAGTAATTAGTAATTTACTTAAAACAAAAACTATATGAGGATATTAGAAAAAACTAGAGGCAAAACGAGTCATCATCAAAAATGCACACCACCATCAAATGATCATTCTATTTTTTTCTGGCAACAGCCTTTGATGCGGTTTGCTGTTATTCCTTATACATAGCTACATTTATTTTCTAGTTTTGAGTACATTACTAAATAATGTAAAAAAAACTGCATTATTGCTTAGAGTGGAAAATTTAATATTTTGGTGAGAATACAGACATTTTTTTTAAGATATAAGACCTACTTTTGACCTGTACTGATTTTAAACTGCACTATCTAAACAGGACACGTGTATAACTTACGTGTATAGTGGGTGATTTTTTTGGTAATTTAATATGTAAACGTAAAAGCGTTTCTATGTAGGTATAATGGTTTAAATTCCATTGAAGTATTTTTTCCTGCTTTTTTTTCCTCAAACGCCACTCTTTGTTTGCAGATGCGATAAATGTATCTGTGCACATACAAAGAATTTCGGATATGTTACAGCTTACTCCTTGTTGATATACTGTTCTTTTTGTTTTGTATTTATATTCGTTTTGAGTTTGTTCAATCGAGTGCGAATTCTTCTGGTAATGAGTGGTCATAGAAATTTAATTTTATTCCGATCACAAACAATTGTAGGCCCCACTCATGGTTGCGCAATGATTTCAATCTGCAAAGTTCGTCTATTTTATTTCTACACCATAATAATTATATTCCGACTTGAATTTCCAATAAACAGCTGAATCCCAGTGAAAGAAAAATTAATACGCTTTATTCGGTTTTAAAATCTGGTCCAGTCACCATTTATCGTTGGGATCAAATTAAGGGCGCTATCACTGGAGTTGGGTATCACAATGGACCCAACATGGTCTAAGTGTACTGGCGATTTCGCTGGCAGCCCAACTACCTAATCTAACCTAAATTTCCAATGAAATTGAATCAACTTTGACATCTACTCTCTGATTTCATCATTATTTTCCAATGAATGCCGAAAGAATGATATGTGCACGTAAATATCATGCATCGAGGCTAAAGTCAGTGGATTTAAAAATACGACCCAAATATACTGCTCAAAAAAATTTAATTAAAATATCGCATGGATTCTAGGTATCTTTTAAAGTGCTGTTGCAGGAAAATGCATGCATTTTAAATTTAAACGCTTTAGCCATATCTCACTGATTATAAATTTCTTGTACAATTTTAATAGAAAATTATAATGTCTATAAAATGTATCTAAATAGGTAACTTTAAGCCGTATGTCGTTTTAAGTGATGTCGTTATAAGCGATATGATTCAATGGGATTATAATGGACCTCAGCCGGGACCTAATAATTTGGTCGTAATAACCGATATGTCGTTGTAAACGGTTTTGACTGTACTATGAACTGAAGTAACAGTTCACATCAAAATATAAGAAAATACTGCAATACTTCGCATTTTTTTCGAATTTAGATTGAAGATAAACGTATTTTTTTTTTAATTGCTAGTAATAAATATGTTCTCACCCATTGAACTAGCTATTATAAATAAACGTTATACTATCCAACTTTTGGCAACATTTAATTAGAAGCGAGAACGAGATAATAACAAAGCAAAAACTTAAAAGAAAGTTATGACCACGGCAAACATCATCAATGTCTTACCATACTGAATATAACAGCGGAGGAGTCAATAAATCAGTAAGTGTTTCAACCGTCAAACGTAGACCACAAGAACTTATCCCCGTAAAAGAATATATCTGAACATACATAAATATAACACAGGGAAATTCAAGCGAAGGGTCCCTGATGCGACGAGTCTTAATTTAAGGTTTTTATTTAAACACGAAATGTGCTCATCTATAGCAGACAAACTTGTATTCTGACATACATGGATATGTATGAATATGTACATATGTATGTATTAACATCCCATGAATGTACCTATATCGTGGCTAAATTTTGTATAACCTTAAATTTAATGATTATGAGTGATTCTTGGAAACGAGTTATTTCTCCCGAAAATGCTCAGTTTTGGGAAATATTTGAAATCTTGCTATGATTTCTTTTCAACACCTTATGACTAATTAGATAACATCTACACGAAGCAACGGTCAATAATTTTTTCAGCCAAATAATTGGTTAGTTCTTAAAGTTTAAAAATATTCCACAGTTCGTATTTATAATTGAAGCGGACAAAATTGATAACCTCGTTTACCAAAGATGCTATTAAAACACGTTTTTTCATAATTAACATAATACAACGTCAATCCCTCACCATTGGAATTTTTCATTTGTTTATACACACTTGATGACATACTGACAAGCTCTGTTACATTTTATATATTTATGTCATACTATAAAGTCAATAACAAATAACATCTTCAAAAGAACAAATTCGTTTTGACTTCAAACGTTATGCATTACAGTAGATAAATGTTTACACATTCTTGAAATATTTTATGGTTGATGTGGTTTGAAATATATTCGCTATTGAAATTCCGTTTACTTATATCATATGCTCATAACTTGAAACCAAGAAACTTCGCAATGTCACACTCGTACAGATTATAAACGTATAATTTTCAATTTTCATTCAGAATTCGATGTATTTTATTCACGAAGTATACATAACTGGTCCATTAAGGGTGAGTTTGTAAAGCTGCACCCTTTCTTAGCTGACTTTATATGTAGCAAACCAACTTCATTTCCAGCTATTATTTAGGGTGATTGAAAAATATTAAATTATTTTCAAACGCAAATGTATATATGGTTTTCGTTCTATGAACTAGAATAGATACATATGTATAATCACAACATATATTGTAATATAGATAGTATAGATGGCATGAGAAAGGTAAAAGATTATGAAAATTTTCTTATCGAAAGAAATACTCATTTAATATATGTATATAAATTGAATATATATTATTGAATATCTGTACATGCTGTGATCGAGCAATATAAAGAATAAGAATTCAATCAAATAAAAAAAATAGCAAAACTCATAACGTACAAGAGTATTTATTCACAAGCAAATTAACTGGTATGGGGATTTAGTTTCTTAGATTACCTTAACATGTTTGTTTTTATTAGAGAGTTGTTAAATGTCATCTGCGATGAAATATCAACCCTTTCTATTATTATTTGCATTCTTTTTGTTCGTGAGAATTCGCTTCAAAGACCCTACTACTAGTTACCCTTATTCATGTTTTTGATTAGATCTGGTATGTCTATATTCACCAATAAGTCTGTACACATAATGTATGTATACTAGGATTTATAATACTAGGATTTAAAAATGTCTCAGCAAAGGGTGAAAACTTACATCGTATCCTTTTGGCTTCATTGTACCCTCATATAAGATTTTGTAGAATTATATTCCAATATCTGGTACTGTGTATGTATATATGCACTCCTTGAACTTTTAATAAATTTACTTATGTATATTTTTATTGTATATACATATGTTATAATCGCGTCAATAACTCAAAAAAGTGGTAAGGATTAATTATGGACCTTTTTTTCGAAGTATTGATACAAATTCGAATTAATAAACTGAGCAAATAATCTTAAAATATGATTTTATTGCCTTATCACTTTATTGTAAATTAATATTCAACACAAAATCCACAGAAAACTTTTAGAGCATATATTCCAAACAAATATGAACGAACTTTTGGTAAAGAACATCATTTACTATTTTGCTAAGTAATGAGAATATGTATATTATACAATTAATTTAACCTTATCATCATTACTCTTAAAGACGACTTTGAAAACCAAACTTCACACGACGAGAGTAACCAAGGAACTGAAGTGAACGATGATTTAAGCTTCAAAAACCAATTTGAGAAATCTGAGTAAGAGAATCGCAAACCAACCGCGTTCTATTCCTTTCCTCCAACCCAATAGACATTGGTTATGTTCGATGTCGAACACACGAGTTTAGATATTTTCATACTATGGGCAACTCCCCAAGAACCATGTGGGAGAGAGATGGATATATGGATCGTTAGCAATAAGCAGAGAGGTATATATGAATATGATACCTTACTACCTTACCTAAAATATCCGTACAGTGCTGTAAGTACAACCTGGCTAATATACTATCCATCCATATCTATTTTACCAACACACGAAGAAAAAACTTAGTATATCTCTTCAATGGGCCACGAGCGAAATAATTCCCAAAGGAGACAGAGCGAGACATTACATTATCCAATTTACTCTTGCTACCTCTTTGGGTATTACGGGTAACTAATACAAGTAAAACCGGAGCTCTTCATCCCTTGTTAGAACACGAACACAAACGTTGTTCACTGTTCAGTGTTCACACTTCATACCGTCACTTGAGCAACGAATAACATATTTGAGGTAAACTAAAGAGAGACACCTGCGAAAAGTTCCATCTGAACAAAATTATCCAGTGGTTTGATAGGACAAAGTCTTAGTTGTGAGTTTGATCCGTGGTTGAGTGTGTTTGAGAATTTCAGTCATTCTTGAGTTCAAATCAGAAAAAAGATATATTTTTAGGTGAGTTCACAATTACAAAATATAACACGTGATTGAACGGGTAAGTTCTTTTTGGACGTAGTAAAATTTGCTTTCCAGTAAAATATGCAACCATGAGTGGTAATATTTCTCTTAATATACATAAACCTCGGTAAAGGTATATCTCGGGAGATTATTAAATACAGCATGAATTAAGTTAAGAATAATTCATATAATAATATACAAGCTATTATTATAATTGCGGAAGAAGTTCATAACTTTTAAAACAGTCGATACTGAGATTTCGAAGGAATTATTTCTGCAGACTGTTAAAGGGCGATGAGGACACAAATACCGTTGTCAGGCAGGATGTTCCACTCAACCTGGACGATAATGGACGAGAATTCCGTCCCTATCTAGACGAGAGGTCAAAATAGCAATACCGAAACAAAGCTGCAGTTGTGCTATCCCAGTCCTGTACGACGCAGATGCATAGGCAATGTCAAAAGCGGATGAAGAAGCCCTTCCGAGAAAAGTTCTATGTGCGACCGCACGTTTGCGTTTGTATATAATTTAATATAAATGTCAAAATAATAAACTAATGTCTAAACTAGTATAGTATCTAGTAACTATACATTTGTAGATAATAAATTAAGTTTGACTTTATTCGAAAAATAAATTGTTAATGATATACCGCTTGAAATAACTAACCTAGAGTCAGTGATTAACAGTTGTCTATATGGCTTTAGAGGCTTGTTGGCTGACCTAAGCCCCTGACTGTAGCACCAGTAGAAGAAGAAGAAAAATAGTACTAGAGGGGTTAAATAAACTCATAAACCTTTCTGAAGAACTGTAGTTTGTAACACAAAATTGTTAAAACAAAATTACTGTGTTAATTGATGTACGGCCGATTTATAGAAATTAAGACTTAAGCTAGCCATTAGACGATCATCTCTAAGAAAATGCTGCATACCAGCAAATTGTTGTAAACGACCATTCGTTAGGCGCTTTCTATCTTTAAATTTAAATAAAACAAAGTGTGTGAGAGATCTTCGACATTTTTTGTTGTGTGATGTACATCCGAAACGTCCAATTTCACATGGACCTTCGATTTCAGAAAACTTCACAAAAAAAGTCTAAGGGAATTTCCAATGTTGCGTGACTGTGTGCCACGTAGCGCCGTATCTCATGTGGATTGGTATCGTCACACATTCGGCAACCGTACCCATTCATCCAGAAATGAGTCTCATCTTATGGCGATGAGCGACTTATGTATATGGATTGATTTTACAATACATTTCCTACCATTTTAATAAGCCCTCATTTACTTCTATTAGGAAGAAGTGTAGAAACTTTATTTTTAATAGAAGAAATCTATGAGGGACATTTTGTTACTAAAAGTGAAGATATTTATATTACGCTCAAGATCCAGAGAGATGTCAAACATTTCGCGAGGATTAATAATATGTAAAAAAAACTATCAAAGTTATTTACAATTTCAACTTCATCTACTTTGATTTCCGCGAATTCAAGGTTCGAACAATCACAAGAGTTGTTTCGTTAAACAACTCAATGCTCGGTTAATATTATTTTCATGGACTCCTTTTAATGGGTATTTACGAAATTTCGGCATAGTTTTTGATAAATCCTACTTTCCTAGTCTCATGATAGTCTTCCCTATCTTTGTTAGCCTTATTAATAGAATCAACATTTTTCCTTTCAATTCTTGTTTCTATTAATTTGATATCAACTTTATGGTTTTGAACATCTATTGGCCTTGCTTTAATTGTGAAATGGAATGAGTGGCTATAGTATTCAACAGCCTTATACACTTGTTCTCTAATGGAAATTTTAGTTTCCATATTAAGTGACCTGATATTTTCCGTTAGTGTGTTGTTTAATCGTTTGGTTTGACAAAATAAACTTCTATAGCATAATTTTTACAAAATTCTTTTATGTGAATGCTATTGAACTAGTAATCACGAACTCTTTTTTTCATTTTTCCTTTTTAATGAAATGAATTGCCTTAATTTTTTTACTAACGTATAATGTTTCATGTCACTGGGGGTCTTCAACATTTTTTTCTTAATTGGGTTTCTATCGTCTGATGCTATTTGTTTCAGAGCCTCTTCCTCGTTTTTTAGGTATCTTGTAAAAAACTGTTGTTTTCGTATCCTTGGGCTTTAGCTAAGTCGAGGGTTGAGAAATATTGCGACTTTATTAATTTGTCTAATATTCCTTCAATATTAGGAATTGGAATTTTGTTGCTCACATTCAATTCGTTCAGCTTCCTGTAGTCTATTACGATTCTCCACTTTGGTTGCCCGGATGTACTCTTTTTCGGAACAATCCAAAGCAGACTATTGTAAGGAAAGTAGCTTTCTGTTATTATCCGTTCTAACATTTCATTAATTTGATGGTTTATTTCAGTTTCCCTTTCGATTTTTCAATATACAGGGTTATTTGTGTTTGTGATGATTTGGTGGGTTATCTCAGGGGTAAGGCTTAATCGATCTCCGTCTTTATAGAATATATGTTTATAGTCTCTTAGGTGTTTTACTATTTTGCCTGTTTATTCAGAATTTATGTGGTCTAACTTTAGGTTATCGAGAATATGACCTCTAATTTGTTCAATAGTATGCATATTATGTATGCCAAATGGATAATCGTTATCGATAAACACTTTTTTATTCCTATTAATTTCAAGGTCCAAATTAATTTTTGCTTTCAAAGGAGATAAAACAGTTTGTCCTACTATTGCATCGTAGTTTCTACCTTTCAAGTCTACTACTTTCCAAGTGAAACTACCAAACGTGTTAAATTCTTTTGGTATAGGGGTATCTATTTTATTCATTAATGTAGTGATTCCATTAATAGTAGAATAAAAGGCTGGGTTTTCTAGACGATCCTCGTGGAAATTATTAAGTATACCAAGTCGAATAATGCTTGTACTCGAACCTGCATCGATATATCGAACATTGTTATATGATCGCCGATTTGAGTTCTGGGAAAAATTCGTATGTGTTCTATAGCGGTTTGAATTGTTTGCATAATTAAAAAGCTCGCAGTCCACAAAACTGACCCGAATTGATACAATTATCACTTCGTGGTCCTATTGGTTGAAAGGAATTACTTTGGGATGAATATCGAATATTATGGCTGTGATTAATATCTGGATTTAAGT
Organism: Eristalis pertinax; assembly: GCA_907269125.1. Lineage (NCBI taxonomy): Eukaryota > Metazoa > Arthropoda > Insecta > Diptera > Syrphidae > Eristalis > Eristalis pertinax. The sequence continues at coordinate 16,018,995 of OU026146.1, read as the reverse complement.
TATAAGAAGAGTTATTCGAAAGAGAATAGTTTTTATTTTCCCTAACGACATTCCTATTTGAACTTGAATATTTTCGGGTTTTATGAAAAGAATTATTTCTATGATTATAGCCTATAGTTCTACAGTCATCTAATAACCCAAGTCTGGAATATTTATTAAAAATATCCACCATATTATCTTCCTCAGTTATATTTCCATCCATTTTTTCCATAAAATTTTTTTTTAGGTCTCTGTCTACATTTTCAGCTTTATACATTCGCGGTTTTCTATCGTCAAATTCATATATTTCATTAGTTTAATAACTTACTTTTCTAAATACACTAAATAATTCACTTAGATTACTAACCTTTACGGCTCCGAGTAACTCTTTCCTGGTGAGAAATGCTGCTTCAGCGTACTTGCAATGTTGCTCCAATCAAGTTCGCTCCCTAGTTGTCGAATCCATTTTCCAGCTTCCCCTTGGATTTTTTAGTTACAAACGATCTGGATCCCGAAATATTGCAGTTGACAACATTGTTACGTAATAGCAACGTTGTCTCCAGTGATTTTATGAACGATGTTAGAGGATAATCGTCTGTTTCCTTGAATGTCTTTAAGTGTCTGAATTGGTTTAAAACACTTTCGGGACTTAACTTGAGTAGCGGTTGTTGGCCTGGTTGTGGAAGTGGTTGTTGCGATAGTTGTGCCTCCTGCTGTAGCTGCCGTTGTTGCTGTTGCTGCTGATATTGGTTTAGTTGCTACTTCTCTTGCAGAATAACTTGTTGCAACTGTTGAATTTCGTTTCTTAACTCCTCTATTTCTAATTTACTAAGAATGGTTCTGTTACCGACGAAAAGTTTATTTAACTTAATTTGCATTCGAAACAAACACTCTTCTTTTTTTTTCTTTTTCTCTCACTGATTTTGGATTTTTCAGAAAACTGAATTCCGTTTCTTTAGAATGGAGTCTTAACCGAGTTTCCGACTGCGCCACTTATATGGATTCATCTTACAATCAATCGAAATTCTTAGATCTTACTCCACAGAGCGTATCTTTATTTCTGGATCAATTAAAATTATGAAAATATATCGACAGTGTTCCGTCCACCGAACATTTGTTCAATCAGCATTTCCCGTTATTCGTTTCAATGTTCGAGCATTTAGCATTTAGCAACTATTGACGGAATTTCCTGTTTTTGTTTGCCGTACTTTCCTTTAATTAGGTCAATGTTGCAATGGTCGATCATTGCACTTGAGTTTTGTTCATCGGAAATTTAAGCGTTAGCATTTCCGATTGATGGGGCAATGTTCGGTGCTGACGTAACTCGCGCGATACGTTGGCCGAACAAAACATCCACTTTGATAAAACGACAGGCAATTTGACAGATGTAGCTTCAACATGGCTGTTATCAACTGTCAAAGTGAGGAAATCCCTATTGGAAGAGCCTAAACAAATAAACAAATTTATAATTGGATTCGTCCTGAGGAAATTAGTTAGACTTACACGAATAAACGGTTGCTTAGCAATATCAGCTTCATCCTTGATACAACAGACAATGACTTCCGATTAGCGGCTATTACAAGAGAATTGACGATCTTTGCCGGTCACGTTGTATCCAGTCATCAAGACTAAGGTATTTCTCTCTTGCTTCTAGCACGGTTTATTGAGAACGCTCAACGATGTCGACTGCGTAACATTAACGTAAACATTTTAACTGATTTGCATTTTGCTGATGGTTGTGCTTTCCGTGTTTACAGTACCGGTTTTTTTCTTTCCCGAAATGCGTTGCAGATTTCAAACGAGCTTGTCTATTATCGAATAATTTTTTTCGGAATTCTGAATTCGGCCATCACATCGAATAGTTTCTTGCGATGTATGTTGTTCTATTGTATCCCGTCTTTAAAATTGATAAATAAATGGTGCGTATCGATTTGAAACTCGTTAACCATTTCCAAAATTTGTCTTATTCAGAATATTAGCCTTTTTGTTGGGAGGATATGGAGCTAATATTGCAGTGGACAGTACTGTTTGAGATTTCGTATAGATGTTTACTTTAAGAGTTTTGTAGTAAAGTAATAGTGGTGATTAAAACTGTTGTAAAGTTTAACAAGATTTGTTTAAAGAAATTGGTGTATAGGATTAGTGAAGTTTGTCACAATGCAGTGATTGAACCCTTTCGTGGACAAGATAATTAATTTTACGTATAATATTTCCTGTAAAACATAACTATGTGTACATTTGATGATGTAATATGACGGAATACCTTCTGATGCTGAACAGAAACTTATATCCTCAGGAGTGGAGTTTGTGGATTTATTAAACCATCAGAGGCTATTTCAGACAACAACACCAGAAGAGAAAAGATGCACGAGTTCTGTTTTGTATGTGCTCTCTTTCGGATGTACTCTATATTTATATTCTCCTATTACTTGGTTCTTCAATTATATTTATCAGTTGATTAAAATCTCACGAAAAAGTTGACTATAGATCCAGATTTGTTTTTTTAAATTCTAATGCAGCTCTATTGGTTATGATGTTCTTGACCATTTTCTTCAAAATAGTATTTGCTGGTGGCAAGCGGATGAGAGTGAATGATGTTGACGATAATAATAGAAGAAATTGCAGCGAGTTAAGACTTTATCATAAAAAATCTTTAATTCGCTATAGATTAGTATTATTTTTTCTTCTTTCTGTTTGTGGTGCTGCAATTTCGAAAGGACCTTCTGTACTTGAGCACACAGGGTAAGATCCTTTGAAATTGTGTGCGTCAATTTAAATGGGATCATCCTCTGTTCATTTATCTTAGAGGTCTACATTGCTTATCAAAGATAGGCTTTAGATCGTAGACGACTTGCCCATTTCGCTCTACAACCCATACATTTCGTGATTGAAAAATAGATCTGGTACAGCTATTGGCAGAGTAATTAATCTTGGTATTGCTTGTACTAGGAATATTTACCTGAACCGGGGTAGAGCCGCTTTGTTCAATACGTTGGTGTTTTGTCATTTATTGAAAACGTATACTTTCGTGTGTACTCCTTACCCGCTAGATATATTTTATCTGTCTTCGTCTGTGCTAACAAAAATGACGATTGAAAATACTTAAATGTGCCTACTTCCATTGAAGAATCTACAGCATATAAGTCAGAACGAAAGCATCATTGTAAAGTGGAAAAGAACTGAAATACAATCAAATTGTGTATTACAATCAACCAATTCCCTTACTTACTATTCATTCTACCAACAACGAGAGCTATATGGATAATTCTTCCCTGCGTTCTATAATCTGGATTACATAGTCCATCTAAATTCTGGACTCGTATTTAGTCCTTCTGTACTACTTGCATATCTGGCCCTGCCAGATGAATATAACATTAGCTCTTTCGAGATGTAAATACTACAGTTCATACCAACTAAGTGGATATGTAACTAAAATATATTTAATATACTGCGTTTTAAGAAAATTATTTTCTAACAGAAGCGATTGTCGTAGGGACTATTTGATTTGCTATGGAGAAAATCATGTCTGCACAGGCGTGAGCGGGGATACACAGTGGTGCATTCGGTCCCCGGCTGGCAGACAGGGTATTGGAGTGGATACTGTTAGCAGGGAGAGTCCGGATCTTTAAGCTCAAGCTTAAAAGGTCAACTTTGGCTATAGTGCAGGTGTATGCACCAAATCTAGAGTCAGAGTACACGGCTTTCCTGGGTTCTCATCGAGTAACTTTTAAGACGATCGTTGCTCAAACGATTACAATAAATGACGCAGTCAAAAGTTTGCTTCGTGTAATACTACAATCGAATCGTACCTCGTGTCGTCAATCGTTCAAATAGTAGGCAGTTTGAAAACTACTAAACACGCATATAGAAAAAGAAGTATATGCTGTCACGTTTAAAATTCGTTGTTGCCTATTAATTTCAAATCAAAATTCGAAAACATGTTGTAAAACTTCTCTCAACTGGAATTAATTTCCTTTCCTTCATTAAGATTCTTCACCTACCTATAGTACGAATAATCAAAAATACATTTAGGAAGAACCTTTATAAATGCCAATACATCTTTTTATGAAGTGCCTTGCCTTAGAATGAATTTGATTGAAGTATATCTTAGCTGGGTCATTAGGTACTCTATAGGGTGTGAGCAACCAAGGCTCAAGAGGGTAACCACCGTACATTGTTATATTTGAGGATATTACAAAGATAGAAATAATTGTGTACCTACCCAAAAGCCAATAGCTATAGCTGCGTTCGGTGAATCTTCTAAAAAAATGCTGTTCGAATGCTTTTAAACCAATGATATGCATTTTATGATCGCAAATATTAAATAAAAGAATTATGTAAACGGCTATTACCGGTTTTAAAAGAAGATCCACAATCATCGCATTTAAGCTGTATCTTCCTTTTCTATTGAAGAAAATATACTCATTTTCTCGCGCTCTTTGAAAATACAGGTACCATCAACGCATTCGATAATTTGGTTAAAACGCCTTTATGGTCTCGCAAACTATCTCTGATAGGGTACTTTGACCAACAGAAACTCCAAAGTCGTTACCTTATAGTCCGACAGAATTTTCACTTCCTTCGTCATCCAATAACAACACATTGTAATGCCAACGCATTTTTTTAGATTTTTATTAAAAATTTCAAAAACAAAACTAAACAACAATCAACCACGAAGTATGAAACGATTGAAAAATAACAATCGATAGTTCAATGAATTATACGAAAAATTTGTGAATCGTCAAAAACGACGTCGTCCAGACGATTCAATTATTAACACGACTGTGGCTGTCCACTGATGGGTTCAATAATCTTGTAAAATATCTCAGTAGGATGAGAATTACCTGTTTTCCCGTCAATTTTGTTGATTTATTTCCAGAACTCTGAAGTGTTATTATACCGTCTTAGCTTAAGTGCCTCATTTTCTAAGGACCTTCTCCTACTTTGTCTACACATTGTTTTAAATTCCTGATTGGCCTTAAGGTACGAACTTCTAAGCGCTTCTGTATTAAAATCACGAAATAATTCCAACCACGCAAAAAAGCACCTCTATCTCGTTGGCACCTCTTATCAAACCACGCCTTCTTATTTCCTCTACTGAGTATTAATGCGGAGTTTTTATCGTTCCAAGCTTAATTGTCTAATAATATATCTATATCTACATCACATACATAAAAAAACACATTCTGTGTGTCATAAGTGTTCTCGAAAACGGTTCTTTCTTTCTGCAAAATTCTTTTTGGGTTAACATGTTTTTATGTGCGTTAATCTTTTCTGGAGCGCGTCAAAAAATGCCTGGAAATCCCTATCGGAAAAAATAGTGATTTTCACATATGTGCATGACATGCTCCAAAACGATAACCAATAAATAAACAAACATATATTAAAAAAATATGCGTGTATGCGTTGTAGGCACAATTTTTTTTTTAATATCGCTGCTTTTAGCAACAATACGTATGTACTCAAAACAGAATTGTACTAGCGCTGACATCTTTTGGTATTGCAGCAACATTGGTAGTCAAACTGCACATTTTGCATTGAAACTGCCGTGGAATATACAAATCAATAAAAACACCAACGTGTCTCGGAATATATCGAATATATCGAAAATTTTGGACGGCCAAAGTCTTGCAGCGTGCTACTTATTGTGTGGGATGAGGCTACCATGGCTCATAAAAAATCAGTTGAAGATTTGTTTGGTGGAACCTTGATTTTATTGTCAAAACATTTTCATTCCGGCGACCATTGGATGGCCGAGTCCACGATGGGAAATGAACAGGCTTTCTTCCCATCAGAAGTACAAATTACCAGCTTTTCAGTCAAAAAATGGTGCACGAGAAGAGAAAGTTATCCTCCCAGACGCAACTCCAGAGCGCACTCGATAGGTACGTTGCCGTATGTGCAGATTCTGGGATAAAGGTTAACGTGGACAAATCAGAGGTTATGGTAATTTCCAGAACGCTGTTAGTAGAGTCCCATTGAAGCAGGGAGAAGTTCAAGTATCTCATGGTCTTTTTCACGAGTGAATAATGCTTTACTTTCCTGTTAGATTGGCCAAGCTGGCTCAATTTTGAAACACCTTGGCAGATCTGTAATCTGGAAGGCCGAGCTTAGTGCCAAAGCCAAATTAGCGGATTTCAATTCAGTATTTGTTCCAACTCTCACCTATGGTCATGAAATTTGGGTAATGACCGAAAGAAAAAAATCGCGTATACAAGCTACCGAAATGAGATTTTTTCGTGCTGTTGTGGGAGCTACTCGACGGGATAGGGTGAGGAGTACGCGAGGAACTCAATGAGAGCTGCTGCTTCTTCGAACGGAAAGGGTTTTGACACGAATATCCTCATCATCACGACTGCCGAGGCGTGCATTGAATGCGATTCCATCAGGTAGGCGACCGCTTGGCAGACCCAGTAAAAGGTGGTTGGACCAAGTCCAAAAACTCGTCTAGTTGCGCGTGACTCCTGATGAGTTAGAGTCGTTAGCGGAGGATCGAGTGACCTGGAGATCTCTCGTGCGTGCATTATCCCGCGACCCCTTTTGTGGAGCATGCGGATCAGAAGATGATGATGCGATTTCTTGGATTAAATGAATATGTCTGAAATAGTTTTTGACCCCACTGTTACTACTTAACCGACTATACACACTACGATACCACAATGGGACGATACATAGCTATAATTAAAAAAAGCAACTATTTTAGCGATACTTTTGAGTGATTAGTAAGTCATCTTAAGTATACATAATCCCTAACTGCATTCAAATTATTTGTATTTTTCAACTCATACAGTATTATATAGTTATACAGCACTATGTATTGAGTTATAAGCTTTTTCGCAGAGTAATACCATCTGTTTTTTGTGACATAATTTAAATTCCATATAAATATATCGAAGTGAGTGGAGAGCAACAATAAATGTTTAACTATGAACATTTATCATAATCAAGGTATGAGGAATCATATGGCGTTTAAAAAAAATTGTTTCTATTTCGTGGTTTTTCTTAAAAAAGTTTTGGAAGGTGTTGCTAATTCGAATAAAGGAAAATAGTGGATTTTAGATTGAAGTCAACTTTTCAAACAATACATCGGAAAACACTCTGGAGTTCTTAGCTAATCACAAAATAAACTTTGAGCTTTTTTTTTAATAATTTTCATATTTGTAGGTCCTGCAATCAAAAATGTCGACCTCTTGCAAACATCGATTCAAAGTGAGAAATTGATTACCGTTGCTGCAAATATTCACAACATACTAGGTTTAGAAGAGACAACTAAAAATGTTGAACTTTAAATTCAAACAGCTTCTAAGGAGGGTCCGAGCCAGACTAAATGCTGCCTTCCATTATTGAAGGTCCTGGGCACGCTGCTTCCAGTCATCAAGACCAATCTGTCTTGCATCCGCGAATACTTGGTTTTTATACCGGAGATTCGGTTTTCCTTCTCGAACCAGGAGGATCGGATTCGAAGACCCTCTTTGCTGGAGCATTGTTGTCCATGCCCTCAATGTGGCCGAGCCAGCGCAGTCGACGGATTCTTGCCTTCCGGACTACTTCCACATTCTGGTAGACCTAGTACGGTTCGCGGTTATGTTTTCTCCTCCATTCACCTTCCTCGCAGACGGGACCATATATCCGACGTCGATTTTTTCTTTCGAAGGTACTGCGTCCAGCTTTCGGCTCCATAAACAGAACTGGCAAAATAAGAGCTTTGTAGAGCATGATTTTGGTCTTTCGAGTTAGGAGTTTTGAGCCCAGTTGTTTTTCGACAAACCGAAGTAGCAACAAGGGCGATTCTACGACAGATCTCGATGTCGTTCTGGAGTTCACGTCTGCCCCGAGGTAGACAAACTCCTTTACTACATCGAAATTGTAGCTGTCGATCGTGAAGTTTTGTCCAAGGTGATGTGCGACAGAACCTTTTTTGGTCGACAACATATATTTTGTTTTTCCCCATTGACCTTGAGACCAGTTCGTTCTGGCTGTTCTTCAATCACCGTAAAAGTCTCCATTACAATACGTTGAGAACGCGCGACGATGTCGATGTCATCTGCGTACCCCAACAGTTGGACCGACTTATAGACAGTGCCATCCGTGTTTACACATGCCCTCCGCACTATCTTCTCCAGTACCAGATTGAAGAAATCGCACGACAACGCATCTCCTTGCCGAAAAAAAATGCAGGTTTCAAACGGCTCAGAAATCCTTGAGCCGAACTGCACGGTCCTTTGTGTATGTGTTATCGTGGTGGGACACAACCGGATCAGTTTTACCGGAATCCCGAATTCAGCTATCGCATCAAATAGCTCCTTGCTATGAATGCAAGGAAAGGTGGTACGTATTGATTTGTAACTCTCTGATCCTCTCCAGGACTTGGAAAAGAAAATAAAAATTTACAATAAATACTACAAAAATCTGATCTTAATTGGTTAAACTATAAATATATACGTAATAAATATAAAAATGTGTGTGTGAGTGCTAAAAATAAATACATGGAAACAAAAATCGAAAGGACATGTGGAAAACTATTAAGAAGTATGTCTTATCAGAAGAGCATAATAGAATATCTAAAATTGAAATTGACCATGTTAAAATAAATAAATCTGTAGGTATTGCTAGCAAGCTAAATGATTTTTTCGTGGATAGTGTAGTCGAAATAAATAATTTGAATATGCTGAAAGTATAAGACAATCAATACGTGTATTTGAATTTAAAGAAGTGAATATTAGGGAATCGGAGGAAATTATCAAAAACATGAACAATAAAAGTGATTTTAATGGCCTAAAGGCCAACATGCTATTGGACTGTAAAGACATAATTATTTCCGCGTTGCACAAAATAATAAATGATTCTTGAAAAATTCTCAAGAGAAACTATTGGGATCTCTATAAGCAAAGCCTTAAAACCAACGAAAAAGAAATTAAGAAAGCGCAAAATGTGTCTTGAAAGAAATTCTGTGGAATAAATGAAAATACAAAGGAATGCTGTCGCCTAAGGCTATTACTATCCAAAACCCCAACAATGCAAACATATATAGAAAAGTCCCCGGGAGTGTTGACTGACTCTAGTGAAGAGACCCTGCAACTCCTACTGGACACACATTTCCCGGGAAACAACGGAAAATTCCGATGAAGACACTGAGGGGGGGAGACACCCAAAATCTTGACCATATACTCTGGTGACATCACAAACAGTAATATGGGCAGTAAACAGCTTTGATCCCTTCAAGTCCCCAGGACCTGATGCTATTCGATCAGGAGAACTGCAGCAGGGTTTTAAAGCAATAAAATCATGACTGATTATTAATTTTTGAAGCTGCCTGAGACATAGCTATACTCTGGAGAAGAACAAAAGTGGTATACATACCGAAAAGTGGGAACACGAATCATAACATACCCAAAGCCATCACACTCTCACCGTTTATACTTAAAACACTGCAGAGACTGGTGGACCTGCATATAAACAATTATCTTCTTGCCAGTATGCGTATCGCAAAGGTTATTCAACGGAAACAGCACTCCATTGCCTGGTCGGCACTATAGAAAAGTCTCTCGGGAACAAGGAATACGCGATGGTAGCCTTCCTAAATATAGAATGAGCATTCAATAACATAAGATTCGAGGCGATATACACTCTACTTGACGTTGAAATCTGCATCAGAGGTTGGATAAACAACGTCCTGAACTACAAAAAAATGTAATCCCAATTAGGAATCTACTGTGCGGAAAGATGAGTCTTTAGAGCACACCACAAGGGGGTGTCCTATCTCCGCTTCTCTGGATCATGGTTGATGGTCTACTTAAAATATTAAGTCCGATCCGATGTAAGCCCATTGCATACGCTGATGATATCGCAATAGCCGTCACAGGAAAATTCCCCAACACTATCAGGGACTTGGTGGAGGCATCCTCCACAGTCATGACGAAATGGACAGACGAAGTCGGACTGGATGTGATCCCATCAAAGACGTGCTGTACACGAAAAAATATAAAATCCCTAACATAGCTCCACCGAAGTTAAAAGGGATAGAACTGACTTTCACTGATCATGCCAAATACGTAGGTGTTATAGCTGACAGCAAATTGAACTGGAAACGCAACATACTGGAACGCATCAGGAAAGCATCGATTGCACTCTACACACGCAAAAAAATCTTCGGTCGGAGGGCACACGGTAATATTACAAAACACGAATGTTCCTAAGGGTACAGATTATCTGACGCTCTTTATGGTCTTCGAAATAAAACACATGACTTTAATCCCCACAAGAGAGGAATGGGACGAAGACAAAGTCTGTAGCCCAGCTGCATGGGAAATCTACACTGACGGGACAAAATCGGAAGAAGGCACGGGATCAGGCATATATGCCAGCTTAAAAGAGATCTCGGATGCACTGCAGTGTGGAAGTAACAGCTGTTCAAAAGGCAGCCATCCGACTATCAATGAGCACAATAGACGGTAGATCTATTGTTTTATACGTAGACAGTTAGGCGGCCATAAAAGCTCTGGACACACCATCAATAAACTTCAAGATGGTAAAACTCTGCCGTCTGTCTCTAAATGAGATAGGGGCCCGATGCAATCTTACCCTATGCTGGGTCCCCGAGCATAAGGGTATTCCGGGCAATGAAAGAGCTGATGAAATAGCAAGAAAGGGGGCTGGTATGCCAATGGCAGTAGATCAGGAGACACCGCACCCCCGCTGAAAACAATAAATTCGCCATTGATGATGATTGCGAAAAACGATACAAACCGCAAATGGTGTGAACTGGACACTTCCAGGATATCGAAAGCGATCTGGCCTATGCTAAATTAAGGAAGGACTGATTACCTCCTAAAGTTAGACATGAAGGTTATCGGTAGAGTAATAGGGGTGCTATTTGGGTGCTCATAGAAGACTTGTGCACCCTATAACGACTGCTGCACAAGCTGTATGGATGAAAAAGAAGAGCAAACAGTATTACACTGCCTCGGAACATGTCCTGCACTTACGGAAACAAGAAGAAGACTACTAGGCGAGTACTACTTCAACAACCTTCAGGATCTGAGTAACATTGACTCAAAGGACTTACTACAATTTCATAAAGCATCTAAATGGCTATAAAAGAGGTCAGAAGAAATCACACATGGCCAACAAATCCCCAGAGGAATACAAAATCCCAAGAGGGAAGAACCACAAGGTCAAAGGGTAAATAGGATTTGGACACAAAGCCGAACGTGACAGCACAATGGACCGGATGTTCTATTATTATTATTGTAAATTGCACCGCGACCTTTAGATCTATTCTGCCTATTCATACCCTTACTGTCTGCCTTTCAGCTCTTTTCAGAGTTGTATTGAGGGTTATTTGCTCTTATTGCGCAAAGGTGGAAGAGATTTATCCTAGAGTATTCTCTCTAAGCCAGTTTCCTTTAGGAATCTGAGAATGAGAACTGGTTCTAGTGACTTCAATTCTTGCTCTGATATTAGGTGTTTGCCCAGATATCTTTGTCTTTTGTGGGCTAACGCCGCACAAAATCCCAGTATGTGTTCTGGAATTTCATTAGATTCTCCGCAGAATCTGCTCTGGTGTTCCCTGAGTTTACAGTGCCCTGTTAGGAAACCTGTTAGGACACGGAGGTTGTTTTTGCTCATTCTGATACATGCTTCAAACCTCTTGCGGTTGTGTTGACCCAAGAGTTTCTAGGCCTGCTTCATACCATGAGCGTTGTTCCATCATGCATCTGCCCGGTTCCTTCTTTCTAGTTCCCAGAACTCTTCCCTGGGGACGTGATCCCCTATAGCGCAGAATGATTCGGAGGCCAGGAGTGGTATGATTTTGACTAGTGCATCGAATTGTCTCGATGTATTGCACCTGTCTTTTCCTATACCTTCTTTTGCCATTCTCATGATGGTTTTATTTACACATTCTGCGACCACAAGATGCAATGGAGTCAGCTCCAGGAGCACCTCCATGGCGGCAGTTGGGCTAGTTCTCATGGCCCCTGTAATACAGAGGCATTCCAACCTTTGAACTTTGTTGAGTGTCTCTCTTGCGCTTATCAGGTTGGTTCTTTTGGAACATGCTATTGCACCGTATGTGATTGTTGGTCTAACAAATCTATGAACATCCATCTAGGATACTTGAACTGCAGCCCCAGTATTTGCCCGCTAAGCTTCTACAAATCATGTCTAGTATTGTGCCTGATAGACTAATTTGTTTTAGTCGTTCCAGTTTGTGTTTTCTTGTGAAAGGTACGATGGTGGTTTTTGCCGGATTTACATTTAGTCCAGCAAATAGGCACCACTCTATAGTAATTTTTAGGCCCCATTAGACGATATCACACAGGGTCTAATCCATCCTGCCTCTGACTGTAATGACTATATCATCAGCATATGCTTGACATTCATTTGATGCCGTGATTTGTTAGTATCTCCAGAAGTTGACTTTTGTATGCGTCTCAGCTGTTCTCGTGCTCAGAAGTTCATACATCCATTTCGATACTGTTCTGTTTACTTCCTTCTTGTCCAGAGCTTTAATAATCGCATCGTGCAATATTTCTCAAATGCTCCTTCAAAATGCTATAAAGCACATATAACTATTTCTTTCGCTTCAAGGGCGCTTTCGATAGTTTCTGCAAATTGGTATAGCGCAGTCTCTGTTGATCTGCCTGCTGTTGACAGTGATGCAGAGGAGATAAAGTTAGTACTTCTTCTCTTATGTTGTTGTCTACAACTTTCTCCATCATTCGGTCTGTAAGGTAGGTAGGCTTGGGTCTTTCTTCTCCATCTTTGGAATAAACACTACATTGCCCTTCTCCACTGGTTTTGTATATGTATATCCCAGCGCTAGACAACTTCTGGTTATTATAGTGAGGTATGGAAAAAGTTTGCTTTTACCTTTTTGCAGTTGGGCTGGTATAATTTCATCCACCCCAGGAGATTTGGATGGCTGAAATGAGCTTATTGCCCATTCAAGGCGTCCTTTGGAAAATATCACTCTCGCAACTCTCCAGTCTATAACCCCTGGTCTTCGCAAATTTGTGCCAGACCCGTCAGTATTTTGGTAACTGTCCGGAAAGTGAAATTTCAGCAGAAGTCTTCCCTCTGTTCCTCATTTTCAGTGTAGCTGCCATCACGTTTCTTTAGCGACATTTGAATTGCCCCTGTTTCTGACAGCGCTTTTATAGTCTAGCTGCTGCAAGGGTATTTATTATTGTGTCGCAGAAACTTCTAAAACTTTCTCTCTTAGCTTGCTTTATTTCAATATTATAGGAGGTGAGTGATATTTCCCAGTCCCCGGTTCGTTTAGCCACGTTAAACAGCTTGCGTGTTTTGGCCCGCAGATTGAATAATTTATTACTCCACCATGGCACTGTCTTCCCCTTAAAGTTCCTGCTTATTGCACAACTTGCTTGAAACCCTGTTATGATAGCTTCTGTTGTGCTCTCTACAACATACTCTAACTCCAGAGGAGTTGGCCCTATTCTGGTATGAATGTGCTCCAGTTGGGTTTCTAGCTGCGATTCATAGATATTCCAGTTTGTTTTTCTCGAATTTCTTGCAGTTTTACCTGGTAATCTGGAGTTGTCCAAGTCTGAGGTCAGACATAGATGGTTCATTGGATACTTCCCACTTTTTGATTGAGTTATTAAGACATTGACTGCTTATAGTGAGGTCTAATACCTCCTGCTGTTGGTACCGCCGGCTCATCCCCCGTAAAGGTTGATGGTATTTGAATGGGTACAAGACCCCTTGTAGCATACTCTGCAAGAAGAACTTAGTTGATGTTATTATTAATAAGAATGCAGTCTCTTGGTTTGGTCACCCTGGTATCCCAAATTAGTTATAATAAATCCGTTCACTGTCCCCTTCAGGATGTATGGCTCTTGAATCAGAACGCAGCCCAGATTTTCTGTGGTGAACAACCTTGCTATAACAGCAGATGGTCTAAGTGAGCATGACTTCCATATCAGTCATGCAGTCACTCTACCTACCTACCTACCTTAAAAAACGGTGTGTTTCCAAGTTCATGGAGAGAATCGGCTGTTCTTCCAGCTGAGAAATAAAAAAATGCCAGAAAACCTGGGCAATTCCGCCCAATAAATATGATGCCTCCATATAAAAAATTCTGGAATGGTGTTTTGTAAACAGCTGGAGTAATTTCTGACCCAAAACCGAAGAGCAATCCGGTTTCGTAAGGGTCATTCAAATGAAACTGCTTTGGTCTGCAGCTTAAATGATTGGAAAAGGGAACTGGATGATGGTAACGTGATATTGTCCCTTTTACTCGATTTGAAAAGAGCATTTGAGACTGTAGACAAAAACATTTATTGACTAAATTATATAAATACGGAATTAGGAACAAAGAACTTCGTTGGTTTGAAACATTTGTATCAGAGCGGACACCAAAAGTGAAGTTAAGGGAAATTTATTCCAAACCCAAATTCGTCACCCTGAGGGTACCACGAGAGACGATATTGTGGGTGAAATTATTTGTATTGCATGTGAATGTTTTAAAAGGCTGTCTTAAATTTTCTAAAATCTCATTGTTTGCCAATGATACAAGTTAACGTAAAATAATATTCCATATGCTCCGCCGATTCAAACATGCGCATCCGTCAAATCTTCGTAGCAGCATATTTCGCACATTCAAGAAGCAGCCAAAATCCAACTCAATTCGACGTGTCAGATTCCAAGAAACAAACATATACAGTTGTTGCTTTTTTGTGGATGGGGCATATGGAGCTCAGCCGGGCATGCTTTCGTCTTCCCAATTTCTACAGATGATCTGGTGCATGCTTCCTGCCAGATCATCGCCAACGGCCTTGAAGAGCTCTGATGTTAGGCCATCTGAGCCTGCGGTTTTGTTGTTCTTTAGCCTTTCAATGGCTGTGCCTTTAAAGTTAGGTGGGGGGACTGCTTCATCGATTGGAGTTGGGATTTGGGATTGTAGGGTCAGCCCTAGGCTCTTCGATATCCTTGAGTTGGGAGGTTACGAGAGACCTTTCCCTTTCTTCAGGCGGAGAAGCTTCTTCTCCTTCCGTCTTCTAGCCCGGTACTCCTCTAGCACAGCTCTTGTTTTCCGTTGTAGCGCTTTTTGGAATGCCTCGTCGGTTGAACGTTTCTTCTGCTCACATTCGCCATCATACCACGGGTTTCTTGTCGGAGGTGGTAGGTAGCCTAAGGTGGTTTCCGCTACATCTTTGATGGCCGAGCGGTAATGCAAACACATCTCGTTGGCGTTGGTGTTCGACGTAGGCATACCGGAGAGTCTCTCACTTAATTGTTTTTCGTAGGCTCTGGCAATCCAGATGTCAGGCGTCCAATGTCGGAACTCCTCTTTGTTGGCTGATGCAGCTTTCTGACATTGAACAGTCGAGCTCTGAATCGTTCTGCCATGAGGAATTGGTCAGGGTCGACGATTTCCCCTCTGAATGTTCATGCATCCAGGATATTTGACGCATGTCTTGCGTTAATGAGCACATGGTCGATTTGATTGGTGTTTTGACCGTCAGGAGATCGCCAGGTTGCTGTGTGGATTCTTTTGCGAGGGAACTCTGTGCTGCTTATTGTCATCACTCGCTTTCCGATCACTCCGCCAAAGATATTTTCCTTACCGATTTTAGCATTGAAGTTTCCGAGCACGATTTTGACATCGTAATCCGGACAGGTTGCGTAGGCATCGTCCATGATTTCGTAATAGTCCTCTTTGACAGACTCTTCAGCCTCATCGGTAGGGGCGTGTGCACATATAAGGCTGATGTTGTAGAATCTGCCTTGGATACGGATCGCAGCCAGGCGATCACTTGTACTGCTTGAGGATCATTGCCTGTTATAGCAAGATCAACCGCAGAGGAAATGAATGCTTAACTGAAGTCATCGTATTTGTGGAGACATGTGAAGATATTTTATCTTACAACAAATATTCGTGTTCAATTCCAAAATGATGTATCATATGTTGAATTTTCAAAGCAATTGTTGACGATTGGAAATGGTGCAATGTCATTCTATGAAATTGGATTTATAACGTCTACACTATCGAAATAATTGATTGACGGTTTGTTCCCTGACATAGCATATCAATATAAAAATCATATAAATATTTTAATATGTTGAATTTCGCAAAATACCCTTTGAATTGGTGTAGTATAAGTCTGTTGATACCGTTACTAATGAAGAAGAGTTGGTTAACTACCCCTCAGAATTTACGAATTAATTGGACCACATAATCTTCGGCTGAAAGTTGGTATGACTATTATTATACTTCCTAATATCAATTAGCCAAAACTTTGCAATGGTACGAGGATTGCTGTAAAAAAAGTTAAACGGCAATGTTATTGTAGTAACGATTATAAGATAATTGAAAGGTGTAGACGTTTTCGCTCCGCGTATTCCAATGACACCATCCGGTTTGTCGTTTGAATTGGAACGTGTACAATTTCCAGTGCGTGTTGCGTTTGCAATTACCATTAATAGGGCGAAAAGGAATTTGTGGGATAAAGTTGTTTTTGTCGGACTCTACTCTGGAGCACTTAGACTGATCCATCGTACTACCAGGCAGCAGCCTACATTAATTGAAATTTCATGGTATACTAGCAGGCTCTTCAGTGATGATCTCATCAGCACTAAATACCACCTGATCCGAGCAAAGGCGGCACAGTGGCAGAGGAAGCGCTCTGCAGTGTCGTCGTCTATTCGACATGCGTCGCAGAGGGTTTCATCTCTTAGGGTAAGCACATTTAGGTGTTTAGCGAAGGTGTAGTCAAAGATAACACCTAGATATTTATCTTCATCGGAAAAACGGATGGTGGCACCTTTTAGTACTACTTAAGTCAGACCAGTAAACTTTCTCCTCCTCGTGAAGAGAACAACCTCTGTTTTATGAGGGTTAAATGAAAGCCCATTTCTATTACACCAGTCGTCGATCACGTCTAGAGCCGCCTGCGCTTTTGAACACACAGCCGCTAGGCACGATCCGACAGACAGCTACATCATCCGCATAGGCCTGGGCGTAGACATTACAGCTATTAAGGGCGTCAAGCTGAGAATCAACCAGCTTGCACTATAGCAGAGGAGATAGGACGCCACCCTGAGGGCAGCCTCTATTTACCCACGGCATTACATACTGGCCACAATCCACAAATTCAGCAAGGTTATGGCTTTGCATTCGATTCGGAATTCAATGTATCTAAGGTCTGACATGAACACTTCCGACAGCGCCTTAAGTTCTCCTCAAGGTATATGTTGGATAGCTACGGTCATACTGTCTTCATTGCCAGAATTGTCAATTCGGAGACGCAAGAAGTAAATCGCAGCACTTTTAGCACTCCTGCAACAATCATTTTTCGTCCACCAGAGCTGCAGCCTTTACTGGTTATAGCACCGATTTCATTCGGACATTGAGGGTGGGAAGAAACACCATCGTGGGTGTTTGTAGTTTTTTTTCTCCTTGCCCAGGCGCAGTCGAGTAGACTGTCGGGGTATAGTTGATAGTCGAGTATGACGTCGTCGTAGTATACGACAGTCAACTATCACCTTCGATGATTTTTTCCACCCGTGGATTAATCAAAACCTTTTGTTTATCCGTTATACTGATTTTTGACTATTTTAACGTCCAAGTCGAGAGGTTTCTGGCTTTTTGGTTCGAGGTCTCACCTGAGATATTTATAACCGAGGATCTTTGACTCTTAAGCCGTTCCGCAACGTCATGGTAACCAGAAAGAGGGAGAGGGTACATAGCTATATATAAACTTAGAATTTCCATTATAATATTCTCCCATGGACCTTGGCTGTTCACGTGTCGGCAAGCCATCAGTATCATTAATTTATTGTTATTATTGAAAATGGAAAAACAACAAATTTGTTTTATAATAGAGTAATACCATAAATACATAAATTGTGAATTAAAATTGTTGTTATTTTTTTAAAATAAAACTGTAAATGGATAATGATAGCAAGTTAACTATGACAGTAAATGAATACATAAATACATAAATTAATAAATTAATAAATTAATACATTAATAATTTTTTTAATTAATTAATATAATTAATAAATTAATAAATTAATAAATTAATAAATTAATAAATGAATAAATTAATAAATTAATAAATTAATAAATTAATAAATTAATAAATTAATAAATTAATAAATTAATAAATTAATAAATTAATAAATTAATAAATTAATAAATTAATAAATTAATAAATTAATAAATTAATAAATTAATAAATTAATAAATTAATAAATTAATAAATTAATAAATTAATAAATTAATAAATTAATAAATTAATAAATTAATAAATTAATAAATTAATAAATTAATAAATTAATAAATTAATAAATTAATAAATTAATAAATTAATAAATTAATAAATTAATAAATTAATAAATTAATAAATTAATAAATTAATAAATTAATAAATTAAAAAAGGAGGTCGGTGTCTACAGGTAAGAACCTATAACAAATTAGAAAAGTGGAGTGCCCGAATCGGAATTCCTTCCACATGTTTAGCGATTCCAGCCTTACCGCCGAGCAGACTATCGACCAAATAACTCTATCGGCGGAAAGTTAAGGAGTTGTCCCTAGCGCTCCACTGATACATACACAGGCCTTCCGTTTCACTCTTTCGAGCGGTTTGCAATTGATTTTTACGTTTACAGCTGTCCACCAGGTCGCGACGGTAGTATATGCCTGACTATAGGGACAAGTATCCAGTGATTTCCCATTTAGATCCTATAGCTTTTATAAAGCCGTAGAGGCCTTCCTGACGCGTTCCTGGGTTTCCGGTTTAATTTCGTGTCTAGAATGAGGCCTAAGAATTTTGCACTGTTATTCAGTTGTAGAGGGATTCAACGTATAGTGGGAGGATCAAAGACAGGAATTTTGTATTTCTTGCCGAAGAGTACTAGTTTAGTCTTCTGCGGGTTGACATTCAGGCCGCTTTTCCTGGTCCATTTTTGTAATTCGGAGAGGGTTACATGCAGAATATCCCTGATGGTGGGTATGTACTTCCCGGAGACCGCAATGGCAAACATCGTCTGCACCCCGTCTTTTCTATGGTCAGTAGAAGTTTCCATAGGAGAAGAGAGCACTTCACCTTGCGGCGTGCCTCTACTGACCAACTTACAAATCGTGGTGTCACCAAGCTTGGAGCTTATCGCCCTGTTGTTTAAAAGCTGGTGTACGAAGGTCATGGACATGGTCTATGGACTCTTCGATCCCAAATCGGATCAGTGTTGCGGTTACAGCTTGGAGTTCGGACTTGTTAATCAATGTCCAATCTATGTCCACAAAGGCAGTAAGGTTAAATTCCTTATGTTGGAGGAATTTTCTACAATGCCAACAAGCTAATGAAGATTTGGTCTCTACATTTTCCCTTATTGTAAGCATGCTGGGAAGTTCGATAGTTTTGAGTAGGAAGGATGATAGACTAATGGGTCTCAAGTCCTTCGGTTTAGCGTGTGAGCTCTCAGCTGCTTTTGGTATGAACACTGCCGTGGTGATACTCCAAGACTTAGGTATGTGTCCTAGATCTAGGCAGCCTTGGGAGATTTTTACTAGCAGAGGAGAGATAAGGTCGACGGTACGACCTTTTGTTGCTCCACAGGAGAGATGCCATCCGGTCCTGCCATTTTATATGGTTTGAAAGTACTTATGGCCCATTTGACAATGTTCATCTTCACCCTGAGTGAGCTGCTACGGTTATAGGAGCAGATTTCATTGTTGCTGAAATCAGTCCTGTCGCAACTTCTATAAAAAGCCGTATTTTTGTTGGCTTGCATAGATGGAGACCTCGGCACCAATGGTCCGACGTCTATTGTTAGTGTCAGATTCCTACTCACTAAAACCACCTACCGAATCTGTCTGCTTATTCCCCGCGAACTACCGCTAAGTTCTACTTCGCGAGGGACGGACTCGAGCTTTTTGCTTCGTCACGGGGTGTTTGGCGAATGCGAATTCCGCTGCCATTCTAAATTTCTTAGATCGCACATTATTCGGACTGCTGCAACGTTCACAACAGCCCAAAGATCTTCGGATTTCAACATATATTTAACTATGTTTTCTGGTGTTGGCCGTTCACCAAATTCTTCGCGCAATATAGCTCCTTCGTTTGCATATCGAGTGCATTCGAAGAAAACGTGCTCCACGTTCTCTACAGCGGTTAGGCAGATTCTAAGGCTAGGATATCGGTACCATAGAGGATAGTAGCAATATCGCGTCGTGGGATATCGTTCGATATGCACTGCTAACTCTCAATGCACATAATCTATACACAGATTTGATTCCTTTCATGAGCGATATTTTATTCGTGACGTCATACCATCATCTGCCTGAAGGCTACAACTCTCGCAAGCATTAATCGTTTACCTTGCTTCGGACCGCCGATATTCGACATGAGTCTCGAAAGAGCGCCTATCGGTTTCGACGATTTATCGTAGGCATATGTTAGGTGATGCTTGAAATTAAGCCGAGCAGCAATCCTCACTCCCAGGTATTTTATAAATGGGCTGGAAATAATGTCGTGTTCTCCTATATTTATCGTTATGGTTTCTAGCATTCTTCTACTCGTAATGAGCACGGATTCCGTTTTATGATTTGTCAGGTCTAAACTCATATCGCGTAGCCAGTGCTATTGCTTTATTGCAATACAGCTCGATTTCTTCAAGCCGTTTCGCCACGACAACACAGCAATATCCTCCGCGAAACCTACAATGGTGGCTTTCCTGGGGACTGGAAGTCGTAGAATGCCATCATACATCACGTTCCACAGTAAAGGATCACACTGATCCGCCCCCTGTAATTTTATACAATTTCGTCCCGTCGTCAGAGTCGCGAAATAGCTCCTGATCAATCCTAATATGTACTTCGGTATATTTAATCTTTCGAGGCATTGTAAAATACGCCATCAGCTTGCAGAGTTAAATGCATTTTTCACGTGCAGTACTGTTTACTGTCTCCTTTCCATGGTATACCTTCTAAGGCTGATTGGGCTTTGTTTATTACGACTTAAATCGCGTCGATTGTCGATCGGCCATTTCTAGAGCCATACTGGTATTCCGTGAGCTCATCATTGGCTTCACGGGCTATGTTAGCCCGATTTGGTATGCCATGTGGACCAGGAGTTTTCGTTTTGCTAGTTGGAGATCGAGTGGTTCGAGATCTGGTAAGACTATGGAGATTAATTAAAATTGCATTATGATCACTGTGGGTGTAGTGATTGCTGACACGCCAAGTCATATTTCTAAATAAGCTACTACTAACGAACGTAATGTCAACAATCGAGCCTGAGCCCGCTGTACTAAATGTGTTCGCATTATCCACATTAGCTACGGCGACGTCCAAACTAGAGAGGGCTTCGAGTAGAATGGTTCCTCTTTTATTCGTTAACACGCTTCCCATTCTACTGCCCATGCGGTAAAGTCACTAGTACTTGGCGTGCGATCCCTAGCATCAAGAACTGTGCTTTCGATAACTCGTTCGTATTGTTCAATAGTAAGGCTTGGAGGGAGATACCAGCTGTATATGTATATATCGTTTACCTTTGCTGGTACGAAATAGTTTTCCTCGCCGTAAGGTGGTATCTGAAATATGGCATTACCACATGCCCATATTTCGTCGCATCATGCACCCAGTTACCCGAATTAATGTTGCAATTTTGCTCCGAGAGTCGACCTTAAGCTCGTGAGCCGTTTGATGCAATAGATCCTGAGCTACCTCGCACTGATTTAAATTTAGTTGCAAAAGTCCTACGTTTAACCGCGTAAGCTTTCGATGGCTTTTTTATACTCTGAGCACCTAACACTACCGGTTATATGTCCAAAGTCTACTCGGTTTGCACTGCAGTGCATTCATTTTGGATTTTTTCTCGGATCCTGCAAAAGATCCAACCAACACGTACTTTTCCGGTGGTCTATTACATACCAATATCTACAGGCAACCGCAGGGTGGCCGCCTGGGTCCCTCCAAAAGTTTTCCTCAATGTCCTTATTGCCGGCGGCTTAACTTCAAAATCTTAAAGAAACTCGGTAATGGCCACGCAAACTTCTTCCTTCGACGTTACTTCGTCTATGTCCTTACATTCAAGGAGAATATCGTGCGTGATAGAATGAATGCTAGCATTTTCGGCCTGTTGGAAGCTCTCTCAGGAGATTTTTTAGCGCTAAAAGGAGGTCTCCGCCGCTGTTTTCCGGATTCAACTTATGTTTTCACCGACTTGTTTTAAACTCGTGTCCGATTTTAGTTTCAGCAACAAGTCAGCGTATGTAAGTTCGCTCATACTTTTTATAATAACATATTTTTTTTTGTTCCGGGGGTAGGTGGAAATCTTCAAGACTCTCTTTTTACTCACTAAAACCACCTCCCTTTAAGTGTTATATGACGACTACAACTAAGTGAATCACTTATCCAGTAGTTTGTATTTCTGGATTTAGATACGTTTGACAGGTAACTCTCCAATGAAAGTTCCTGCTAACACCGCAACCATAGGCGGGTGTAGGCTATCGCACGAGATCAAGGGGTTTAGTCCTTTGAAGTCTACGCAAGACGTTCGTTTCCTCAAGGATCGAATAGACAGCAGAGTTTGTATGCCCTTCCAGGCCGCGCTTATGTTTGTAAGCGATTTTTTTGATTTCATCTTGGACTGGTCAAATTTCTAGATCTCTGTGTATGTTTTCGTTTCTGATATACCATGGTGCATTAACAATAGTTCTAAGTACCTTGTTTTGAAAAGTCTGTATAATATTCATAATGCTTGCTATGGTACAACCCCAAAGTTGTATGCCATACATCCAAACAGGTTTTAGGAATTGCTTGTATACAAGCAATTTGTTGTCAATACTTAGCTTGGAGTGCTTACCAATAAGCCAGTACATATCTTTGTATTTTTTGTCAAGTTCTGCAAGTTTCTTTTTAACGTGTTCTTTCCACTTCAGTTTTACGTCAAGAGTCATCCCTAGGTATTTCGCTTCATTACCGAAAGGTATTTGGACACGAATTAGAAAGACTGGCAAGTTATCAACGTGGCTATAAGTAAAATTAATATGAACGGATTCGTTAGTGACAATTCGCCAGGAGTTCTTCCATTCGTGTATCTGATCTAGTGCGTGTTGTATGTAGACTCTTCTACCGTTTTGGCTGTTACCAAAATGGCGGTGTCGTCAGCAAATGTGCCTAGAACGGCGTGTTCTTCTTGTGGTAAATCACTCGTATACAGAGGGCCAAGAACACTCCCTTGCGGTACACCAGCATTTATATTTTTAAAGGCAGACTATTCATTTCCATGTCTTACTCGGAAGATACTATCAGAGAGATAGTTCGCTAGAATACTATAAAATTTCCCCGGTAGAGATCGGTTAAGTTTATATTTCAGGTCTTCAGTGAAATATCAAGAAATGCTGCTGAACAAACGTGTTTTTGTTCAAACACATTTTCTACTACATCACGTATACGATGTACTTGGTCAATAGTTGAGTGTTTACTTCTAAAACCACATTGGTGATTTGGAAAAAAATTCCGCAATTAAACTTAAACGTCTAAGTAGAATTTTTTTTCAAAAACTGTGAAATTGGTCAATAGGACTTTTTATCCGTTGGTGGTTTACCGGGTTTTAGTATCTGCTGAGGTCACTGCAAATAATTGAGGATATATACATATATATATATGTGTTCAGATGACAGCGACATACAAAAGAGACAGGGATCAAATGTATATCCGCCATCAATTAAAGCGAGACAGCTCATTAGCGTGTAACTCACCATCCTGTGGTGAAATGAGCGTGCATTTGAGTTTGTCTGTACACTTAATTCCTTTCTTTACTTTTGTGTTGTTCAAAGTGGCAAGACGTAGCAAACAAGCAAACATTAAATAAAATAAAATTGAAGAGTTTTCAAATTGTTTTAATTAATATTGCTAACAGGTTATGGGCCCAGTCACCCATTTTTATCCATTGTTTAAATAAAAAAAAATAATTTCAAAACTTAAAGTGAATTAATAAAAACTCAACGCACCTAACGGTAAAACCGTGTTTGTGTATATGTGTGAGCATCGAATAACGCCATTGTTTTCTGCTTATGTGAGTAGACGCGCAGAAATTTCGAGAATTAAGGGTTTTGCCGCCAAATAAAAAAAAAAAACTCAAGTACGTGGTTATACAATTGCTAATATAAAAAAAAATATTCATAAACTTGTTAAAATAAAATAAAAAATATGGAAAAAGTAAAAAGGAACATAAGACCTTTCGACGGCAAAAAATATTCAATCTGGAAATTTAGAGTTAAAGCACTCTTGGCCGAAAGTGATGTTCTTGATGTTGTCGAAAAAGAAAAACCGGAAAAAGAAACTGATCAGTGGACAAAGGCCGAAAGAGTTGCAAAAAGTTTGATAATAGAATTTCTAGGTGATTCTTCTCTCAGTTTCGAAACCACAGGGTGCACCGCGAAAGAAATTCTCGGAAATTTGGATAACATATATGAGCGTAAAAGCTTGGCGTCGAAGCTTTCAATTAGAAAACAACTCCTATCATTGCTAATTCTTATCTCATGAACCACTTTAATATTTTTGACGATTTAATAACTCAATTAATATCTTCGGGTGCAAAAATTGAGGAGATGGACAAGGTGTCACATCTGCTATTAACCCTTCCTCTTCCTATGATGAAAATTAATAAAGGAGCAAATCTTAAATGTCATCACTGCAATAAGAAGGGTCATATTAAAAAGGACTGTTTCATTTTTAAAAGGCTTCAAAATAATAATAACAATTACACTAATAAAAATAAAGAAATTGGTAAACAAGCACAATCGGCCACTGCAAATACTGGTTTTGCTTTCATGTTAAAAAGAACGACGAACATATCAAATAAAAGTTCTGCCGGTATTTCGTTTATTTTGGACACGGGTGCATCTGATCATATGGTGAATGATAAAAATCTACTTATTCATTGTACTGAGTTGGAGCAGCCAATTAAGATCGCAATCGCCAAATGCGATGAATACATCAATACTACAGCAAAAGGGGTTGTGGAGGTGCAGAGTGATTATCAACCAAAGATCACTCTCGAGAACGCGTTGTTCTGTGAGCATATTCCTCAGAACCTGCTTTCCGTCAAGAAGATGCAAGATGTTGGCATGGACGTTGTATTTTCGGCAGGAGGTGTGAAGGTGACTAAAAACAACCAAACAGTATTCCAAAGTATGTATTCTTACAATATTCCTATAATTGAATTTGAACTATGCCATCGGGCTTACATTACAAATAAAAATAATTTAAGTATGTATCAATTGTGGCATGAACGGCTAGGACATATTAGCAGAGGAAAATTAATAGAATTAAAAAGAGACAATATGTTTGAAATAAGGAATATATTAAAAGACCTTTATTCATTATACATTCAGATGTTTGTGGTCCGATTACACCCCCTACAATAGATGGCAAAAATTACTATGTAATTTTTGTCGATCAATTCACACATTACTGTGTTAGTATTTAATAACGCATAAGTCAAAGATTTTGTTGCTAAAAGTGAAAATCGTATCATTATAACTTCTGCCATTTTTCATTGACTAGAGACATGATCTAGTCTAAGGGCGGCATTAATTATGTAGAGTAAAGTGCAGTACTGTTTACTGTCTCCTTTCCATGGTATACCTTCTAAGGCTGATTGGGCTTTGTTTATTACGACTTAAATCGCGTCGATTGTCGATCGGCCATTTCTAGAGCCATACTGGTATTCCGTGAGCTCATCATTGGCTTCACGGGCTATGTTAGCCCGATTTGGTATGCCATGTGGACCAGGAGTTTTCGTTTTGCTAGTTGGAGATCGAGTGGTTCGAGATCTGGTAAGATTATGGAGATTAATTAAAATTGCATTATGATCACTGTGGGTGTAGTGATTGCTGACACGCCAAGTCATATTTCTAAATAAGCTACTACTAACGAACGTAATGTCAACAATCGAGCCTGAGCCCGCTGTACTAAATGTGTTCGCATTATCCACATTAGCTACGGCGACGTCCAAACTAGAGAGGGCTTCGAGTAGAATGGTTCCTCTTTTATTCGTTAACACGCTTCCCATTCTACTGCCCATGCGGTAAAGTCACTAGTACTTGGCGTGCGATCCCTAGCATCAAGAACTGTGCTTTCGATAACTCGTTCGTATTGTTCAATAGTAAGGCTTGGAGGGAGATACCAGCTGTATATGTATATATCGTTTACCTTTGCTGGTACGAAATAGTTTTCCTCGCCGTAAGGTGGTATCTGAAATATGGCATTACCACATGCCCATATTTCGTCGCATCATGCACCCAGTTACCCGAATTAATGTTGCAATTTTGCTCCGAGAGTCGACCTTAAGCTCGTGAGCCGTTTGATGCAATAGATCCTGAGCTACCTCGCACTGATTTAAATTTAGTTGCAAAAGTCCTACGTTTAACCGCGTAAGCTTTCGATGGCTTTTTTATACTCTGAGCACCTAACACTACCGGTTATATGTCCAAAGTCTACTCGGTTTGCACTGCAGTGCATTCATTTTGGATTTTTTCTCGGATCCTGCAAAAGATCCAACCAACACGTACTTTTCCGGTGGTCTATTACATACCAATATCTACAGGCAACCGCAGGGTGGCCGCCTGGGTCCCTCCAAAAGTTTTCCTCAATGTCCTTATTGCCGGCGGCTTAACTTCAAAATCTTAAAGAAACTCGGTAATGGCCACGCAAACTTCTTCCTTCGACGTTACTTCGTCTATGTCCTTACATTCAAGGAGAATATCGTGCGTGATAGAATGAATGCTAGCATTTTCGGCCTGTTGGAAGCTCTCTCAGGAGATTTTTTAGCGCTAAAAGGAGGTCTCCGCCGCTGTTTTCCGGATTCAACTTATGTTTTCACCGACTTGTTTTAAACTCGTGTCCGATTTTAGTTTCAGCAACAAGTCAGCGTATGTAAGTTCGCTCATACTTTTTATAATAACATATTTTTTTTTGTTCCGGGGGTAGGTGGAAATCTTCAAGACTCTCTTTTTACTCACTAAAACCACCTCCCTTTAAGTGTTATATGACGACTACAACTAAGTGAATCACTTATCCAGTAGTTTGTATTTCTGGATTTAGATACGTTTGACAGGTAACTCTCCAATGAAAGTTCCTGCTAACACCGCAACCATAGGCGGGTGTAGGCTATCGCACGAGATCAAGGGGTTTAGTCCTTTGAAGTCTACGCAAGACGTTCGTTTCCTCAAGGATCGAATAGACAGCAGAGTTTGTATGCCCTTCCAGGCCGCGCTTATGTTTGTAAGCGATTTTTTTGATTTCATCTTGGACTGGTCAAATTTCTAGATCTCTGTGTATGTTTTCGTTTCTGATATACCATGGTGCATTAACAATAGTTCTAAGTACCTTGTTTTGAAAAGTCTGTATAATATTCATAATGCTTGCTATGGTACAACCCCAAAGTTGTATGCCATACATCCAAACAGGTTTTAGGAATTGCTTGTATACAAGCAATTTGTTGTCAATACTTAGCTTGGAGTGCTTACCAATAAGCCAGTACATATCTTTGTATTTTTTGTCAAGTTCTGCAAGTTTCTTTTTAACGTGTTCTTTCCACTTCAGTTTTACGTCAAGAGTCATCCCTAGGTATTTCGCTTCATTACCGAAAGGTATTTGGACACGAATTAGAAAGACTGGCAAGTTATCAACGTGGCTATAAGTAAAATTAATATGAACGGATTCGTTAGTGACAATTCGCCAGGAGTTCTTCCATTCGTGTATCTGATCTAGTGCGTGTTGTATGTAGACTCTTCTACCGTTTTGGCTGTTACCAAAATGGCGGTGTCGTCAGCAAATGTGCCTAGAACGGCGTGTTCTTCTTGTGGTAAATCACTCGTATACAGAGGGCCAAGAACACTCCCTTGCGGTACACCAGCATTTATATTTTTAAAGGCAGACTATTCATTTCCATGTCTTACTCGGAAGATACTATCAGAGAGATAGTTCGCTAGAATACTATAAAATTTCCCCGGTAGAGATCGGTTAAGTTTATATTTCAGGTCTTCAGTGAAATATCAAGAAATGCTGCTGAACAAACGTGTTTTTGTTCAAACACATTTTCTACTACATCACGTATACGATGTACTTGGTCAATAGTTGAGTGTTTACTTCTAAAACCACATTGGTGATTTGGAAAAAAATTCCGCAATTAAACTTAAACGTCTAAGTAGAATTTTTTTTCAAAAACTGTGAAATTGGTCAATAGGACTTTTTATCCGTTGGTGGTTTACCGGGTTTTAGTATCTGCTGAGGTCACTGCAAATAATTGAGGATATATACATATATATATATGTGTTCAGATGACAGCGAC
Source organism: Eristalis pertinax (assembly GCA_907269125.1). Taxonomy (NCBI): domain Eukaryota; kingdom Metazoa; phylum Arthropoda; class Insecta; order Diptera; family Syrphidae; genus Eristalis; species Eristalis pertinax. Next base: position 15,990,685 of record OU026146.1, on the reverse strand, counting down.
ATACAAAAGAGACAGGGATCAAATGTATATCCGCCATCAATTAAAGCGAGACAGCTCATTAGCGTGTAACTCACCATCCTGTGGTGAAATGAGCGTGCATTTGAGTTTGTCTGTACACTTAATTCCTTTCTTTACTTTTGTGTTGTTCAAAGTGGCAAGACGTAGCAAACAAGCAAACATTAAATAAAATAAAATTGAAGAGTTTTCAAATTGTTTTAATTAATATTGCTAACAGGTTATGGGCCCAGTCACCCATTTTTATCCATTGTTTAAATAAAAAAAAATAATTTCAAAACTTAAAGTGAATTAATAAAAACTCAACGCACCTAACGGTAAAACCGTGTTTGTGTATATGTGTGAGCATCGAATAACGCCATTGTTTTCTGCTTATGTGAGTAGACGCGCAGAAATTTCGAGAATTAAGGGTTTTGCCGCCAAATAAAAAAAAAAAACTCAAGTACGTGGTTATACAATTGCTAATATAAAAAAAAATATTCATAAACTTGTTAAAATAAAATAAAAAATATGGAAAAAGTAAAAAGGAACATAAGACCTTTCGACGGCAAAAAATATTCAATCTGGAAATTTAGAGTTAAAGCACTCTTGGCCGAAAGTGATGTTCTTGATGTTGTCGAAAAAGAAAAACCGGAAAAAGAAACTGATCAGTGGACAAAGGCCGAAAGAGTTGCAAAAAGTTTGATAATAGAATTTCTAGGTGATTCTTCTCTCAGTTTCGAAACCACAGGGTGCACCGCGAAAGAAATTCTCGGAAATTTGGATAACATATATGAGCGTAAAAGCTTGGCGTCGAAGCTTTCAATTAGAAAACAACTCCTATCATTGCTAATTCTTATCTCATGAACCACTTTAATATTTTTGACGATTTAATAACTCAATTAATATCTTCGGGTGCAAAAATTGAGGAGATGGACAAGGTGTCACATCTGCTATTAACCCTTCCTCTTCCTATGATGAAAATTAATAAAGGAGCAAATCTTAAATGTCATCACTGCAATAAGAAGGGTCATATTAAAAAGGACTGTTTCATTTTTAAAAGGCTTCAAAATAATAATAACAATTACACTAATAAAAATAAAGAAATTGGTAAACAAGCACAATCGGCCACTGCAAATACTGGTTTTGCTTTCATGTTAAAAAGAACGACGAACATATCAAATAAAAGTTCTGCCGGTATTTCGTTTATTTTGGACACGGGTGCATCTGATCATATGGTGAATGATAAAAATCTACTTATTCATTGTACTGAGTTGGAGCAGCCAATTAAGATCGCAATCGCCAAATGCGATGAATACATCAATACTACAGCAAAAGGGGTTGTGGAGGTGCAGAGTGATTATCAACCAAAGATCACTCTCGAGAACGCGTTGTTCTGTGAGCATATTCCTCAGAACCTGCTTTCCGTCAAGAAGATGCAAGATGTTGGCATGGACGTTGTATTTTCGGCAGGAGGTGTGAAGGTGACTAAAAACAACCAAACAGTATTCCAAAGTATGTATTCTTACAATATTCCTATAATTGAATTTGAACTATGCCATCGGGCTTACATTACAAATAAAAATAATTTAAGTATGTATCAATTGTGGCATGAACGGCTAGGACATATTAGCAGAGGAAAATTAATAGAATTAAAAAGAGACAATATGTTTGAAATAAGGAATATATTAAAAGACCTTTATTCATTATACATTCAGATGTTTGTGGTCCGATTACACCCCCTACAATAGATGGCAAAAATTACTATGTAATTTTTGTCGATCAATTCACACATTACTGTGTTAGTATTTAATAACGCATAAGTCAAAGATTTTGTTGCTAAAAGTGAAAATCGTATCATTATAACTTCTGCCATTTTTCATTGACTAGAGACATGATCTAGTCTAAGGGCGGCATTAATTATGTAGAGTAAAGAAGGGCTATTTTGGGTAACTCTTTAAGAATTTGTCCTTCACTCATAACCAGAGCACATATCATTATGTAATTGTCGTCATGTACCTCAGGTCCATTGTAGCTGGCAGGGAGCGTTTGACCGTCGAATGGTTTAAACGTTTCCTCCGAGTAATCTGCGAAGAGATTAGCTTTCTCTTTATCTTCTTTTGCCCACTCGTCTCCATTCTTCCGGATTGGCGCGTTATGTGCTTCAGGTTTTTTTTAATCCCTTCACCGCTTTCCAGAGTGAGTAGTTGGTTTCTTTTTTTGTAGATAAGTCTGTTAGATACGCATTTAAGTTATTGTTTTTGAATGCTTTGATTTTCGCCTTCAGCAGATTACACAATCGCTTAAGACGAGTCCAATTTTTAAGTCGTATGAGGTTCTCTGCGGTATCATAAGTTAAACGTGATTTTGCAAGTAGATCCTTAATGCTGGCCAATTTGTACGATGGTTAGTTAATGTAGGTGGCACTTCCCTTTTTACGAACGTATCGCTCATAGATCTAAACTGAGATCAAAGCTTTCTTCCAGTTTTAAATAGTACCGTGAAATACCCTATATAACGAAGAAGTCAACTACGTTCAGTATTTTTGTGAATTCTGTAGGCCAGTAGGCTTTTTTCCATGCACTATTGTTACGCGATGATAGTCTATATTCGGATAGTATCGTTGCTTTTCTTTGTATTTCGCAATTCCGAGTACGTTAATTGGAGGCGGTGGTCTTTCCTTCAGTTGCTTTGTTTCATTGTTAGCACTGTTGTTTCTTTTTGGCTCACCTTCTTTCCTATCGAAAACCTCTGGTTAGGATCCGGTCTTTCGTTTTTTGGCTGGTCGCCTTTTTGTAAACAGTCCGTTTCGCGATCGAGTTCTTCTTCAGCCGTGAAGTACTCAATTTCGCATTTTGTTTCGTTTCTGGCTAGGCTTCTTGTCTCTTCGTAATTTCGATTTTCAATGTCTCTCGATGTCTTAGTTCTTCACAGAGAGCTTCCATGCTAGTGACCTTAGTCCGAAGTTCTGTATTCTCTTGTTCGTGCAATTTGAGTCTCGCTAAGGCGTGTTCGTCATGAAGTGAAGTGTCATTCCACATGGGGTATTACTTAAGAAACAAAAAATATATAACATATACTTCCCCACCAAAAATACTTTTTTGTTGGTGGAAGTAAATCGAATATTATGGTCGAAAGAATACTTAATGTAAATGTGAGGTACTTGTGACATCATGATTGTTTGTTATCAATGGAGTAAATAGATTAGAAACTGATCGGGCTTATAAACTACATAGGTTCCCCAACTAATATTACCTTTATCATAATTTAAAATGCAATACACAATACATTTTTTAATAGCAACAATAAATACAAATTATAAGCAGATAATAACTAAATTTATGTGAAAAGGCTAAACTGATTTATTATTATAGTAATGAGATGGTTTCCAATTACTGTACATATGTTATATCTAATCTAATTAAATACGTTTTTGCGTGCTTTCACTGCAATTTATTGTTATTAAACATGGATTTTGATTTAAAGCGTACCAATTTCGAATGTGTAATATGAAAATTAAATTATAATAATAATTGTGCAGCAATAACTTCTGGAATACATATTTATAATACAAATTTGGCTATCGCAAGGTATATGGGTGTTCCGGCCTTACAGTCGCCGCTACTTAGACCAATTATTTGGGTCAATTGTGACAGGAATTGGTAAAGTGTTTCTCTCATGAGGCATATTTATTCATAAAACTAACCAAATCCACATATGAATCCTACGATACATTTTATTAAAATCTTATTTAAATCTTCCAGCTCCACGAACAAATGTTATGTTGTTGCTAGAACTAGGACCGGCAGACAGTTACAATCTGAGTGTTACACAGATTGTATTTCTTCTTCGATTTGAACATTTTATTGTGAATAAAAATTATCTGTACAGTTTGAGATTGCAATAAAAATTAAACTAAGCGTTAGGGTGTTTTCTCAACAATATGGGTCACTATTTTGATGCACATTTTTTACTTTTTAATATTAATTACGATATCGGTTCGGTATTTATCTTTTATATCCTACAGTATCCAGTGGTTACATCAGATCCATGGTACGTTTCTGAAAAGTCCTATTCGGTGTTGCACCTCAAATGTCTGCACTAGCGGGAGTGAGTCTACTCACAAGTACTGTACCACACTTCACACTTCATTGAGAGAAGAAGACCTACAGAGCCTGATTCCTGTTGGGTGACCGGTACACTGAGGCGTGAAGAAATTGCAAATTGTCAGTGCGAGCAACTGTCACCGAGAAGTTCGAAAGCGACGATTCGCCAACTCGGAGATGAGAATTTAAATTCAACATCATTGAAAGAGTGAAATCCAAGGATGGTGTGTTGCTTTCCAATGATGTGAATATTTCTGAACTGTTCAATCCCGAACATGGTGCTCAGGATGGCAGGCCCGTAGTCTTCAGTGAGCGGAGAATTGTCCAATGGTGAATAAAGTCATTTTGGGGATTGAATTGATTTGATTCAACAAAGCTTTCGATACATAAAAGCAGCACAGAATCTTAAAAGCACTACATACGGTAGGCATTCGAGGAAACTTTGCTCACTGAATTGCTATTCATGATTACTTAAATACCTGAAAATTCAAGGTGCAGAAATCTGCATCATACGGTGTCCCTCCTTACTATAAACTTGGACCGCTTTCGTATAAACCTTGCACGATTAATCTGCTTAATAGGTGCTTAATAGGCTTAATAGGGTCAATCATTAGAGCAATCAATAAGACGACTCCAATCTGTGAGAATTGGTCCGAATTTACCTTTGTTATTTCATAGTTCTGATGCTCTAATGTCAACGCCGGTTGCTTTGTTAATTTTTAGACGTTCCAAAACATTTATGACTTCTGTACAACTGACTACAGCAAGATAAATCGAATCACATAGTGGGCTGTAGTAAAATTTCTACATTTGAGTATAAATCGCTCAATTACAACTATGAATGATTGATGACGCTTGTGTTTCAAGCCATTGTGTAATTTTTTAAGTAAATCAGTAGATCTTATGAGCGTACATATTCACTTTTGTGGAGTTAATCTTGTAGTTGCAGGTTTTTCAATATACAGTGCATAAGTGGTCGAAGGTGCTAGTTTCGACAGTAACTGAAGGTATTTGTAATTTTGGCAGTGTCACTAATACAGGCTACTATCTACAATTTGAAACTCATGGGACAAGAGTTCAAAAAAGCAAGAGGGAGGAAGGAAAAATTAAACATCGTGATATATGTAAATCTTCAAATATGTTAATTTTAAAAATAAGTCCGGAATTTTCGATTGTGGTGAGCACTGAGATGAAATCGGCGTTGGGTAGTAAGAGACCTCAGCGTCGCTAGTTTAAAATACTTAACTGACTTCAAGATGTTGAATGTCGGCGGGTGAGGTACTAAATTGCATTCCTTCGGTGTGTATTTTTTCAACTTCAAATTACCGAGGAGACCAGTTAATATTGATTTCATTCAATTTATCGAGTCCTTTGCAATGGACTCGGAAAAAATAACGTGAGATTCAAATTATCGAGATTCGACTGTAGAATAGTATTGTATTGTTATCCTCTAATGTCTACTCTGATATCGCTTCTAATGATATTATGTAGTCCTTTTTGGGCAACTAATTCTTGGTATTGCCGATCTTTAGCTTGCATAATATCCTTTGGTTTTAAGTTCATATCACCAACTATAACACTTTCCTTTGAAAACTTTGTTCTATCTACAACTTCTCCTAACTCTGTAATAAATTCTCTTACATCTACTTCTGGTAGTCTGTAGATATGTACCACTAAATGTTTTTGTTGGCAATTTAACGGAGAAGATTTCAAATCAAGTATGTAGTTTAAATGCTTAGGCGTTCATAGTTCAAAGTATTTTTTTTATAAACATGGCTACTCCCTCCTTTTTTCTCTATTTTCAAACTCAGCACAATAGCCATTCAAAAGGTTTTGTTTTCGTCTTTTTTAATATTAATTTCAACTAGCACAATAACATCCACATTATTTAATATCGGATACACACTCGTACAAAACATATGCGAGTTTTTTCTCAATGGTCTTATGTTGAGACAAAGGCAACAGAATTTTAGATTTTTAAATTGATTTGATGTTAAGACAAATTTAAATCGATGTCAACTATTCTGAATCTTGACTGCTTCGTAGCGTAGACATATTTTAAAAGATTATTTTGAATATTAAACAACTTCTCAAGCAATTTCAATACAATTTACTTAATTTACTACGGATTTCAGACCTAGTCATCATGATAACATACCTACAAAAATGCATGTCGTCCCCTTTCTGCGTTAAGTATGTATGTATGTACATATCTACAAAACAAAATCTGTTTTAGGAAATAAAAAAAACCGATTCCTTGAAACTGAAACTTCAAATTTTAAGGGTGCTCTGTAAAATATGTTAATTGCTTTATTTCGGCATTAACGATTTCACTATGTACTTTGTCAGAGCTTCCCAGTGATCTTATGTTTTAACAATATACATACGAGGTTAAAGAAAAAAAGGTATCGGTGTCGAAAATAAAATCAGTTAAGACTACGCTATTCTTCTTGGTTAATGCTTACATGTACATGGTATATATTGTATTATACTGTGAGAACTGAGTCGATTACAGCACGTGACTTTGATCTAGTGCATGAAAATGTAAAGCAAATGTATCCTCATTGTACAACACATAAGCTGTATATTTTTCTTTGCGCACGAATCCTGTTCAAGGAATAATTGTGCAGTAAGTTATGTTTCAGCCAAGTACGAAATCGTGCGGCGTTTTTACGTGGTTTGTTGAATGTATGAAGATGTGGGCAATTTGCACATGAGCTTTCTTAGGCATACTACTGTGGCACGTATTTTGCAGTTGTGAACCTGTAATGAGCGTTTTGATTTATGCTCACGATCAGCACCATTTAAAGATGTTGAGAAAGTGGTGCCCACCTTGAACGGGAGTGCGATGGTTGATAATAGGATGAAACAGACGACGTGCGTACTATGGCGTACAAGGCTGTGTAACAAAATAAAAGACTAACATTTTGCTCTTATTATTATTGTTTGTACGTTTTTAATGATTCACAATTACATGTGTAATATACGAGGAAAAATAGACGTCGAAACTAAGATCCAAATCTGTCGACAGACTAAAATGAATGAATTCCTCTCGTCACTATCTTTTCCAGTACCAGATTGAGGAAATTGCAAGACTGTTCGCAATTTCTCGAACCGAATAGCACGGTCATACGCGGTGTATTTTTAATGCGCGATAATCGAATACATTTTTCTGGCATTCAATAGTTCTTTGCGATTAATGCTGTCGTTTTAAAATCGATAGCCAGTTTTTAAAAATCGAATTTACAAACTTTCATAAATTTTCGGCCATTCAATGGTATACTAGGCGTAGTTTCTTCGTCTTTTGGTATGAGCCGTCGGTCGAATGTTTCTTCTGCTCACACTCGTCATCATACCACGGGTTTCTCCTTTGTTTTAATGAGTAGTTTTCTGACATTGGACAGTTGAGCTCTGAATAGTGCTACTATAAGGATATTATCAGAAACGACGTTTGCGTACGTTGTATGTTCGCAAATCCAGGATACTTAGCGCACACTTGTATTGCGTGAGTATCGTTTCTAGTTGGAGTGCGGAAGAGTGGAAAGTGCTCTTGCATTCGAAAATTGTAGTCCTCTTTCGTGCCATGTCGTCGTTGTAAGTCCGTCTGTTAGTCCGAGGCAGTTATATAATTAACAGCTATCGGCCTTCAAAATTCATTTATTTATACAATAACATTAATACAGTTTAAACCTATTTACTCATAGCACTAATGTATATATACTTTTTATATAATCAAAGCTTTATAAAGGGTGGTTAAGTAATTTTAAGGGCGGATGTTGAATGTGAACCACACCTAAACGTCAAGTTTTTTTCTGCATTTCATTTGACATTTCTCAATTTCAGACTAACTTGAACCATGGAAAGATACACAAACGAGCAACGCGTTAAAGTTATTCAGCCTAATTATGAAAATGGGCGTTCAAATCAAAATGCATATCGTGCACTCATCTTCAGTGATGAGGCACATTTTCACCTCAGTGGATTCGTCAATAAGCAGAATTGCCGTATTTTGGCGAATGATAATCCAAGAGTGATTGTCGAAAAACCAATGCACCCACAAAAAGTGACTGTTTGGTGCGGTTTATGGGCTATGGGTTATTGGGCCGTATTTTTACAAAATGAGGCCGGTCAGGCAGTTACTGTGAATGGTGTTCGCTATCGTGAAATGATAACGAACTTTTTATGGCTCGAATTGGAAGATATGAATGTGGACGATATGTGGTTTCAACAGGACGGTGCCACTTGCCACACAGCTAACGAAACAATGGCTCTTTTGCGCGACAAATTCAATGGCCGTGTTATCTCACGTCGTGGCGATGACAATTGGCCGCCAAGATCATTTGATTTGACACCGTTGGATTTTTTTCTTTGGGGTTATTTGAAAGAAAAGGTATACGTCGATAAGCCAGCAACAATTCAAGAGCTAAAGGGTGAGATAATTCGGCACATTAACGGCATAGAACCTCAATTATGCTTCAGCGTCATTGAAAATTTGGACTATCGGATGGAGGTGCCATTTGGCCGATATTTTGTTCCGTACATAATTGAACCATACCAATATTATCATAATAAAAAGAAATGACAATAATTTCCTAAATAATTTGTGTTTTATTCAAAATCAACATTTATTACATGGAAAGTGTTGGAAGTGTGACCTATTAAAACAATGCTTTCTTACTTCACTTAATTTGGCAAAGTGAGACATGTGCGATTTTTTGTGACGTTTCTCTCAACATATGCTTACACCATATAAAAATATAAATTGAACTTGATCTACCACAATCTCCTCAAAAATGTATAAGATAAATAACTAATACTTTATAATTTCTATAACAGAATAATTTTATTTTGACGTAAATAAATTCATAGTTTAGAAGATTGACCTGAATTGTCTGTGATGGGTAGTTTATAATATAACGTCATTGTTCGGTATGTATATTGCTCCATTGGGGTTGTCAGAAACAACTTTCGTAGATAATCACGGCTACACCACTTTCAATTAAATGCTCCACAACCATATTTGCCTAGTAAAAGCTTCTCAAATTTTGCCATTAAGGATCTTTTTTGTCTCTCCGGGTTTTACTAAACGCAAGTAAATAGAAAGCCTGCCAAAATGTAAAGCAGAAAGTGGTTGTCAATATTCTCATTGTTCACTCCATTTCATCACACTTTCTGATTTCCATCTTACATTGTTGACAGTGTAGAAAGGGATACATTTGACTATCAAAACCGAAATTTGTAATACGTTTCATTCGCTGTATTCTTCTGCTTTAATTTCAACATTATTCAAATATAAGATCGCCTTGTTATGTTATAAAGTAAATATGTAACTATGTATTACTTATATTTTTGTTGATATGTATTATAATGGGATATAACAGTTATCCTAATATTTGATTGTTATTTTTCAGCATTCACCATTGTCCATTATTCTCATCATTATATTAAATCGTTCGTGCAAATAACCATTCTCGGAACCTTCATTATATAATAAATCACAGATTTCCAGTAGTTGCCTGTTTAGGACTCCCTCGATGAAGCCAATTTCAAAAAATAAACGAATTCTCGCGACTTAAGTGTGTGCGTTTCTCTTGTAACCATTAATTTCATCACAGATAACGTTCTGACACGTTGGGTTCATTTGTTACTTTATATGTTTGTAAAGGAGTCCGCCCACTGCAGCAGAATTTCGATCTTCACCATATAGACTCTTAAATCGCAGTGGCAAAACCCGATTTTTTAATTAAAGAAGTTCTCAGACCATTGTATTCTATATGTAGCATGAACGAAATAAAAGAATCGTCTGTCATTCTGTGCATATAAGTACATATATATACGGGGTGTTAAACCAAACACCATAAGGATTTGTTTGTATATAAAAAGTATTGAACGTTAATCAGCCATTGACACTAATTTACATACATACATATATATGTAGCTACACGCATTGAATTGTTTCTTGTATGGGTTATGAGTGCATGAGTACATAAGTAAACAAATAAAATATATTTGTACTCTTTAGTGATCATATTAAAAGCTAAATTCTCTTAGAACATACATACAGTCAATTGTCTTCATAGTGTTTACAAGATGATGTATAAGAGATAAGCAAGAAATTATTTCATGATGTACATATGTTATTGACATACTACTGAGAATTTATGTCATACTTTGTGTCATTGGTACCAATTGAACTTTCCGCCGTACTAACCACTTTAGTTTATTTAAAAGCACTTGAACTTAAATGAAACCGATTGCATAAGTTAATAAAATATATATATATATATCGCATATGTAGTACAAAAGTAAAAAAAATAAAAAAAAAATGACAATATATGTACCTATATACTTGAATTACCTCCAAACCTTTCTAAGTTAGCATTGACTTATATTATATTATATATATATTATATTATTAATGTTTTTTTGTCTTTACAGAATTTGTACTACATTTGCGATATATTGAATATACATAGATCGATAGGCTGATTACCGTTGAGAACCCTTCTGATCCAACGCCCGATTCGAAATCCCCCATTGAAAGACGTTTGGATCGGTTAGAGGAACAGGTAGGCCAAATTCTGGCGCTCCTGCAGAACGAAGCACGACAATAGTCCTGCTGGCTGCGCAGATGGATAGCACTTATAAGATCCTTGCAGTGAATTGCAAATTCATTGGTAGCAATCCCTCGAGCTCTATAGATTGTTGGATGATCAAAGCTCAGAGCTATTTCTGATTAGCAAAACCGATGTTATTAGAAGAAACCCGAAAATAGTAGTGAAGTATTACGGTTTCAGGATTTGGAGGCGTGCATCGTGTGCATTTCTCTCCCAGTGGAAGGAAGCTGTATGCGGTGTCGGTCTACTCCTTCCGCTCCCCAAGTTCCAGAACGACTATATCAGAGCTCGATTCACTTTTTCGATGTCTTAGACTGGACTCGGAGGAGAACTACTCTCATCCTACCCCAGAAGCGGATCGTATTTGGATCTCCTGCTGTTTGACGCAAGACTGCAGCTGACAGACACAAACTCACAAACGGTAAACTGTTTGAACACTTTCGTGTATCTCAGTGACCATTGCGGACTTAGTGCCGAAATAAAAACCCCCAACGATATTGCTGAGTTAGGAGTTATTTGGTGCTGATGAGGTGAGAGCCGATGATGTAGGCTCCTCATCACAAAAACGCCTGCTGGTATTCCTTCGGAATTCCATGAAAGTTCTTTAAATGTAGGTTGCTACGTGGTAGTACAATGAACCAGTTTTTGAGTCTAAGTGCTCAAGTGCAGTGCTGAAAAACCTCCGACAAAAAAAAAAAAAGGATCCAACACCCCGAGCATGTTTCTTAACCTCCCCAGAATGACGGACAACGAACGAATACTGACTACAGCAAGTATTGATACAGACAACGGAGTACTTGACTCGAGATCGAAAACTCGCATAAAAAAATTGAGGTACTAGGAGCAGCCTTTCAGGAAGTGTATAAGGTGAATGGGAGTTTTCGCCCACACCACGACTTGTCGTGTTCTATGACAATAACATGGCCTATAATGTCATCGCAGACAAAGGGGTCATATCGAAGACAGAGCTTCAAACGGTCTTCGAATCACATAAGAAGAAAAAGTCTGTTGGAATCGACGGGATCTCGAAGATTGTGTGTGTAAGACATCTCCCCCTAGATGTGGGTAATATGTACGCAATCCTGTTTAACAATGCTCTGAATAATCCGCATTACCCGGAGCATTGAAAAACTGCGATTATGCAACCCATATCCACGTGAGGTAAAGATTCTTCGAATCCGTGCAACCTCCGGTCAATTAGTCTCCTTCCGAACATCAGCAAGGTATTTGAGAAGGTAAAGTAAATAGAGCTCTGGCCAACTGGACATAGGACAAACATATATGACACTATTCATGCCGCGTCGAAACTGGTGTCGGAGATCCAATGGAACAAGAGCCAGAAACAATGTACGGGTGCTAGCCTGATTGCCCTGGCTAAGGCCTTCGACACCGTACGTTTAGAAGGGCTTTTTTACAAGCTCAATGGGCTAGGCATTAATAACCCACTGCTGTACCTACGAGATAAAAAATTGTCTCCAACAGGGTTAATTCGCCGATCCTGTTTTCCTGAGCGATCTGATAAGTTCTCTTTCCAACTTAATTGCGTACGCCGACGATTTGATCGTGTACAGATCTGGTAAAAAGATAGAGGACATCACCACTCTCGTGCAGGGTGACTTCGAGTTGAATATCAACTTCCGTTCTTATAAAGAGACTGTTTACAACATCCAACTCGATGCGAGGGTGAAGGTAATCTGCTACATGACCCTCATCCGGCCGATGCTCAACTATGGTTGTCCCGTGTGTTTCAACGTGAGTGCAAGCTTGAGGAAAAGATTCGGGTGTTTAAGAGGGCTTGTCTTAGGGCTTGAATTTCTACTCCAATGAGGTATTATACAACAGGGCGACATACATAGCACATACGAGTGGACAATTTCCTGTTGAAATTGATTCCAGGCCATATTAGCAGAGCGATGAACTCTGTTAATAACCTGATCTCTGGGGCATACTACCCCAATCCTCAGTACCACGAGGGGGTACGTCACAGTGGCTTCGTCCCCCCAAGCATTCCTCCGTTTTGATAAATACTGTCTGATGGAAGACAAAAGCACTACCGCTCCTCTTCCACATCGACCCAACCACGACCGTTCCGTAGCACAACTAGCTGAAGAGGGTCTCCTCCAGTTCAGTACAGCGGTATCGAATCAGGATATGCGTGATGTTGCTATGTAACATCGAAAGTTCTGGTGGCTGGGGAGCGAGCGAACTCCAACAACGAACCCTTTAGAACCGGGACGAAAGGGTAGTGCGTATCCCCTTATGGGTCGGTCACTGTCTTGCAGTGGATTATGGAAATTCATCAACTGCAACCTATGGCCGACTTCCATATCTTAAGATAGTTTTTAAGTTGTACATATGTTCAAATAAACAAAAAAAAAACAAAAAAGAAGACAACAAACATATAAAATATATATATACAGGCAGATACATATGTGTACAGAAAAATATATACATATGTAAGTGCATATATATGTAGATTAATTTAAGTTTTATTTTAAGGTAGTTCGTAAGTTATTTTGAAATTTTAAATAAAAAAGTTCTGTTATTATGTTTTTTTTTTTAATATAAATTTGTGCTGTTAGTATAATTACTTATTTTTAATTTTTGGTAGGTTAGGTCCAAAGACTCAGATTAAGTTTAGCTTAGAGACCGTCCAGAGCCAGTAAGTTAGAAGTAGAAAGTGTTCGTACAACTAGTTTTAAACATTTTTGTCTAGTACGTAAGTTTCCAATGAATTTAAAAATAAAAATGAAATTAAAAAAGGACAAATTGAGAACACTTGAAATTAGTTATGAAGGTTGTGTCCTCTCCTATTAACTCCACAACTTGCCTGTTTGCTTTAAGCAACAATGTTGAATAATTTGCTTACCACTGGTGCGAGGAAGTCAACTTGTTCAGTAGAGTATTTCTATTGCACTAAATTTTATAGCGTTTTATAATAAAAAATTGAATATTCTACAATGTACATTTTTGTTTGAATAGGAAGAAATAAGAAGCGACAGGGGTGCTTACAGGTGTATGAAAATTGTGCACTAGAGTGATATGAGCCGAAATATGAGATGAACATGTGCTGTTGTATGCTATACGCTATGTGCTGTGTGTTGTGTGCTGTGCGTGATATGTTGTGTGCTGGGCGCGATATGGGTTGGCGTCATGTATCACCAATTGTTGTGGTTGATCACAACATGCTGGGGCCGCGCAAGTCATAAAGTGTTCGTCGGAGAAAATTGATGACGCGACTGGTTCACTTCGTGGTGCTGGGTTGGGAGTATATATAGTATATATTTATATTGCGATTAGCAATTCTAAGTGTTATCAGTCGTTCACAGACCTTTGAGTAGTGCAGTGATAGTGCGTGAGTGTTTCGACTTTCAGGAAAAAAATCGAACAATGAGAGCATTGATTTAGTAGTACAGATGCCGCTAGTTTTTTCAAAAGACGATCGGCTGATAGAGTCAGTGCTCTTAGCTCCACAAGTGCTAGTTCGATCCCCGCTGGGGACAAAACCCCTCATTTCCATAAGGAAATACTTCATATAAGTGATTGAGTGCAGGGGTATGGAATCCAACTAGCGGTCCGCGCTCTTTAAAGCAGACAAAGAACAACAACAACCGGTGGCAGAATCAGGCCAACAGTCAACGGTGCGCAAAGATGGCACAGCGAAAAGAAGGAGAAAGAAAACAACAACTCCTAAAAGTGCGAAACACCGCAACACCAAGGTATCCCACCAGGAATGGCAGGGGGAAGAGATGAGTGCAGAGGTGGCGACGTACGAAGCAGCAGCAGCAGAGACAGAGAAAGAGGACAGTGTTCACTATGTGTGCGACGAAGGGGAAGGCCTGTTTGCAATCAGCAGCAACAGCTTCGAGTCGTTGGCATCGGACACAGAAGATGAAGTGGAGCGAGTACTTCGTTCCAAAGAAAATGAAGTACAAAACATAGAGGAGAAAAAGAATCGTCTCCTTGCAGAAATAAGAGTGCTAAGAGCCAGGACTCTCGCTAGGCGAGCGTTGGACCAACAACAAAAGCTCCAACAAGAGGCAACTTCGCAAAAGAAGCAAATCAGAAACAACAACTGAAAGCAGCAATCTAAAGAAAATCAAGTTCTTGGATTATCTGGACTGCGTCTGGGAAAATATTAGAAGGCGCGACGGCATTCTTCAATGCGTTCGCTGCCAAAGGTTTGTTCACGCCGCGTCGAACTGCCAATGCAACCTCGATGTGTGAAGTGCAGTGATAACCACAAGGCAGAGGACTGCCCGCTGTGGAAAGAGGGAGCTGCTGACAATAGTCAGCTCAAGTGCGTAGTCTGCGGGAAATCGAGGCGCACCGCTAACTATCGGGGTTGCCCCAAGTTCCAGGAGCTAAAACCAAAAACAGCTCTGCAGAAGCAGCCCCCAATGAAAAATCCACTCGGGGCAGCCGATTTGAAAGCAACAGAGATCTCGTCATACCCCAGAAGCTCTTATCTGGATCTCCTGCTGTTTGACGCAAGACTGCAGCTGACAGAAAAATCGCACAAACGGTTAACTGTTTGAACACCTGTATCTCAGTGACCATTGCGGACTCAATGCCGAAATCAAGACCCCCAACGATATTGCGAAATTAGGAAAGTTTGTTCAAACGTATTCCTACAATTACAGTAGGACACGCTGGACACGCTTCTCCAGACAAATATCGAGAGCAATTTCCTTGAATGCGCTCCACATGCCTTCCAATAGAAACTTGTTAAATGAGCAGTTTGACATGTATCTTATATAATTGAATGACAATAAAACGATCGATTGACAGTGCGATACTTAGTAAACATAGCGATCTTCTGTGTCTTAAGCTCCTCAGAACGACGGACAACGAACAAATACGGACTACAGCAGGTATTGATCCAGATAACGCCGTACTCGACGATAACTTTTTTGTGGTCGAAGACCCGCAAGAAAAAATGGAAGTACTAGGCGCGGTCTTTCAGGAAGTGCATACGGTGAATGAGACCGTTCGCCCACACCACGACCTGGAGAATCGCATATTATCTAGCAACTCGCAACTTTGGGAAGACATGCAACAATGGTGATCTGAGAACATCGGCTTTGTCATTTTCAATGACTACAGCATGGCAGATAATGTCATCGCCGACGAAGGGGTTCGTCCCCCGTTCATACAAAAGACAGAGCTACAAGCGGTCTTCGAATAACTAAAGAAGAAAAAAATCAGTTGGAATCAACGGGCTCTCGAACATTGTGATAAGACATCTCCCCCTAGATGTGGGTAATATGTACGCAATCCTGTTTAACAATGCTCTGAAAAATGCACATTACCTGGAGCATTGGAAAACTGCGATAGTGCAACCCATATCCAAGCGAGGAAAAGATTCTTCGAATCCGTGCAACCTCCGGTCAATTAGTCTCCTTCCGAACATCAGCAAGGTATTTGAGAAGGTAAAGTAAATAGAGGTCTGACCAACGGGACATAGGACAAACATATATGACACTATTCATGCCGCGTCGAAACTGGTGTCGTAGATCCAATACAACAAGAGCCAGAAGCAATGTACGGGGGCCTGCCTGATTGACCTGGCTAAGGCCTTCGACACCGTATGGTTAGAAGGGCTTTTTGGGCTCATTGGGCTAGACATTAATAACCCACTGCTGTACCTACTGTTTAACATGCTTACCGGTAGAAGGTTCGTAGTCAAGAATGGCAGCCTGACATCTACCGGTATCTTTGAAGCAAAAATGGTCTCCAACAGGGTTAATTCGCCGATCCTGTTCAACATTTTCTTGAGCGATCTGATAAGTTCTCTTTCCAACTTAATTGCGTACGCCGACGATTTGATCGTGTACAGATCTGGTAAAAAGAAACAGGACATCACTACTCTCGCGCAGGGTGACTTCGACTCATTCATGAGAAGTTGCGATGACTGGAAGTTGAATATCAACTTTCAGAAGTCGGGAACCATACTGTTCGGGACCACGTTGTATAAGGCTTCGGCGAATACAAAAAAAAATTGGCGAAAGGTCCCAATTGTTGGGCGACACGGGCAACCGCTGGCACAGAGGACTGTAGTCAGATACCTGGAGAACTGGCTGGATCAATATCTATATTTTAACAAACATGTAGATGCTGCTCTAGCCTGATCCCAAGGCGCTTTAGCTCTTACAAAGAGACTGTTTTACAACAACAGCCAACTCAAGAGAGGGTACGTTATAACGGCTTAGTCCCCGCAGAAGCTTTTCACCATTTCGATAAGCACGGTCTGATACAAGACTTAAATGCCATCGCCCGTTCAACTGTGGATGGACGACTCAACCACGACCGTTCCGTGGCACAACGATCTGAGGAAGGTCTGGTCCGTTTGAGTACGACGGTATCGTGGCGGGATGTTCGGGATGTTGCATCGAAAAATTCTGGTGGCTGGGTAGCCAGAGAACTCCATCTGCGAACCCCTTAGATTCGGGGTAGTAAGGGTAGTGCGGGTAGTCGCTCACCGTCTTGCAGTGGAGTAAATGGTAGCCTATGGCTGACTTACGTAGCTTAGGGTAGTTTTTAAGATAGTCATAGGTTGTATATATCTGACAAAAAATATAAAAACATAAAAAAAAAATTAAAAATTATGTATAGATATGCACATGCGTACACCGATGTGTATACAAATGTAAATATGTCAAAGCCATACATATATATATATAGAAGTGTATATCTTTATAAAGGGTGATTTTTTAAAAGCTATAGGAAAGTTTTTCAAAAAAAAACACATAAAATTCAGAAAAATGCATGAAATCTTTATTTGAATCGATAGTACGGTCCATATAATTTAATGTTTGAAGATTATTTCATGCAAATGTTGACCTTGACTGCGCCTCAAATGGTCCATCCGCTTAGTCCAATTTTGGCATACTCTTTCCAACATTTCGACCGCTATCTCACGAATAAATGCTTCAATGGTGTCTTCCAATACGTCAATTGAAGCGGGCTTGTCTGTATAGACATGAGCTTTAACATAGCCCCACAAAAAATAGTCTAAAGGTGTTAAATCGCACGATCTAGGCGGCCAATTGACCGGTCCTGAACGTGAAATAAAATGTTCACCGAACTCGCCCCTCAATAAGTCCATTGTTGCGAGTGCTGTGTGGCACGTGGCACCGTCTTGTTGAAACCACATGTCATGCAAGTTAAGCTCTCTCATTTTGGGCAAAAGAAAGTTGGATATCATCTCAAGGTAGCCTCACCATTCACAGTTACGTTACGATTCGCATCATCTTTTAAGAAGTACGGTCCAATGATGCCACCAGCCCATAAACCGCATCAAACTGTGACTTTTTCTGGATGGTATTGGTAGCTCTTGCAATGCTTCTGGCTGATATTCCCTCCAAAATCGACAATTCTGCTTATTTACGTACCCATTGAGCCAAAAATGAGCTTCGTCGCTGAACGCAATTTTTCGGTAAAAAAGTGGATCTTCGGCCAACTTTCCAAGAGCTCATTCACCAAAAATTTTACGTTGTTCGATTAGCGTTGTTAGTTTGTAAGACGATTCATGGTTAAATTATAGACCAAACTGAAGATGTTTGACAGTGAAACAAAACACGAAACGTGCGTCAGCTGTTTAAACTAGTGTTGCCAAAAAGATAATAGCTAAAAAATCACCCTTTATATACAGATTTATATGTATGTATGATTAGTTTAAGGTAGTTTTAAGTTATTTTAAGGTAGCAAGTAAGTTGTAATTAATGACAGTTCTGATACCAACTTTTTTTTGCAATTTTCTTAATCTTAATTTGTTCATTCTAATTACTTTTCTTTAATCATGTAGAAAGACATAGTTTAAAATTTAGTTTAGCTTAGAGCGCCCGTTGAGGGCCATTAAGTTAAAAATATAAACATTGTTTATCCAACTAAATAGTTTTAAGCTTTTTTGTCTAGTATGTCGATTTGTTATGAATTGTTGAAATAAAAATGAATTTGAAATGATGATACTGTTAGACCTTGCGGCTTCGGAGTTTGTTGGATAGTACAAAAGGTGGTTCTTCGTTGTGCTAATACTGATCAGCTGGAAAATCGATTATGTTTGGCAGTGGTAAATATGATGACAGTATCCTGGTTGTTACTGACTGCCTGCCAAAAATGATCATGCTTGATTGAAGAATCCTGCAGAGTATCCTCATCTGGCTTTGAGTTGGCGCGCCATCTTCATTGAAGATGTTGATGGTTGATTATTTTATGCTAGTTTGGTTTCTTAACAGATTAAGCAGATGGTTGTGATTTTCTGTGATTTCTGCTATTGCCTGCTCATTGAACGGCAAACTCTTGATTCAGAATACCAAACAATTTGTTGCTAATTATTCCGATGAAATCATAGGGTGATCGTTTCATCCTTTGTAGTGATTCATTGTTTGCGTGACGCAGTACATCATTGTTAAGTTCGATTTGCTGTTGTTGTCGATCAAATAAAATCGCGTTCTGTGCCATCCTTCGACGCGTGCACTTGTCGCTGTCCGTGCATTACGCGACTTAAATTATTTCTTGGAAATAAATGAAAAAAAATTATTTATACCACAGCAAAAATATTTATCAAATTTTATTTCCAAAGCGCCGCTGTCTATAGCTTGGCCGCACACTCTTTCAATCCAACAAAATAATCCCCGATTTGGTGACATTCGGTCGGTTTTATATCATAAAATTGATTAGCCTAGCACTTCTCATATTTCAATTCGGAGGTAGCTGATTTTGTTGGATTAGCACTTTTCAGTGTTTTTCGATTTCTCGCATTCTGTTAATGCAATAGTGCCATCTTGCAATTTCACAATTTTTTTTAGTAGGTGGTACGGTAACTTCACCCCGCTTAGATTGGAAATTCTCCTGAATTTCATGGGAAATGCTAGGTTTTACATTTTCTTGGATATATTTTACTACAATTTTTAGTTTTTTGTTCTTAGTTCTTAACATTATTAGTATAATTGATATAATTATTAAAGCTATTACAATTGTTGAACTTATTATATAATTAGTAGTTTTATGGTATTTTAATTCTTTAATTTCTCTTATGTTTTCAAAATGTATTAGATTGTAATATATATCCTCAAAATAATGGTATTTGGCCTTAATTTCAAAGTTTTGATTCGAAAAGGTTTTATTAAATACTTTAATTGAACAATTATTAAAGTTGATTATCATCCTTATTCATATTTACACATATTATTGTTTCTTCATCAATTATTTTTATTTGTTTTTTATAATTTTCTCTAAGCTGACAATTATTCAGAGTAACACAATTACTAACTAGTTTTAAATTGTTTACATATTCTTCATCATTAAATTCGTAATTTACATGTTTATACTCTACAATTTTTTCATCGTCTTGAATTATTTCAAGGCCTTCCTTGGTTGGTAAACTTGTTAGGAATTTTAATTTTATATCTACAACCGCCGTAGGTATTTTAATTGCCATGATTAGGACATTTTATCTATAGCTCATCATACCTAGTTTAGAATGTTTTATTTTATAGTAATCAATGATGAATTTATTTATTTCCTCTGGGGTTAGTATCCCTGGATGTAAGATATTATGTTTAGTTGAGGCAACATTGTCTAATATTTGATCTATTTTATCTTCTAATAATTTTAATTTGAAAAGTTGATCTAATTTTATTTGTTGGTATATTATCTGTTTTCGTGTATTGTCTGATTGATTAATTGCTTTAGAAATTTTTTCCCTATCTGTAAGTCGAATATACATAGTTTCATTGAAATAAGTGTTAATCCTAATTTGCTTATTTAAATTGTCGATTGAATTATGATTATTAATTTCTACTGTTCTCATATGCCCTATAATATCCTGTCGGTCGGTATCGTCCATTGTTCCAAACAGCCATTTACTCTTTTACTTTTTTTTTTTAGGGAGAATCGTTTATATTTTAGATTCGACAGACTCTATTTCCGTGAGCAAAGCTTTTTCAATGCCAGTAGGAACTTACCTTAAATTATCTTCGACTTGTTCAACGGCGTCTTTTAACTCTTGCAGGTTAATCACATGGAGAATTGTAGTGGTCTCATTTATCATCTCTATTGAACCCATATTTAATTTGATGTATTCATTATCGTTTCCACTTTCGCTATGATAAGTTTCGCTTGGACTATCGGGATAGGTATGACCAGCAGGAATGTTAGGAGCATTAACATCTGTAAATTTACGTTTTCTTTTAATATTTGTATTATGTTCATTAGATATTTGTTTTATTCTAAATCTCGGTTCATATTTATGTCTAAGTCGCTTATAATTTTTAATTGGTGCTATAATTCGATCTTCTGTGTAATCTTCCCTATTTTTATTTGCCTTACTAATGTATTTTGATTTACTCTGAATTATTATTTCCCTCAGTTTTTGATTATCTGCATTCATAGCTTGTTGTGGAGTCATTTTAATACTGCTATGATATCTATTATTGTAATTACTTATTACTTTATGTAATTTAGCAATTAATGTGAGTGATGTGTCTTTTAAACTGACCAATTTCTCTTGAATTGTTGAATGAAGACTTTCAGTGTCAGCATTTCCAGTGTGGCTGTTAGGTTTGGTTAAATGTAGTTCTATTCCTTGATTATGTAAATATTCTGTTAGCTGATGTGCTTTAAACTCGTTATCAGTTATTATTTTCTTCGGCTTATTAAATTTTGAAAAATGTTCTTCTAGACTTGTGGAAAATATGAGAATGTCATCAATGTAGACTACACAGATCTTATTTATGTATTCTCTCAATATATTATTCATAAACCTCTGGAATGTAGCTGGGGCATTTTTAAGACCAAAAGGCATCCGAGTGAATTCAAATAAACCGTTTGGTGAAACAAATGCGGTTTTTTGTATATCTCTGGGATGCATTTTAATCTATTAATACCCTTTTGCCAAATCCAGTGTTGTGACATATGAGCTCTACCCAACTTGGCTAATACAGCTTCTATATTAGGAAGTGGGTATTTATCGTCTACGTTGATTTCGTTCAATTTGCGATAGTCAACACAAAGTCTAAGCTTCTCTTCACCAGAACTGTCCATTTTATTTTTAGCGACCACTATTGGTGATGCATACCGACTATTGGATTTTCTCACAATTAATTTTCTTTTCATGTCCTCTATTTGTTTCCTCACCTCCTATTCATGCTTCGGTGGTAATCTGTATAAACGGCCATTTATCTGCTGATCCGTTGTAGTTTTTATTTCATGCATCACGGTTTCCGTATTGGTTAATTGATCCCCATCTTTATACAACAAATGTGTATATTGCTTAATTAGCTTGTCCAGTTTTTGCTTTTCATCCGTATTTAAATATGTCATATCTATACTCTTGCGTTTCTCGTCATTCAACTCGAAACACTGAATTGATTCATAGTCTTCCGAAAATAGTTCCAATTTGACTGTGTCGTTCAGTTGCATGAATCGTTTATTAATGTTTAATTCAGTAACGGACTTACTAATGAAGTCCATTCCTATCAGTAAATCATAAGTTTTACTGTTCAATGCCATCTTGTACCATTTGATTTTGTTTAAGCAATCCATGCGGAACTCTTTCGGAGCGTCAGTTATGACAATTTGGACTCGCTCTCTTGTAATGTTATTGATCGTACTTAGCGAAATGTCTTTCTCTTCAAGAACCTTAAACTTCTCACAATTTACCGTGTTTGAATTAATAATACTAATAGTCGATCCTGCATCTATTAGAGGTCTATATTTATATTCGTTAATAGTAAGATAACAATATAGCTTATTTCCGAGGCTTAATTGAGAAAAACCGTCGGTTCTATATTATTAATTTCTTGCTGATTAGCTTCAGCTTTTATAGTATTTATTTCCATCGGCTGTGGATTCTGTGCGCCTCACCTGCCCTGATGGATTGAATACATTTTGTCTACCTATTTCTCAGGTTAGATTGATACCTATTCTGTTGAACTGACCTGTTATTTTGCCTACTTTGGTCAAAATTTCTCTGTTGCCTATCTGACCGTGAACTAGTCGATTGCAAATTTGCATTTCTAAACGGAATGGTTGTAGTGTTAGGTTTATAATATATTTTTTTCAAATTCCAGTAACTATCTGGACTATATGATCTCATAGATTGTACAAATTTCTTATTTCCCTAGCAAGTTGGCCAATTGAAAGCTCTTTTATCTTTGCAATATCACTCGAATTTACTATTTCTTTATTCGTAGCTTCGTAAAGCGCATATTCGTGAATTTCCATAATTATATAATCTATTTTATTACATAGTTCTAGAATGGTATTTACCTTTATGTTTTGTATGTTGGAAAGAGTTTCGTTGATATTTTTGATGGGCCGGAAATGTTGGATCAGCTGGTCCCTGGCTGCTTCCCACGATGCAGGAGACATCATGTACATAAGATTTTTGGCTTTCCCCACGATCTTGATGTTGAAAATGCATCTGAAGACCTCTGCCTGCTTGTGCTCGGGAACGGCTGCCAAGTGGTTGTCCACACAGGATATAAATTGTGTCAGCTCCAGTTTTTCTCCAGAAAATGTTCACTTTTTAACTTTTGATTTGGTATTGTATTACTTCGAACTACTAGCTCTCGCAATTTCACTCTGTAATACTAATAATCGTACCGATTTGGTTCGATGTGGATATTTATTTCGACTGAAAAAAGACCCAAAACCGACTGCGCCACTTAAATTATTTGTTGGAAATAAATGAAACAAAAAAGTGTTTCGGTGTCGAGTGCGTTCGGTCCGCTCCCTCTCGCCCCTTTCCTACACAAAGCCATTGCTGCGCATTCTCGGTCGCAACACCCGTTTGATTTTACCAGGCAATGACTGAGAGTGCGTAGCAACTGACGTAGCGGATTTTAGAAGTGCGAATTTGTTGGTGGACCAACTCCAATCGATGTATGGGCATAACACCTACATCGATGCTGTTGGGAAGCTATTACGAAATTTACACTTCTCAATTCTGCAGTCGGCGTTTGGTAATTTTATATCTCCGTCTTTTTTCTATGGAAAACCTTAGGGTTGATGTGTGCAATTTTCGTGGGCTAAGAGTGAATCTCTTCGCTGTGTATGTCCATCTGTTTTTATATAAACCAGCTGTCTTGGTACTAAGTGAAACACAGGTAGGTGAGAATACCGAATTATCGGATTTGACCCTTCCCGGATATAGCTTGGTTCCGCTTTTCTTTTTTCACCGCGGTCTCGCCATCTACGTGCGTAGTGATGTAGCTTACCAACTTCAAGCACAACATGGCCACTGTTCCAATCCTGAATTTAATTTTCTGTGGTTAAAACTCCATGTCCGTAAGCATTTAATCCACTACTGCTTTATTTACAGAAATCCAAACTTGGATAGCAATTCAACGTTTAACGAATTTGATGCGCGATTCGATTCCATCTGCGGGCGATTTCAATGTACACAATTCTAATTGGCTTCGACATTCAGGCCAGACAACACCCGAAGGAAGGTATGTCGAAATCTTTGCAGAGCTAAACAATCTGACTCAGCTAGTAAATGTGCCTACACGAATACCTGACATTGCAGATCATTCCGCCAACACCCTGGACCTGTTTCTCACCGCTCACCCTACTAAATATTCTGTTGACATACTGTCGCCTCTAGGCTCGTCTGACCATTGTGTCATACATATCAGCTAATTTCTCGTTAGCACCACAGAACAAATTCCTAAAAGAACAGTATGGCTGTACGAGAAAGCCGATTATAGCGGACTCAACAATTTCTATAGAAACTTTAACTGGTCACTATGCTTCCTCGATAGTGACGTGGATGCCGCTGCTGATATGATCACAAACATCTTCTTCTGGGCATGAGATCGTTCATTCCGCATAGAGTGAAGAGTATCAAGCCCAAAGCAAATGCATGGTATGACTCGAGCTGTAAGGAGGCTATCAGGATGAGAGAGTTGAATTTCCGGTCATACGAAGCCAACCCTACTGAAGAAAACCGGAATAAGTTTAAACGGGCCAGAAATGACTGCAATGCAACTATCCCAAAGGTAGCAAAAACTTTTGGTCATTTGTAAAAAAACAGAAATTCCTCCTCGTCTTTAATTCCCACGCTCATTTACAATGACATTCCAGCTGTCAGCTCTTTAGACAAAGCCAATCTGCTTGCGGCGCATTTTGTAGCCAGCTCAACACTGCCAGATTCCAATATGTCTCCACCTGTACTTGAGAGCGTTGATTTCACCAAGGGACAAATCCACTTCCGCACTCGTACAGTTGCAAGAGTTCTTAAAGATCTCAACGTGCACAAATCCGCTGGCCCTGATAGTATTCCCCCTATACTTCTGAAGAGATTTTCTTCTGCACTGGCAAAACCATTACGTAAGCTTTTTCATCTATCCTACTCTTTAGGTCTCTTGCCGAGCAGATTAAAAACAGCATTTGTCCAGCCCGTCCCTAAAAAGGCGAATTTTCGTCACCCACCTTGTACCGAGCACTATCTAAGGTCATGGAAACGCTGATAAAACGTCAGCTTATGAAATATCTTGAATCGCGGAAGCTTCTTAATGACCGGCAGTACGGTTTCCGTAGCAACAGGTCCACTGGTGATCTGATAACTTATCAAAGTGGAACAAATCTTTGCATAATGCAGGCGAAAGCAAGATCATTGCACTTGATATTTCTAAGGCATTTGATAGAGGTTGGCATGAAGCTCTTTTGTCGAAAATGCGTGCATATGGTATCGATGAATCTCTTCTTCTATGGATTGCATTATGTGCATTTTACGAAGAGTTCACCTGTTCACAGTGATGATTGTTGCTGTTGCTAGTAGACTGTTGTGGGCATCTGTGTTGGTTCCCAGTCTGAGTATTTTTTGCTTCCATGTTAAAGTTGTACGTCTGAAGTTTTTCTAGGCTTAGTTCATCAGTTGTTGTGTTGGCGCTGACGACACTGCCTGATGATGGAAGTATATGGATGGTGTCTGTTGCCTGTTCTCGTAGGTGACTCCGGTAGCCTCCACATTGGAGTCTTCAAAATGGACCAGCACTGTACCTTCTATGCGACGGGTTTTTGGCCTGCATGTAAATTTATTGTTAAATTTTGAATATTTATGAATAATAGAATATTTGGTTGTGGTTGGGAGACTTGTCGTATTTCGCCCACATCTTTAAGTGGACAGTCAGCCGCAATATTCTCAATCAGCTTCGCTGTGCATCTTGAGTGGTTTGAGTCTTCTTCCAGTGTGGTTGATGAACAGTTGTAAATTCCTTCTATTTTGGGGCAAGGTTTATTAAAGTGTTGCGTGTGTTTTGTGTTATATAAGGGGCTATGTTTATTATTTTTGTTTTATTTATTGGTAGTGGAATAACGTTGTAGAAAGTATAATTTTCTTCAGATAAAATTGGTATTTGTATATTAAAAATGATTTTAGTTCCATTATAATAAGCTTGAATTCCTAAAAATTCATAGACTTGTTCTAATGCGTTTATTTTTACATTTTGTTTTGTTAGTTTAGATTTTATGAGTGTTAGTTCATCAAAGGTTAGAAGAAGTTTAGGGATGATGTTAAGTTTACTTAAAATTACTGCCTCGCCTATATTAGATAAATGGTTTGTTGTTCAGGTTAAGGTGGTTAAGATATTGAGTTTCTAAAAGAGCATCGTGTTCTCTTTTGATTTTGTTAATTGTGGATCCAAAAAAATGTTCAATATCTTTTTGTTCCTTATTTATGTGAATTGTGATATTTTGGAATCTTTCGAACATTTGTGAATTAAGGAAATGCTCGTTTGCTAATGATTGGGTTATGTCGTTTATGTTTGTGCTAATATTTTGTAATTGGTTGTTAATTTTGATTGCGTCTTGTTCGTCCATGTTACCGGTTATTAGTTTAATTGCGGAACCCAATCCATTGATTAGGCCGCGTTTATTTCTCTTAAAGGGGTACAATGTTTGAAGTTTTACTTGGAGTTCTTCTAGTTTTAGTTTAGTTATTTGAAATGAGTTAATATTAGTACTATGATCATGACACAAATGAAGTTTTCTATGTTATTGTTGTAGTCATCAAGGTTAATTATGTGTATGATGTTCTGAAAGTTAGTAATATATCTTGATGGTCCTAATCGTAGAGGCAGTAAACTATGTTCTTTAGGTATGTTGTAAACTTCTATCCTTTGTGTGTTAGTATGGGTTAGTCTGAAAATTAGTATAAGAATAAAATCTTAATGTGATGCTTGGCTGCATATTCTTTTGTTCTCTTATTGATTATTATTTTTTTTTATCTTTTCTTTTGTGTTTTCCTTAGGCTAGACTTATGGATTTTCTTGTTTTTGTCAGTTATAACTGTAAGCTTTTTGTTTTTACGTACTACATGTTTTGAGAATCTTGGTGTAAGTTTATTACGCCTTTCTTCTTTCCTATACACTGGTTCATTCTCTGCTACCTCTTCCGGCGCTTTTCTTGTTTTATTTGTTTTATCTATTCTAGCATAGGTTATTTCTTTTACTTTATTTTGGATTTTTGGATATAGCTCATTGAGAAACTCGTTCAGCTTTTCGAGATATACATGTTCGCTGGAGAATCTAAGAGTTTTTGGCAAATTTATACGGTCGACCGAAGAATAATTCGTATGGAGTGAATTTCGTCGCTGAATGAACAGCATTATTGTAAATAATGGAGCACTCTGTTAGAATTTCTTCATGAACGGTGGTTAATTTCTGTTCTTTCCGCTTTGCAAGTATTAGTCTATATATCTCCGTTAGAATAGAATATAACCTCTCTACAGGACCATTGCTACTGGTTTGTTGAAATGCAGTGTAGTGTAATGTAATTTCGTGCTGTCTACAGAAATCTTTAAAAATATTGGAAAGAAATTCTGTACCCTGATAGCAAACTATTTTAGTTGGTATGCCGTAGAGGCTGATGAATGTTAGAGTATACCCACAAGCGAGCTTAGAGAATTTATCGATCAGAGTAAGTATGCTATTGTTATTTATCGTGTACAAATCAATGTGGATTATTTGAAGTGGTTTTAATGGAATATCAGGTTTTTCAAAATGAGGCTTAGCAGGGTTTCCATTGTATTTAAGAATTTTACACCTTTCACAATTATTTATAGTTTCGGTAATTTTGTCTTTCAGATTCGGAAAGAAGTATGTCCTTTTGAGGTGAAGCAAGGTTTCGTTTATTCCCCTGTGGTTAGAGTTCTCATGATAGGTTTCTGTGCAGCGAACTAATCGAAATATTTTGTTATGAGAGACAATTTTTGAAAAGGTGGATTGTACTGAACGAAATGCTTCATCTGTAGAAAAAATAGCAATTAGTTAAATTAGGAAAATATTTCTTGAATATGTCAATCTTCATCGAATAGTGGCTTTCTAATGACTTTCCTTTCTTTGTTTTTAAAGATTTTTTCTATTGTCTTTGTTGAACCCTTACTGTGAAAGCACAGCACCCAGCGCACAATTGCTTGCATCAGTTGTTAATATGAATGGTTTCTCGAAGTCCGGGTGTTGGAGTATCGGATCATTAATAAGTAGGTTTTTGCAGGTTTCAAATGCTTCAATGTACTTCCCGTCTATTGTGATTTCTGAATTTTTCATTAAACAGGTGGTTAGGGGTTTGGTTAGCTTCGCTAGGTCCTTAATCAATTTTATATAGTAACCTATTAGACGAAGGAAAGCTTTAATTTCTCTACGTGTACGGTAATGGAAAGTTTTTGATAGCACTAATCTTAGCGGGGTTTGGCTTAACACCCTCCGGAGTGATGACGTGCCCCGGGAATGCAATTTCTTTCTTCAAGAATTCGCATTTGTCAAGCTGAATCTTGAAATTTGCTTCCTTCAGTTTTTTGAATATTTGCTCTAAACCTTGCAAATGTTCCTGTAGGGACGTTGAATAAATTATAATGTCGTCAAGGTAAACTAAGCAAGTTTTACCGACGAGTTCTCCGAGGACGTCGTCCATTACCCTTTGAAATGTTGACAGGGCGTTTTTGAGTCCGAATGGCATTCTAACGAACTCAAAGTGGCCACCCTCAACAGTAAACGCTGTTTTCTGGACATGCTTTGGGTTCATCTCAATTTGATGGAACCCGCTGGCCAAGTCCAAGGTCGTAAAATACAAGCATTTGCCTAGCTTATCAAGAATTTCCGAAATGTTCGGAATAGGGTACCGGTCGGAAATTGTCTTCTCATTGATTTTTCGGTAATCAATGACAAGGCGCCACTTTCGTCGTCCACTAGCGTCTTCCTTTTTGGGAACAATCCATACTGGAGAGCTCCATGGGGAATAGCTGTGTTATATTATACCCTGTTCCAGCATTTTGGAGATTTGATTTTTTACTACCACTTTATGCACGTAGGGGTACCTGTACGATTTCGTATGTATTGGTACTTCGTCCGTTGTGTGTATTTCGTGTTTAATCTTACTAGTAAATGCTAGTGGTTCACCTTCATTCTACAAGATTTCGCTATATTTTCTGCACATTTTAAGCAGTTCATTCCGTTCTTCTGTGTTCAAGTGATTTGTTCTAATTACATCGTGCAGGTTGATTTTTGATTGTTCCGTAAGTTCTATTTCGCTGTTGACGTTGTTAACTTCAACAAACTGGCAGGGGTCATAAGATTCCCCATTAAGAGGTTGCTCAGTTATGATGTTCTGATCTTTTTCGGCAAAATTTACTATCTCGACAATACTGTACCATCCTTCGGCATTGTATAAACCTTGGCTGACATAGAGGTCTGATTTTAGCTCCGTTTTATTAATATAAATGTTGCCAGTGTCTTTGTTAATCGGAAGCTTGGCTAATATTTTTGATTTGGAGGGTATAGCGATTGGACCCGATGAGTAATTTGATTTAAATTGGATATTGTTTGTAGAGTTATTTATTATTTAGTGACGGTGCCATTTTCGAAATTAATATTAGCGTTAAATGCTCTTAATGAGTCCATTCCGAGAAGTCCATCGAAGTATTTATAGAATTTGAAGATTATTAACCTCAATGAACCTGATTGATTATATTCTTTAAAAACAGGGACAACGGTTTGTTTATTTAATTCATGTTTTTTGAAAATAGTTGTAATAGTGATGGTTTCGCAATTGAATTGCTTGTCTAATGGAATAAATTCCGGGTTTATAAATGACATTGAGGCACCTGTGTCTAAAAGGAAACTAAGGGGTCTGCCAAACGGGGAAGAAATGTCTATATAAGGTAAGGAGCCGGAATGTTTTTTTGGGTCTAAGTATCCCGTCGGTTCTTCGAGGCATGCGTTAAAAATGTCCATCATCTAGAACATTAGTGAGATCATTCTTGATAAAAGTATCTAATTGCTGAAAATTATTTTGTTCAACATTATTTGCTTCATGGAAGTTAAGTTTTCAGATCTACTATTTCTGGTTTGTTGGCTTGGATTTCTTTTGACCTCTGGATTAAATCTAATCTGATTCGAGTTGGCCTGAGGGTAATTGTTTTGCTTCTGATAACGGGTAGAGCTGCTTGGTATTTCTGAATAGCTCTTGGAAAAAGGGTTGGTTGTGCAGGAGGGATTAGTTTGATTCTCTGAATGAAGATATTCTTTGATTGTTGTTCCTAAGATTATTTCTTTGTGGTGGAGGGTTATATGGTCTGAATTGGATATTTTTATATTGATTTATATTGTATGAGCTTCTTTGATAAGATATATTTTTCTCTTTTATGCAATGAGTTAAAGCTTCAGCTAATGAACTCGGCCGCATGGCTCTAGCACGAGAACCGAGAAGTTCGTTAAGGCCGCTTAGGAACGTGTTCAAACTCATTTCTGAATACAGATCCTTCTTTGCCTTTATGACGTTACCCTCCTTTTCGTGTATTAATATGTTATTGCATAATGCAGACTGTATTTCTATAATTTGTCCATAGAAGAGTTCATTCGTTTTATTGACCTGTCTAGGGTTATGGAGGTCCCGGATAAGGGACGTTTCTGTCCTTTTATCCGAATAGTGTAAAATCAGGTTGATCTTTATTGCATCCCAAACGAGGGGCGTACCATACATATTTAAGATCTCGTTGGCTTGTCCCTCGATCTTATTACGTATAGCCCTTAGGATGGTTTGGCCGTATGGGGTTTTGTCCGTTCCTCTAATGAGGAACTCGTAAAGAACTCTTGGGTTTCCTTCAAACTTAGGTAAATCTTTGATTGCGTCCGGGATCCTCAAAGAGTTATATATATCTGTCTGATTTACGTTTGAGGTTTGTTCCTCTGGGTTGCTCATTGTTTCTGAGTGGGAAATACTTGAACAAGTGGAAGAGTCAAGAAGAGCACCGGAATCGGTAGTTTCGGGGACAGTGGGTAAGCTTTTCGAAAGTCCTCTTAGATTGTATGGAAAGAATCTAGTGGTAGATTTTGTTTTTTCTGATCTCGACATGTATTTTAATGTTTTTACTTTGTCTGTTTTTATACATTTTTTTTTTTTTTTGGATTTCTTAAAGGAGTAAATGTTAGGTACTCGTATTCAGCGATTATTCTAATTTTGTATTTCTATATATGTGTATATAATAATAATATATTTATATATGCTTTTGTCGCTTATTTGTTGTTGTATTCGCTTATGTTTAATGTATATTATAAAAAAAAAATTGTTAGGAAGTCGTATTCAGCGACTATTCTAACTTTTTTATATTTATGTATTTTCTTATTAGTTTTTTTTCACACTATGGTTTTATTTATTCATTATGGTTTTATTATTTTGTTGTGGCTATTTTTTGATACCGGAGTGCCTTGCGATAAGGCTCTCGGTTATATTAGAACACGCTTTATACACTAAAATAAACACTTACATGCACCCAAATAAGGCGAAGAAAATGATGATCATCTCTAAGGTGTTGCAGTGTTTCTCTCGTCGAAGGCGGGACTGTTGGTAGTTTTAGTGTTCCTCGTTGGAAGCGGGATTCTTCTTGTTGGCGGTGATGAAGGATTAAAATCCACCGGAACTTTTTTCGTGATCGTGAAGATTCTGCACTTTGTGATGCCACTAATATCGTACAATAAGGTATCGAGGGAAACTTTTCGATAAAACTTCACTCGCGACACACAATAATTTATGCATAGTTTCTATTTTTCACTTTTCTTTCACAAGGACCGTTCACCGCAGCAACCGACTGCGCCAGTTATGTTGTCAGTTTCGGGGCGATTAAAAAAACAAACACTTTTGATTGCTTAATGACCCTTTGGTCCAATTAACATTAGTTTTATTAATGACGAACGAACCGTCTTCTTTGAATGACAAAAGTAAAGTGAGTTGACAAAATGAATCGATCTTATGCTAGGTTTGCAAACGTGAACTTTTCGTTAGTGCTGTAGACGCTGAACTTGCATTATTTCCCGATTCACCGGATATCGGCCAGACGCTTAGTTTGCATTGTGTGCATTTTACGCTTAGTTTGCATTATGTGCAATTACAAATATACATGTGCGATACATACATACATGTGTGATACATTTCATAGTTATGCTATATGTGCGGGGTTAACAATTGGATTCAAGGTCTTGTGTGGATTGAGAATGTGGGTTTGCGGGGAAGTGAGGGTTAGAGTTCGGACGTAACTCCCGCATGTGTTTATTATAGTTATTCATGTTTTTTCAGCAAACATGACGAAACAGTTCGTCAAAATTTGACACTAGCTCATGCTGGTTCATGCGCATTATAGTTGAGCCTTTAAACCCACTTTCGGACGCACAGTTAAATTTAGAGACTCGTTCTTCAGCCGTACTACGCGAATTTGGAATGCTCTTCCCAGCCCTATATTTCCCACAGACTACAACCCACAGTTATCTCCCTTTCTCCTTTCTCCCTCTATACCTTCGGCCCGTGCTGTGTCTTGACCCCGGACACTTAAGGTTATTAGCAATCCCTTGAGCGCGAGTTACACAAATGCAAGTCAAAAAACTTACAGACGGAACATTTGCGTTGCTTCGCAACCCATAAGCAATAAAGTGTCAATACAGCATTCAGGTGTCATTGGTATTCGAGTAACGCAAATGTACATAGGTCACTTGCCGGATGTGTTGTTATTCGAAATCCAACGGAAACTGAATGCCTTGACCTTTCATAATTTTAAGAAATATTGATGATAAAAATAAAGAAGGGAGGAGTTGAACAAGAGACTTCGAACGAATCTGTTGTGTTTGATTTTTGGTTCAATTTCGTGATCGATCATAAAATAAAATTATAACTGGCGCAATCGGTAGGATTTTCTTTCTAAACGGGAAAGGAAAAACAAACTAACAAGAAACTGTAACAGTGCTTACAGAGGAAATATAAATCAGTTCCTCAGGAAGAAAAGTGCTTGAAGAGATACTATAAATAAGTACCTCAAAAAATAAAAGTGGAAAAAGTGAAAAAAGTCGAAAAATTGCATTTACCAATCCCAACCAACAACCTGGCAGGAGGCGAGGGATCTACTTGTGCAACATTTCCGGCCCATAATCGACGTTAACAGCATCCTCAACAAGATATACTATATAAAGGTAAATAGTATCCTAGAACTATGCAATAAGATAGACCTAATACATAGTGAATTGTATGAATATGCAGTCTATGAAGTAAACTGCAAGCAAATAGTTGAATCAATTTGTCAATTAATAGTAGTAAAGATTAAAGAAATTACAACCGGACAATTATCCAGAGAGCTTAGAACAGAGTTTGATATAAATAAAATAAGAACAATTTTATACTCTTACATCCCAGATAGTGAGGGGAATTTAAAGAGAAATCCAAAAACTAATTTCAGTGCAACCAACCATGCAAAGTGCCAAATCAAATTTAAATTCAAGGCAAGGTAGGTCAGAAAGCAGTTTTACAAACAATAATAGAAATGATTTTTGTAGAAATGTGGAATCAGCAGGATCATCGATTTTCACCGTCAATAATCAAAACCAAAGTAGCCAGAGTAGAAATTAGGCATAAGCAATTTCAATCGGAGAAATAATTTCAACCATAGATCAGATCAAGTTAGGCACAACACTTTCAATCCATCAGGTCAATATAGAAATGGAGTCAAAACCCAAGTTCAATGGAAGTAAATCATGTTTCATCGAACTATGCACACAATCCCAATCGAAGCAATTCTAATAATTCTGATGTTCAAGCGTAAATAACGTAGAACCCGTAAATTTTCTAAACTAAGCCTCGGAGTTAAATTTTTTTGTAATCTTACAATTAGCTGAAAAATGTACAAAGCTTTAGTAGATACAGGCTCAACTATTAGTCTTATAAATGCTTCGAATGTTGATTGTTCTTTCTTCGAGATATTAGAAACAAAAAATGTGTCATTTAATACTATAAATAGTGTCACAACAGGAAAAGTTAAAATAATAAGGAATTTCGAATGAGTCAACAGTGTAAAATAAAATTGTACCAAATGAGTTTGAATAATAAAGCTTATGATATGCTTATCGATATGGATTTTATAAAAAAAAGTGTTATGGAAATTAATATTAATCGAATGTACATGAAATTAATAAATACCGTTAATATAAAATTGAACTCGGAAGATTATGAAAGATTCTACTATGAATTAACAAATCAAAATAATAGAGAAATAGATTTACCGCATTTAAATCAATATGAGAAGGACGAAATTATAAAGATCTTGAGTGAATTTAAACATTTAGTATATAGAGACGGTGATCAGTTAACTAACACCGATACAATAATGCACGAAATCAGGACCAAGACAGGCCAACAGATAAACTCTCGTCTGTATAGACTTCCTCCAAAACATGAGCAGGAAGTCAAAAATCAAATAGAAGAAATGGAAAG
This sequence comes from Eristalis pertinax, assembly GCA_907269125.1. Classification (NCBI taxonomy): domain Eukaryota; kingdom Metazoa; phylum Arthropoda; class Insecta; order Diptera; family Syrphidae; genus Eristalis; species Eristalis pertinax. Next base: position 15,956,214 of record OU026146.1, on the reverse strand, counting down.
GCAAAATATCATCAGGAAATCTAATAGATGATACTCTTCTCCAATCGTGGTAGTACCCAAGAAAATAGATAACTCCGGTAAACAAAAATTTAGATTGTGTGTTGACTACAGAAGACTCAATGAAATAACACTAGATGACAAATATCCTCTACCTAATATAGACAATATATTAGATAAGCTAGGAAGGGCTCAATATTTCACAATATTAGATCTGGCCAAAGGATACCACTAGATAAAAATGCATCCACGAGATATTCATAAGACAGCATTTGTTACGCCAAATGGTCTATATGAGTTCACTCGGATGCCCTTTGGTCTGAAAAATGCACCAGCCACTTTGCAAAGACTAATGAATGAGATATTAACAGATCATCTCAATAAGATCTGTGTTGAATATCTTGATGATATACTTGTATTCTCAACAAGTCTAGAAGAACACATTTCTGCAATTAAAACAGTTTTTAATGTTACATCGAGTTTTTGGGTCACATTTTAACCAGTGAGGGTATGAAACCAAACCCAAGTAAAATTAAATGTGTTACAGACTTCCCCCTTCCCACAACAGAAAAACATTTAAAAGGCTTTCTAGGATTAACCGGATTTTATCGGAAGTTTGTCAAAAATTACTCCAGAATAGCTTATCCCATGAGTAAATACTTAAAAAAGGAGCTAAAATCAACGTAAATGATCCAGAGTATATTCAAGCATTTGAGACATTGAAGCTTAATATTGTCAACCACCCTATCCTTAGATTTCCAGATTTCAACAGACCGTTTATGCTTTTTACTGATGCCTCCAACTATGCTATTGGGGCAGTTCTCACTCAAGAAGGCCAACCTGTTTGCTATGCTTCATGGTCGCTAAATGACCACGAAAAAAATTACTCAGCAACAGATAAGGAATTCTTGGCCATAGTCTGGTCAGTAACTTATTTTCGTCCTTACCTTTGGGGGAATAAATTCAAAATAGTTACAGATCATCAACCCATTAAATATTTAAATAAAAAATATAATGGAAAGGAATTTTCAGCGAGAAACCAAAGATGGCTCCTGAATATCTACGAGGGGTGTTCAATATATTCTCAATATCAGCGGGTGTGTTGCTTCTTCATGACAACGCTCCTGTTCACACGGCGCGAGTTTCCAAGGCTGCTGCGCGAGATTGTGGTTTCGAAGAAATCCAACACCCACCCTATAGTCCAGATCTTGCCCCTAGTGATTATTTCCTGCTTCCGGATTTGAAAAAATGTCTTCGTGGAAAAAGATTTTCGGATGATGAAGAACTCAAGTCGGCAATAAATGGGTATTCTGTTTAACTAGAGATAAAACGCGAATTAATGATCACATTTATATGAAATTTCACATGAATGCACTAAAATAATAGTATTACTTGATAAATAAGTCAATGTATATATACAACAGCTTCACCCCGATACCGAGAATATATTGAGCGCCCCTCGTAAAAGGGAGAGAAAATAAAGTCGCAGACTTCTAAAGCAGAATAGAGAATTTAGACAATTTAGAAGACGACGTAGCTTCAAATCTTGCCACCGTTCATTCTGCCCCAGAGCAACAACTTGACCATTTCTTAATTAAGGAAGAAATAGTCAACAAATATAAGACACAATAAGCAAAGTGTGATAGACAAAAGAAATATGAATAGGGAAGAGTATCAAGAAAGGCGGCAGGAAGGGTATATATTGGAAATTATAAGCATTTAAGACACAAAGACGAAACCTACTACCGAAAACAAAAGCTTCAAAATATTCATCCGACCACTATTAAAAGACCAAATAAATTTGCAGGTATCCTATTGGCTGGTGATTTTGGCGATCGTGGGAGTGCTTATACCAATGGCAGAACCAACCCTTGTTGTTACACCAATTAATGCTAACAAGGAATTTATTGCATTAAATAGAGGTCCAGTAGAGTTAATTCAAAGTTGCCAAACTATATTCCATATTATAAATACTTCTGACATCCTACTATTGATGCAATAAAACTCAATCTACACAAACTAGAATTAGACAACAATTTTGAAATTATAAATGAAGTTATAAACATAAAAGCAAAATTAAAAGCAGTAATTCCGCTACCAAGAATAAGACGAGGTCTGATGAATTTTATTGGAACCGGTCAGAAATGGTTATTTGGAACCATGGACGACGCAGACAGAGTTGATATTCTTCAACATCTACAAGTCACAGATTCAAATAATCATGCTGCCACCGATAATTTAAATAAACAGATAAGCATCAATAAACAGTTAATGCTTAATATAAATAATTTAAGAATTACGGTGGAAAAAGATAGAAAAGAAGTATCTGAAGTATATAATAGTTTATTAGATGGTCAAAAAAATATACATTTGAAACAACTAAAAACAGATCAATTATTAAAATTAAAGATGTTAGAAGACAAAATAGACAATATTTTAGATAACATTGCTTCTGCTAAGCAAGGAATTTTGCATCCAAGCATATTGAGTGGACGGGAAATATTAGCCTTAGGTTTAGATTTTTATAAATTAAAACATTCTAGAGTAGGCTTAATGGAATACAATAGGGAGACGTTAGTTTTAGCTATTAAGCTTCCAAAAGAATATATACAGGTAGACCTTAAAATGATTATCCCAATACCAAACATGGAATTTAAAGAACTAAATGTAAATGAAATAACATATGTTGAAATAAATGGCGCATAGTTTGAATATAATCCAGATAACATTTACTTGAAAGATTTAAATCTAACTAATAACTGTTCAACGAAATTTGAATGTAGCTATAGATATAATAATGAAAGTAATAAAAATTGATGAACATATCGTCATTTGTAAAAATGTTCAAAATGAAATTGTAATACATAATTGTGACGATCGTAAACTTAAGCTAAATGGAAATTATGTAATAAATGTAAATAATTGTTCAATCAATATTTTAAATGTTACAATAATGAACTATGATCAGCATTCAGGTGTCATTGGTTTTCGAGTAACGCAAATGTACATAGGTCACTTGCCGGATGTGTTGTTATTCGAAACCCAACGGAAACTGAATGCCTTGACCTTTCACAATTTTAAGAAATATTGATGATAAAAATAAAGAAGAGAGGAGTTGAACAAGAGACTTCGAACGAATCGGTTGTGTTTGATTTTTGGTTCAATTTCGTGATCGATCATAAAATAAAATTATAACAAATTACAGAAAAAAAAAAAAAAATATGTGTAGGCCGATTCTGTGTTCAAGCAGATGTCTTTCGTATAATTCATGAATTTCCTGTATGTATAGACATCTGCCCAATAATTGGCAAGATTGAAAAACACTATGGTTTTCCACGAACATACAACCCTGTTTGTATGCCCAATATTTTCAAAGTATATTCCTGAAAAATTTCTTATTTTATACCCTTACAGATTTATACCGCTTACATCTTAGATGCAGCATTTATTGTCAATGCTAATATGCACGTCCAAAGAAGTGGCCTGAAACTCATTCTTCGCAGTAAAACTACAGGTTAATTTTTGGATCTGAAGAACTTGTTTCGGCTGTTATCGGTTCGGAATTATTTTTTATGGGCAGAGGGCACAGTTTTGTTACTGCCCTTTTCGCTAGTTTCAGTTGGGGTTAGCGTTCTTCTTTAACTTATACTATATCCCCAATGGCGACATTAGTTTCTCTTAGATTCCGTTTACATCGGTGTTGTAGCTGCGTTAGATATTCTGAAGACCAAGTCTGCCAGAAATCTTGGACCATCTTTTAAATTAGTAACCATCGGGATCGATATGTTTTAGCTTGATCCAGTCTGCGACCTGGTAATGCATTTAGTGCTGATCCAATTAAGAAGTGTCCAGGTGTGAATCTGATCATCGTCAATATCGTTACTTATATTTGTTAATGGACGGGAATTCAAACAAGCTTAAATTTTTCGCTGTTGTGAATTCTTTGAACGTAAGCGTAGTGTCACCAATAACTCGTTTTAAATTATATTTCATGGATTTTACCCCGGCCTCCCCGGAAATGAGGTGGAGCATAACGGGTGAAGTTCCATTGTATACCATACAAAGTTAATTTATCTGTCAATTCAGATTTGGTGATCTGCTTAACAAGTTGTATTTCCGCTACCAGTGGTAAGGGGTCAGCAAATTATTCAACATTGTTACTTAAAGCAAACATTGGTCCTTCGAGCAAAGAACAGCGACTTAATAGCGTATCCAAGGCTCACATTGGAAGTGGATAGCATACCCAGGGCTATAAACACTGGTAGTGAATCATAAACACATATCTACAATATCAATAATAACAAATGAATATGGAAGAGTACGAAGTATTCAAAATAGTCGTGAGACAGAAGGAGTTATCATTGGAATTGGAAAAAACGAAAATCAATTTCCAAAAAACACAACTCTACACAGAAGAGCGTTTCAAGAAATTTTGGAGAGAATTTAAGGAAAATCGGTACGGTAGTGAAACATGACACGCCCTACATGCAAGGAAATGCGTGGCAATTAGTAAAAACGATGTACGAAGATTTAAAACATGAATTGGAAAACATAAAACATAGAGAAACAGAACCCACTGTAAGTGGAAAACTTGCCTCGATATCTACGGAAAACAGCGATCAAATTCAACGCTTGAAAAAATTGGACATCAAGATTGGTGCCAATATGAAGAATATTGCCGCTTTCGAGCAAACACTCACGAAATACACTACAGAGTTTCACGAATACCAACAACGGATCTTATTAGATCAGTGCAAAACTTCACGGAACTACACGAGGAATTCTTATCAAATGCGTCTTGACAAGACCTTAACCGTACCTATATAACCAATAGGCGTTACGAAGAAGTAGATAGGGACGTTAATAACTTTCTTCTTGAGATGACGTCACGAATGTCAGAAATGAAAAAAAAGAAAGAAGTACAAGCAAACATAGATGTTCGGCTTCCAAAAAATAAAGATTCTTGTATCAATTTTAATAAAACACACATCGTGTGGAGTTGTCGAAGCTCAACTTATTTTATTTCTTTTATACTAAATTCATCTTACTTCTATCTTAACAATATTGCGGTATCTTGAATCTATTTTTGGATGTAAAGGGATCATGTGATGGTAACGATACCCCCGTATGCACATGTGCTTGTGCTAGCGCATGTGCCTTATTACCTGTCGTGAGTGTGGTCGATATAATAACAATATTTATATTCGACATGATCATCCAATAACAGCAGAATGATTATCGGTGGATTGTGGTAACTTATATTTTGCAAAAATTACCATAACTTTTATTCATGTAATAAGTTCATGTACTGGACACCTTAGGAACGTTGTGTGCAAGTAAAACAAGCTAGGTTGTGCATGATCTGTCTAAGACATGATGGAAAGATTTCATGCACAAGTTTGCGAACATGCAAGCAGTGCAATAGAAAAGACCATACTCTACTCCACCAAGATATTTTCACGAGTAGAAGACAACCCGATCAAACTCAAGTACAAGTTTTACAATATAATTATGGATATCAGAACCAAAGTGTACTCCTCGCCACAGCAATTGTCATGGCGTCCAACAAGGATGGTCATCGTAGAGAGCTAAGAGCCCTAATGGATCCCAGGCTACCCTTATAGATATAATGCTGGTACCGCTCGCAGCAAAGTAGAATTGATACTAGAACCAAGATTCAGTTCAGATTTCAACCAACTCTCACCAGATTGACGCCGGCCAAGAATGACTTTAGTGGAGTTCCTAGTGAGATGAAACAACTTTTGCTGGCCGATCCATTTACACGTTTACGGAGATATCTTACTTAATGGTATAAAGAGGGGCCCTAAAGGTTCTCCTATAGCACAAAGGTCACGTTTCGGATGGTTTATCACTGGAACGACATCTTTCAAGAATGCGAAAATGTTATTGGAATGGTTGCGCAAACAACATTGGAGAACCACCTTAAAGAATTCTGGAAACAAGAACAAATTCCAAAATCCAGTTTATCAACACAGAAAGACTGTGAACAAATTTTGCGAAGAAACCCATTTTCGAGACGCTGAATGCAAATACACTGTTGATATCCCATTCAATAATCAATTCGATCAGAGATACAGCCTGGGAGCTTCACGAGATCGAACAGTTGCAAAACTACTGCAATTAGAAAAAAAGATTCAAAACTGACAATCGTTTGCAGATTGAATACACGAAATTCATAAATTTCTTCCAGGGATAAGCAAGCAGAAAAATCGTACTATATGCCACATCACCCAGTACTTAAACCTGACAGTACTACCATTTACATACCCGGTTCTATCCGGTCCGGAATCAGTCTTAACCAACTAATCCTTGTGGGCCCAAGGCTACAGGATGACCTAACCACCATAATTACGCTGTGGCGATGACATCAGTACGTTTACACAGCGGACATTTAAAAAATGTACCGTCAAATTAAAATAATTAAGAAACATCAAAACTTTCAACGAATAGTATGGAGAAACTCAAAAAGTGAAGAAATAAAATATTATAAACTTACCGCTGTGACGTATGGGACAGCTTCCGCGCCTTACTTAGCCGTTAAAACACTTTACCAGTTACCTGTGAGCAACAGAACTATCCAATTGCCGCAGATATCATAAAAAGGGATTTCTACGTTGACAACCTTTGTGTGGAGGTTACACCTTCGACAAATGCCAGGTCGCCGCACAACAACAACTGATAACCTTATTGAAAGGTGGCGGTTTTCATGATGATGATGATCTACTCACGCTTTAAAACCGAAGTTCCTGATGCTGAGTTCATCGCAATTCCTAGGTGGATGAATACATACGGGTTCCACACATTTCAGCTGCACAGACGGTGCTTATGCAGCAGTGATTCACTCAAAGTGCACAATAACACGGAATATTTAACCACACAATTGACGTCAAAGACGACAACTTAACTAAGTTAATGGTAGAGAATATTCATAAGAAGACGCTTCATATGAGACTTAAACTGACCTTAGCTACAATTAGGCAATAATATTGGATATGAAGAATTGTACATAACTGTGTTAGATGTCATAGACTCAACGTATCAGCAAGGTATCAGAAACCGTCAGCAAGAATATCACCATCGAAATCATTTACTTACAACCACTGTTGCCACTTTGGTAGTTTTCTACCAAATCTGGTAGTTTTCTTTTTACTTTGGGACTTTTGATAGCTTGGTAGTTTTTATCTCATTTCGGTAGTTTTTATCTCGTTTTAGTAAATCAAAAACTTAACTATGAATACGAACATCACCTCATGTAAATGATGCTAAAACTTATTCGATTAAACGCGCCCATGTAAAACATTTTAATAAATTTCTAAACACGCTCAATTGTTTCGTTTGACAGCTGCTTGTGCATTTATATATAACTGACGTTTGATTCTGCAAGCACTAGCACATAGCACTCGTTTAAACAATTTTTTGCGTTATCATATCTGTGGTTTTTACAAAATGGATAGGTAAGTAAATAATTTTTTTGATTTGCTATGTATGGAATGTTTTGATATGGAATTATAATTTTCTTATAGGTTTCTTATGAGAAGAGGGGCTAAAAGTTCTGAAAAAGAAGTAAAAGGGATGTCCGTCGAAGATGACCACGTGCCTTCTAAAAGCTGGTAATTTTGCAATAATTTTAAGCGCAGCGCAGTCAAATTAACGATGATTTTTCAATATATCTCTAATAGTGATCGGAATGCAGAAGACACAAAAAGAAAATCAGGAAATAACAGCGAACGAAAATTTCGTCAAGAGCGGCTAAGCGATTTTCACTGGCTGAAAGAAAAGGCAAATAAGAGTTATTGTTTTGCCTGTGAAAAACTACTAGTCAACCATTTATCGCACCTAAAAATTCATGATAAAAAAGAAGCGCATATCAAAAATGTCTGAGCTAACACTTGTTCACTTCTGCATTACACCCAATCTCCCATTTTTGTTGATGGATTTCCTGACAAACCTTTTAAGGGAATGCTGCCCAGATTCCCAAGTGGCAACATTTATAAAATGTAACAGGACGAAGGCGACTCAATTGGCTGGGACTTTAGGAAATAAAGCAAAACAAAAAATTGTTGCAGACCTAAGGACATCAAAATTTTCGCTCATCTCGGACGAGACCACAGATATATCGACCAAAAAGTCTGTAGTATTGGTTGTTAGATATGTCAATAACATATCTAAAATTATAGAAGATAAGTTTTTAGCTTTAATTGAACTGACTAAATGTTGCTGATACTATTTTTGAAAGTATTGTTGTTTTTTTTTTCTAAGCACGAAGTACCATTAAACAATTTGATTGGCCTTTCTACTGACGGCGCTAGCGTTATAAAAAAAGAATTCCAAATATTTTTCTTGAAGTGCACATGTCATTCCCTACATTTGTGTTCGGCTTACGCTTGCCCCCAGTGACGTGGAAAGACTATGCCGCAACATTTATAATTTCTTCGCATATAGTTCCAAGAATATTGTGCAGTCGAGCCGCACAAAATTTTAGGAATTTCCTTAACAAGGTGGCTTTTGCTGGAAAAAGTAATCAATCGTATTGTGGAGCAATGGGATGCTTTGCAATTATACTTCATTTCGTGTTCCATGGAAATAAATGGAATCATGGCATGTGATTTGGCGAATATAATGGGAAATGGCGAAACAAAAGTTTCTTTCTTGTTTTTATCGTACATTCTAAAAATAATAAATAATCTTAATAAATAATTCCTCCGAAAAAGTTTGTTTGCCATATCTTCATGGACATATAGAGACCACAGTGAGGCTAATTTTGAGTAATCTTGTAACTAGTAACTACATCAAAAACATAAGGATCTAGAAGTATCCGAAGTGTCCATTTCACCCTTAATAAATGCTTTTCCAAGCTTAGTGGAAGGCGATCCTGAAAATGTGGTTATTGAGGGGAATTGTTAAGATTAAATAATATTCTAAGCGATGAAATGGACATAACGGATTAGGGGAATATTGTTTCAAAAATATAACCAGTTTTGTTTTCAACTTAATGTCATTGCCACATAGCTCAACTGCAGCTGAACGAACATTTTTCGACTTAAGCTTAATTAAAACTAAGTTACGAAATAGACTTAGTTTCCATACAATAAATAATATTATGTTGGCTAAAGAACTTAGTCCTGAAAATGGTGAAAAACAAAGTGTTTTTTCAGCCAAAGATTTTTTTTAAAATAAAAGTGTTGTTTTTCGTTGGCGATATTATTAATTTTATTTAAATAAATTAATATTGTAACATAACATTTGTGATAATAGCATTACCTGAATTGTGATTTTTTTTATTAAATAAAATAAGTTTATATACTAATTTTTTTAATAACATTACTTGAATTCTGAACTTCAAAATGAATTGACTTTTTTTAATAAATAAAATAAGTTAATATATTAATTTTTTTTAATAACGTTACTTGAAAACAGAACTTCAAAATGAATTGTGATTTTTTTTAATTAAATAAGATTGGTTAATTTTATAAAGTCTGACAAAGTACTTGCCACAGTACTTAAATTTAAGCGAAAGACTTGTATTTTAAATATTCATATACATTATTAAAAAGTGTTTCTTTTTGAAAAAAAGCAGAAATTCTTTTATTTTTAAACTCCTTCATTATGTTTGCTTTTCTACCATCAACTGCTAAACTTTTTTGAATCTTTTGAGATGTCACCTGTTATTATATTAATCTCACAAAACTTGTAAAAACCACAATCAAAGCGAATCATTTTACTTTTGTATATTCATTTTTCCAGCTTTGGAATTTTTGGTAGTTTTTTCCTTCGTTTGGTAGCTTTTTGTTCCAAATTTTGTAGCAAATTTTTTTCAGAAGTGGCAACCGCGCTTACAACGGGCTGGACGAAAGGCAGAGGAATTCGATCCACAAAGGGCTATTTGGCAGTATTCGTTTGTTTGGCAACCAAGGCAATTAACCTTGAACTTGTTAGCGATCTGACTTCAGAAGCGTTCCTGGCATCGGTGAGAAGATTCGTGTCCAGAAGGGGTCTTTGCTCCAAATTCTATAGTGACTGTAAAACAACATTCGTAGGAACTCACAAGGAATAACAATGCATTATTCAACTCGTTACCAAGCAGATCAAATCAGAAGTAACAGATAAATTACTTTTTGATGGTATACAATGGAACTTCATCCTGGAGGCTGGGGTAAAATCCATGAAATATCATTTAACACGAGTTATTGGTGACACAACGTTTACGTTCGAAGAATTCACAACAACGCTTACACAAATTGAAGCTTGTTTGAATTTCCGTCCATTAACAAATATAAGTAACGATATTGAAGATGATCAGATTCACACCTGGACTCTTCTTAATTAGATTAGCACTAAATGCAGTCGTAGACTGGATCAAGTTAAAACATATCGATCCCGAAGGTTACTTATTTAAAAGATGGTCCAAGACTTCTGGCAGACTTGGTCTTCAGAATATCCAACGCGGCTACATCACCGATGTAAATTGAAGCGAAGAGAAACTAATGTCGCCATTGGGGATATAGTATTAGTTAAAGAAGAACGCCAAATGGAACATGGGAAAGGCCGCTGATATACATCCTGCAGTAGATGGACAAGTACCCGCAGTCACCATATATTGCAACAAAAAAAAAATAGCCTATCATCCGATACGTTTCAGACCAGCATACGAAGATTGACCAGCCATTAACCAAACGAGTCACACTTTCCGAAATTGCACACCTTTTCGACTCATTGTCTGTTCTGTGAAAATTACATTTGGGCATACCACTTTTAAGTATTTCCAAATGTTTACGAGTCCTCTGGTAATTTTCTTACTACCTCCTTTTCACGTATTAGCTATATTTAGACAGTCACTAGAAAGTCCGTACGTTTTACCATGGTAATCTCATATAGTCCAGCTCAATTGTTTGTCCATCTTTCATCGGAGCGCGGGCTGAGTAACAAAAGGTCTGTGTTGCAACCCTTGGTATTGATAAAACATACATGGCGGAAAATTAATCATCCTATCAGAAGATGTTATAATTTGTTCGTCAATCAAGTCGCACGTCAATATAATTGTGAAGGAAGTTTTTCCTGCTCGCGTAATCTCTCGTTTTGGCAATTTGGCATTAGCCATCAAGATCGCCCGATTTAACCATCATAGACTTCTTTATTTGGCTTCTACTTGAAGTCGCGGGTTCATGCTAACAAGCCTCAGACAATCGCTGCCCTTAAGGAGAATATTCGACAGGAATGCGAGTGGGTTTCACCGGAAATCTTGTGAAAATGCATGAAAAATACGGCGGCAGCCACTTGGTGGCTGTATTTTCCTCTTAACAGAACATATTGTAAAGGTTCATCAATGCAAATAATTTTATTTCACTCTCGTGTTAGCAGTTGAAGTGAGTGCAAGTGTTATTATTCCCATCGTGTTTTCTTGACGACAGTACAATTTCCAACCAGCGAAATCGTAGTGATTCTGGTGGAAGGCGATAATCGCCCTCTCAGCAAACAGTCTTATTTAAATTTAAATATAAAAGATTCAACAATGGTGAATAAAAAGAATTATTACGGTTTGCTGGACGGTTCCGGTGGAACTGCGGATAGTAACAATAATGAACGTTTTTAATCGTCATAAAAGATAGTGTCCCTCCTATAGTTGTGATCAAATCAACAGGTGAACGTGTTCGCCCCGAATTGAGTGACTTAAAAATGGATAATTATATTATCAAAACATATCGCTCGGCCAAAAAATTATTGAAAAGCTCAGAGAAAATAATATCTGAACTAAATAGGTTGAATATTGAATTATCGAATTTCTCGACACGAAACGCGACCTTTCAAAGTAATTTTATCTACACGAACACGAAGTAGACGGAAACTATGTAGCCGGAACTATGCAGTTCCACTACAAACTCTTTTTAAATTTATCAAACCATTCGATGGTGATAGGCAGAAGTTAGTTCCATATTTAAATGCTGTTGATGCAGTTACTAGAATTGCCAACCCCGATTTAGTTGATATTTTGCTCGTTTTTATCAAAACACAGTTAAGTGGCAAGTCCGAAGCAGCAGTTCCTAATCATGATTTCAATATTTGGACAGAGTTAAAAAAAAATTCTTAAAAGTATATACGCAGATGCTTAGCATCACGGATACTTACTTATAGAGTTTTTATCTTGCAAACAGCAACCTGCTGAACCAATTTCGCAATATATTTGTAGAGTTGAAACAGCATTTAAACGTTTGTTAACATCAACTCAACAAAATACAACAATTCCAATTGAATTACCACGAAGACTTGCCGCAATGAATGATTTAGCTTTACACACATTTATATTAAATATCAAACCCGACATAAGCAACATGTTAAGAGCAAGAAATATAGGAAATTTAAATGAGGCCTATAATTTAGCAATTGAAGAGGAAAAAGTTCAATTACTTATCAAAGTAAAGCAACACAATTTCAAAGCTGTTGAATGTCTTTTTGTCATAAAACAGGGCACTCAGCAAATCAATGTTTCAAAAAACCAAGTACTTCTAAATCTATCCTATACTATTAAATCTTGCAAATATTGTAAAAAAGAAGGACATAAAATTGGAAATTCCAACAACTCACAGAATTCGGAAAACATAAGGACCCTCGAAACAAGTGCTGTGGGGTTTCGAGCGGAAATTGTAACAGCAGCAGATCATTCAGAATAGTTTTATCAAATTTATTTATTTATTTATAAGTTTTTAGTAAGATACAATATTTTATAAGCTAGTTATAAGCTAATTTCTACAAAAAGCTGAACAAGTTTAAAATTTAGCATATAATTAAAACTAGTAATGATTTCAATTAAGATAAAATTAAGTTTAATTAAATATTTACTGAGAAGTAACTTTTTAAAGCCTTTTAATTGGTAAACATTTTGATTTTCCTTTATATAACGCGGTAGAGAATTCCACAGACGGACAGAGTGTACGAAGAATTGACGCTCGGATGTTAAAAATGATCAGCGATTGGGAATCAGTTGACGAGATCTATTTGAGGCTGCAATTCTAATTTTTTTTCGAATCAACAGGTTTGTTGGCCTTTAGGCAGTATGTCAGACAGCATAATGAGACATCGAAAGTCAATACAATTACAAGAGGCATGTCCAAGAGGCATGTAGAAAATTCAGATATTCGATCGAGCCTTCGTAGCCCGAAAACATATCGTATCGCACTATTGTAAGCAACATTGCGTTTTCGTTTGCTTATATAATTACAGTTACAGTAGATTTCGCAGCCGTGTAACAAAATAGGAATTACCAATGTTTTCGCAAGAAGGATACGTGTTTTTACTGGTGTAAAAAATTGAGTTGCCCAGAAAGTACGCAGAATACCATATACCTTGCCTACAATTACATTAATTTGGTTATCCCAAGTCAGAAACCGATTAAAGGTCACACCGAGATTTGTTGGGGTATTGACGTATTCGATAGGATCATTTTTCAGTATGATCAGAGGAAAATATGATAGATCCAGAATTTTTCTCGAGATTACAATATATTTGGATTTTTTTGGATTTAGGATAAAACCATTTAATTACGCCCAAATTGGGATTTTCTCAAGATCATCGTTGACACAGCAAACTGCATGTTCAATGAGCCCAAGGGGACAACTAAAGTATAATTGGACATCATCAGCATACATATGAGTGGAGCATGTATCGATTAAAGATGGAAGTTCATTAACATAAATTGAGAATAAAAGAGGAACAAGAATTGCGCCCTGGTGTCCCCAGTGGCATTCGGGAGAAAGTCAGACAAGTTCTGCCTGACTTGCACTGATTGTTTCTTGTCTTTCAGGTAGGAATGAATAAGCTTCGTAGCACTTGCCGGAAAATTAAAGCTTTGCATAAGTTTTTTACATAAAAGAACATGATTAACAGTATCGAAAGCTTTTGAAAAATCAGGTAAGACCAAGAATGTTACATCACCCTTATCATGTTTTTGCGTTATATCCTCCGTAACGTTTAGGAGCATACTGATACAACTGTGCTTACTTACGAAAACCAGATTGTTTCGGGGTAAGTAAAGAATGGTGGCCCGTGACTTTGTGGATATGTGCGTCGACACCTACGCACTTGGACCTACCTGTCTAGGTTCGATTCCTGGTACGACAAGAAATACTTTTCACGGCCCCACCTCTTTCGAGTCACTGACAATGCTCAAAGAGTATAACTGTCTAGAAAAAAAGCTTTTCAAAATTGGCCGTTCGGAGTCGGCATAAAAATATAGGTCCCTTCCACTCGTGATAGAACAATAGCACGCACAACACGAGTGGTATATATTATATATTATATATTATATATTATATATTATATATTATATATTATATATTATATATTATATATTATATATTATATATTATATATTATATATTATATATTATATATTATATATTATATATTATATATTATATATTATATATTATATATTATATATTATATATTATATCATAGAGTTCACCGAGAGATAGACACTGATTTGCTTAAGTAAGATCTTTTCGAAGGCTTTTGCTAAAAATTTAGGATTGAGATAGGCCTAGACTCATCACATTTGGCATTTTTTGGAAGTGGTAAAATCTTAGATGATTTCCACAAATCGGGGTACACGCCTGTTGTTAGTATTGTTTTATATACAAAAGTGAGATAAGGCAGTATAACGGGCAAAATCATGAGCACGAATTTAGGGTACCGACAGCATTTGATTTTACGAAAAGTTGACTTTCAACTACATCAGCACTATCTACAGCAAAAAAACCAAAGCCAAAGCGATCAGACTCATCAATGAAGGATAAAGGGTTTTCTGCATACGACGCTGGAGCCCGAATTGAGGAAGAAACAAATATTTTGTTGAGACTATTACTTGCTCCTATAGCTTGCTCCCTGGCTTAGCTATACCGAGTTACGTAGGTTTTTCCACAATTGTCTACCGTTTAAGGTTGTGTTAAGCTGGCCTGATCTCGTTCTTGTATTAAAACTCGAATGCGTTCTGTGAACCATGATTTATTACTTGGTTTAAGAACTTTACTTCTTAAGTGTACGTGAGTATCAAAAAGAGAGTTGATATTCTCAGTAAGGAACTGTAACTGTTGATTAGAGGACGGCATGTAGTAGATATTATCCCAATTTATAGAAAGTGCATGTTCTTCTAGATGCTGCACGCTTATATTTTGAAAATCACGATATTTTATAGTTTTAGTGGAGAAGTCCACACTAAATATTAAAGTTAAAAAAATGAGGTAACGCTTTGACAAAGCAGGGGCGGAAAGTTCGTCATACAAGGCAACGTCATGTACATCACTAACGAAAAATAAGTCCAACAATGTTGCATCTACTCCCCCAAAGTGTGTTGGTGTTGTTGTATTAACAGATCTCAAATAAAACGTTCTCATGTTGTGAGTAAAGGTATTGTCGTGTAAAAGTTTACAATTAAAGTCTTATTTGTCTTAAGTTTCTTATCATTTGGTCTATAAATTACAGCTAAAAGTAAGCTATCATCACTGCCTACTACTTCGATATACAAATACTCAATGCTACTGCCAACGTCAAAAGAAAGTTTATGTTTGCATTTGATACCCTCTTTAACATAAACTGCCACACGATCAGACATATTTAGGCGAAATACTTGGTAGCCTCCCATGCAACTTGCCTCATCAACAGATTCATCACTCATCCATGTTTCAGTGGCACAGATAACGTCAACGTCGGAATTCATCAATTTTTGGAAGCAGGCTTTGAGCATTAATGTGACAAATCCGGAGCCCACATTTCTGCTTAGTCAAAACTTTGACCATCGACCGCAGAGCTCTGCTGTGAGTCATGACAAGGTTAAAGAGAAAACAAAGAAAAAAAAGGAAAAGAAATAGAGAGATTAGTATAAATGTATTAAAAAGTTTAATAAATGTATGAAAAGAAAAAAAGAAGAAAGAAAAAAATGGTTTTAAATACAAAATTAGCAAATTCAAAATTAATTATCATCAAAGATATTCTGATCTGGCAACGTCTTCGAGTCCCTCGATGCACCTATATGAAAAGCTCTTTCATCCGCTTGATGTTTGCAATACACGATTCCTCTAGCACTTTCAGAATAGTTTTATCAAATTTATTTATTTATTTATAAGTTTTAAGTAAGATACAATATTTTATAAGCTAGTTATAAGCTAATTTCTACAAAAAGCTGAACAAGTTTAAAATTTAGCATATAATTAAAACTAGTAATGATTTCAATTAAGATAAAATTAAGTTTAATTAAATATTTACTGAGAAGTAACTTTTTAAAGCCTTTTAATTGGTAAACATTTTGATTTTCCTTTATATAACGCGGTAGAGAATTCCACAGACGGACAGAGTGTACGAAGAATTGACGCTCGGATGTTAAAAATGATCAGCGATTGGGAATCAGTTGACGAGATCTATTTGAGGCTGCAATTCTAATTTTTTTTCGAATCAACAGGTTTGTTGGCCTTTAGGCAGTATGTCAGACAGCATAATGAGACATCGAAAGTCAATACAATTACAAGAGGCATGTCCAAGAGGCATGTAGAAAATTCAGATACTCGATCGAGCCTTCGTAGCCCGAAAACATATCGTATCGCACTATTGTAAGCAACATTGCGTTTTCGTTTGCTTATATAATTACAGTTACAGTAGATTTCGCAGCCGTGTAACAAAATAGGAATTACCAATGTTTTCGCAAGAAGGATACGTGTTTTTACTGGTGTAAAAAATTGAGTTGCCCAGAAAGTACGCAGAATACCATATACCTTGCCTACAATTACATTAATTTGGTTATCCCAAGTCAGAAACCGATTAAAGGTCACACCGAGATTTGTTGGGGTATTGACGTATTCGATAGGATCATTTTTCAGTATGATCAGAGGAAAATATGATAGATCCAGAATTTTTCTCGAGATTACAATATATTTGGATTTTTTTGGATTTAGGATAAAACCATTTAATTACGCCCAAATTGGGATTTTCTCAAGATCATCGTTGACACAGCAAACTGCATGTTCAATGAGCCCAAGGGGACAACTAAAGTATAATTGGACATCATCAGCATACATATGAGTGGAGCATGTATCGATTAAAGATGGAAGTTCATTAACATAAATTGAGAATAAAAGAGGAACAAGAATTGCGCCCTGGTGTCCCCAGTGGCATTCGGGAGAAAGTCAGACAAGTTCTGCCTGACTTGCACTGATTGTTTCCTGTCTTTCAGGTAGGAATGAATAAGCTTCGTAGCACTTGCCGGAAAATTAAAGCTTTGCATAAGTTTTTTACATAAAAGAACATGATTAACAGTATCGAAAGCTTTTGAAAAATCAGGTAAGACCAAGAATGTTACATCACCCTTATCATGTTTTTGCGTTATATCCTCCGTAACGTTTAGGAGCATACTGATACAACTGTGCTTACTTACGAAAACCAGATTGTTTCGGGGTAAGTAAAGAATGGTGGCCCGTGACTTTGTGGATATGTGCGTCGACACCTACGCACTTGGACCTACCTGTCTAGGTTCGATTCCTGGTACGACAAGAAATACTTTTCACGGCCCCACCTCTTTCGAGTCACTGACAATGCTCAAAGAGTATAACTGTCTAGAAAAAAAGCTTTTCAAAATTGGCCGTTCGGAGTCGGCATAAAAATATAGGTCCCTTCCACTCGTGATAGAACAATAGCACGCACAACACGAGTGGTATATATTATATATTATATATTATATATTATATATTATATATTATATATTATATATTATATATTATATATTATATATTATATATTATATATTATATATTATATATTATATATTATATATTATATATTATATATTATATATTATATATTATATCATAGAGTTCACCGAGAGATAGACACTGATTTGCTTAAGTAAGATCTTTTCGAAGGCTTTTGCTAAAAATTTAGGATTGAGATAGGCCTAGACTCATCACATTTGGCATTTTTTGGAAGTGGTAAAATCTTAGATGATTTCCACAAATCGGGGTACACGCCTGTTGTTAGTATTGTTTTATATACAAAAGTGAGATAAGGCAGTATAACGGGCAAAATCATGAGCACGAATTTAGGGTACCGACAGCATTTGATTTTACGAAAAGTTGACTTTCAACTACATCAGCACTATCTACAGCAAAAAAACCAAAGCCAAAGCGATCAGACTCATCAATGAAGGATAAAGGGTTTTCTGCATACGACGCTGGAGCCCGAATTGAGGAAGAAACAAATATTTTGTTGAGACTATTACTTGCTCCTATAGCTTGCTCCCTGGCTTAGCTATACCCGAGTTACGTAGGTTTTTCCACAATTGTCTACCGTTTAAGGTTGTGTTAAGCTGGCCTGATCTCGTTCTTGTATTAAAACTCGAATGCGTTCTGTGAACCATGATTTATTACTTGGTTTAAGAACTTTACTTCTTAAGTGTACGTGAGTATCAAAAAGAGAGTTGATATTCTCAGTAAGGAACTGTAACTGTTGATTAGAGGACGGCATGTAGTAGATATTATCCCAATTTATAGAAAGTGCATGTTCTTCTAGATGCTGCACGCTTATATTTTGAAAATCACGATATTTTATAGTTTTAGTGGAGAAGTCCACACTAAATATTAAAGTTAAAAAAATGAGGTAACGCTTTGACAAAGCAGGGGCGGAAAGTTCGTCATACAAGGCAACGTCATGTACATCACTAACGAAAAATAAGTCCAACAATGTTGCATCTACTCCCCCAAAGTGTGTTGGTGTTGTTGTATTAACAGATCTCAAATAAAACGTTCTCATGTTGTGAGTAAAGGTATTGTCGTGTAAAAGTTTACAATTAAAGTCTTATTTGTCTTAAGTTTCTTATCATTTGGTCTATAAATTACAGCTAAAAGTAAGCTATCATCACTGCCTACTACTTCGATATACAAATACTCAATGCTACTGCCAACGTCAAAAGAAAGTTTATGTTTGCATTTGATACCCTCTTTAACATAAACTGCCACACGATCAGACATATTTAGGCGAAATACTTGGTAGCCTCCCATGCAACTTGCCTCATCAACAGATTCATCACTCATCCATGTTTCAGTGGCACAGATAACGTCAACGTCGGAATTCATCAATTTTTGGAAGCAGGCTTTGAGCATTAATGTGACAAATCCGGAGTCCACATTTCTGCTTAGTCAAAACTTTGACCATCGACCGCAGAGCTCTGCTGTGAGTCATGACAAGGTTAAAGAGAAAACAAAGAAAAAAAAGGAAAAGAAATAGAGAGATTAGTATAAATGTATTAAAAAGTTTAATAAATGTATGAAAAGAAAAAAAGAAGAAAGAAAAAAATGGTTTTAAATACAAAATTAGCAAATTCAAAATTAATTATCATCAAAGATATTCTGATCTGGCAACGTCTTCGAGTCCCTCGATGCACCTATATGAAAAGCTCTTTCATCCGCTTGATGTTTGCAATACACGATTCCTCTAGCACTTGTTACATTTCTTAAGCTCGAGTGCTCGCTTAAGTATACATTTGTTTTGCTGCGTTAGACTTTCGCGTATGCAAATGGCAGAGGTATACGCAGATGAGGAGGATATGTCAATTGCAATGTGGATGTCTTTAAGGGAAAGCTGTATTTTATTTGTTCTACGAAAATTCGCGATGTTAACACATAGTTTTTTTCATACGGCGAATTAAATACGATGAATTGTGTTTCGGACGAGTTCGGTAAATATTAGTCAGAGTGGGTGGCTTAATATTAATAGCGTCACACATTAAATTAAAAACTGATTTCAGATTTTCGTTGGGCAAGGATGGAATAATAAAAATAAAAGCATCTCTAGCAATGATGCGGTTTTCATAAGAGTTTATGGATTGTTTCAGTTTATTTAACTCGTTTGCTGTGTAATCGACGCTTTTGTTTACGTCTGAAAGTTCATAAGCTCTATCACTAAGCAAGGCTTTTGTGTTCATGCATTCAGAAGTTGGCAATGGACATTTTGATGTTGCTGGTTTCCGTGTTAATGGAAACAATATCAGATTTAATATCGGTGTTGACTGATTCCGAATAAACCACTCGATTGTTAATATCACAAATACTCTTTTTTATATCTTTAATTTCGCGTCCTAGTTTTTCAGTAATTTTTTTTTCACATTCATTCTCTTTCTTTGACAGAAGAGAAACGATAACAACTCAAATTCAAACAAAATATGACAATACAATTTTTGTCAAAGTTAAATCAAATAGATCCAAATTGGGCTATTTTAAGTTTTTAATTGACAGTAGTGCAAGTGTATCAATAGTAAAAAAATAACCCCAAAGAAAATACAAAATTTATCTCAGATAATAAAGTGCAACTTAAAGGAATCAATGATGGTAAAAATCCTATAGTATAGCTAGTATAGGTTTCTTATCCAAACAGAAAATTCTAAGATCTTAAATTTTGATAACATACATATTTCATATTATTGATTCCCCATCCAATATTCCCTATGATGGTATATTGGAAAACGATTTTCTTGTTTCTAAAAAAGGTTATAAAAATAAAACATTAAGTCTAGAAAAAGGAGATTTTATTCCATTCTTCATAAACAATTCCAAAACCTATACGTTTATTTTGCCAGCTCGATCTGAAACTTTAGTAAAAATAAATATATTAAACCCAGAAATTAAAGAAGGAGTTATTCAAGGACTTCCAATTTTAGAAGGAGTTTATCTAAGCAGAGCAATTACTAAAATCTATGATAACAATCAATCATTAGCTACAGTACTTAATACACTTGAAAACCCAGGAAACATTTTGAAGGAAAATGTCAATTTAATCCCTTTAACATCAGAATCTTTCCAATTCCAACACGGGATTACACAAACTAGATATCGGCTAGATCTCTTACATAAACAAATAAGAACGGATTATTTAATTCGGTTGAAAAACAAAGCCTTTTTAAAATATGTAATCAATACTCACATATTTTTCCTTAAAGGAGATAAACTCTCCGCAATGAAATCAGTCGAACATGAAATTGATTTAGATAATAACAGACCGATAAACTGTAAAACTTATAGATACCCCGAAATACATAAAACTGAAGTCTTAAAACAGATTTGAAATATGCTAGATCAAAAAGTTATTAGACCTTCTAACTCTCCATGGTCCGCACCGTTATGGGTGGTACCAAAAAAGACCGATGCCTCATGTATACAGAAATGGAGGGTAGTCATAGACTATAGGCAACTTAATGAAGTCACTATAGGAGACTCCTTTCCATTACCCAACATATGTGCAATATTATACCAATTGGATCACAGTAAATATTTTACAACCCTGACTAGCCTCCGGGTCCCATCAAATAGCTTAAAGCTTAAAAAATGCTCCCGCCACGTTTCAACGTGCAATGAATCATGTTCTTGCAGAAGAGTGAGAAGTGTTTTGTTTACCTTGATGACGTAGTGATATATGCATCGCCTCTACGTGACCATGAGATAAAACTCAATGAAATTTTCCAGAGATTGGAGCTTAATAACCTTAAACTTCAAACTGATAAATTTCTTCGCAAAGAAGTCGCATATCTGACACCTAATTTCTGAGAACGGGGTGCTTTACAATCGAAATCGGTGTTATGAACCAACTTGCCTATGTGCTACTCTATGTATTTCTAAGAAAATTATTGTAACCCAATCTACACAGTAGCCATTGAACGATCTATGTAAAATGAAACTTAGTGTATGTAAATATACATGTACGTATCTTAGTTCTAAGAATTGTAATTGTAGCATGGTACAAATGAATAAAGCATCTATTCATTCTTGAATTAAGAGTCAATGGAGTCAATGGAAGTCGTGTTTTTTTTATCAGAAATTTTAAATCTTTATCATAAAATCATAAAGTATAACAACGGATGTTAATGCGGATGTAGGACAATAATTGTTCAGGATGTTGGGATAAATCAAGCCGAATGAACGCTTTCTTAGAAAAGTGCGTGTGGGTCCCTAATGGGAAGATGAGATCTTACTCTCTGTGTGAACGACAGTCTACAATATTTGATAAAATGGACAAGGCAATTACTTTACTCAGAGACGAAACTCAGCTCCTAACAGCGAAAAACACCAAAACAACAAATCGTTAATGGAGGAACTTTTCTGCGAAGCTTCAGCTTCTGTCATTGCCATTCCCTTATGCGAGATCTTCAACACCGAGTCCCAAAATTCGGCTATTCCCTCCCAAGACCCTCTTCTTCCTAAACTTAACTTTTTCTGCACAACCTGGACGAAATCAGAGTGGGATTCGAGAATAACTAAAGACTTCAGGAGAACAACCGTTCTCAAGATAATAATCTGTCTGCATTTATCATCAGCGGTGCCATACGTAACATATCAGTAAAGTCATTTATTAAACAACCAATGGAAAAAGCTGATAAATGGACGAATCGTGATCTTCATCCTCAGGAAATATGAATGGCTTATTATCAACCCTTTCGGAGGCAACTTTAATTTAGGAAATTTAAGTATAAGAAAATGTTCAACTTCGCCTAATCCCCGTCAGGATTCCGTTACTCAGAAGCCCCCTTCTCTTAACATTCGCCCTCGATTTTGCCCACCAACCCATCTTCTCTTAACAATCTCACTAGATCTCGCCCAACTACATCTAACTCCCCTATTATCACACCTAATCGCCCGTTGTCCAACAATCCAGTAAATAGTAATTGGTCTTTTAAAACGGGCTTGTATCCTAACTTCAAAACAAGTACGAGATTCCCTAACATCAAACGTGTATCATTTGACCTTAACGCATCCTCCCCTATCAAACCTTCCCTCAAATACAAAAACTTTATTCATTCTCACACCCTCAACCCCAATCGTCCTCCAGTGTCCTCTTTCCGCCTCTACTCCATCTTCTTCCGATAGTTCGAATACTAACCCCTAAAAATCGCTAACTTCACCGCGTTCCTTCATTGATCCGCTGTTTCCTCCTACTGCTAAACTAACCAAGAAGGCCTCCCAACCGAACCTTCCGAATTAAAAAAGATTTTCGTCCATTTCCATGAGAGTCTTAATATTGTCCCTCCTAATGTTGCTAATGATTTATCCACATTCGCCTCTCATATCGCTTCAAAACGAATCGCCCATCATCAACGAACTCGCGCTAATTTCAAAAACTATTCTCGTTCCTAACGATTCCGATACCGCCATTAGTCACCTATCTATATATTACCAAAACGTTCGGGGATTGCGCACTAAATCATCCACCGTATTTCTGAACTCTTAAAATCTGCCTTACGACGGTTTTGCCCTCACAGAAACAAACCTCTCTCCATCCTTTAACGGTTACGAGTTCTTTACTCCTAACTTCAGTGTTTTCCGTGACGATGGTATGGGTAAAGCCGATAACTCATCTGGGCGCGGCGTTCTCCTGGCTATCAATAACAAATATGATTCCTCACTCTTTAAATCATCGCACACGGCCGATTTCGAGTTCATTTGTGTTAAGCTATCTATTTTTAAACGAAATCTATATCTCTTTTGTTGTTACATTCGCCCGTCCCAACCAATTCAGAGCTACCAGCTCCCCATTGATGCCATAGACTCCGTGTTTAACGAAATTGATACTAATGACGATGTCATAGTCATGGGTGATTTTAACCTTCCCCGTCTACAATGGGTTCAACCTGATGATGAGACACATCTTGTTTAACCTAATGCAACTGCCGAAAACGAATTTCTCCTTCTAGACTGTCTCTCTAACACTGGCCTATATCAAATAAGTAGTATTACCAACTGCATTGGTATACAGCTCGATCTAATATTTTCATCTGACATTATTAACTGCATTGTCATTGAAAGCGATCATCTTCTGTCTACTTTAGACCGATACCATCCCCCTCTCTTTGTTTCCTTTTCCTACAGTAATTTGATTCAAAAAAAACCATTCGCCAACCTCTTGTAGCTTTAACTTTCGTAAAACTGTTTTCGTCAAGCTCAATTTTTTGCTAAGTCGCGTTAATTTTAATCCTGCTTACATTAATATTGAAACCGTAATTCCGTCTTCTACTCTATCATCTCCGGTTGTCTCGTTAAAGCTGTACCTCTCAAATACCATGCAAATTGTCCCACATCCCCTCTGGAAGTCTTACCTCAAATCTCGCTCTGGCTTCGACCACTCCATTTACCAGCTTGCTCACCTAAAATTTACTAAACTTTCTGAATCTCTCTATCTGAAATATATCGACCGAATGCAATCCAATCTGTGATAGTTATCCTCCTAATCTCAAATTAAGCAACTCTGCCTCGTCTGATCCCCAAACCATCGCAAACTTATTCGCCGATTTCTTCAGTAAATCGTACAAAGTTTTCTGAAAGGCAGATCGACGACTACGAACCTTACTGAATTTGTGTCTCAGGCATTATGCGCATTTGAAGACGGCAAAGAAGTCCTTGTAATAAATAGCCACCGACTTTAGTAAAGCATTCGATAAAATTTCGCACCCAGTCATTATATTTAAACTCACAGCTCTAGGTTTTCAACCTCACTTCAGTTCAGCAGTTACCTTCAGATCGTCCGTCTCCAAGCCCATCAAAGCCACTTCTGGCGTACCACAAGGTAGCCACCTCGGTCCACTAATATCCGTACTTACCATCAATGATGTTGACCGTATTATTATGAACTCTCATCTCTCTGTTTACGCCGATGACATGAAAATCTATTCGTTCATCTCCTCCCCCTCTAACTCCTACTCTCTTCAAGATGCCATAAGTAGTTTTTCTATTTGGTGTCAAAAAAATTAACATCAGTAAATGTCAATCCATTACATACTCCCGCAAACGTCCACCGCATCCACATAGAAACTATTTCCTCAGCAATGAACTAGTCCCTTCAGTCTCATCTTTACGCGACTTAGGCGTTATCTGTGATCGTGAGCTCAACTTTCGTTCCCATATTGACAATATTATAAGTAGAGCAAATACTACGGTTGGCTTTATCAAACGCTGGTCAAAAGAATTTTCGAATCACTATGTCACAAAATCACTATACATCACCTTCGTCAGACCCATTCTCGAATATGCCAGACCATACTTGGATACTTGGCACCTCATTACGCGGTCCACATTCGTCGTATCGAAGCTGTTTCTACGTTTCGCTCTACGTGATCTTGCCTGGACTGACAGAACCAACTTACCTCCTTACTCTGATCGCCTTAAACTAATTCGCCTCGAGGCCCTGGGAAACCGTCGCAAAACTGCCGATCTGCTCTTCCTCCACCAACTGATTACTTATAATACAGACCGCACTTCTTGAATTTGTGTCTCTTAGCGTCAACCCCTACAATTTAAGGTCTGCAGCCCTCTTCCGCATTAGACCACATCGGACTAATTACGGCTTGAACTCACCGGTATCAAGAATGTTAAGCCTGGCTAACACTATGGAATACTCTTCCGATTTCCACCTTAGCAAAACCTCACTTCGAAACCACCTCCAGTCAAATTCTTTCCTGCGCTAGTCCTCCCTTTTTTTCTCTACCATCTAGGGTAAAGCTTTAGTTTTTAAGTTTAGATTGTTTAAGTTATCTGCTTGTATTAAGCTTAATAAATTGGGGGTGTTGCCCAACTACTACTGTCGTAAGAGGCGACTAAAAGCCTAAGGACTAGACTCACTAATATGGAAATCATATGTAAATAACTTAGAAATGAACTTAGTCAATTAAGGGCAGACAAAATTGAAAATCAAGAAAATAAGTCCAGCTCGAATTTTAATCAAAAAACATTGAGTATTGTACGGATGAGGAAGAACTTGCTCGTGAAACCAACTGGTGGGTGACAGAAAGGCGACCGGGCAAATAACGCAAGGCCGGTTCCTCAATGGAGCTACAAAAAATACAGAAAATGTGCATCTTAATAGTAACAAAGAAACTACGGTACCAAAAGAACGACCACCCTCCCCCAATTAACGTACTTAAATTTAACTGTAAATTAAGATTAAGAAAATTATAAAAAACTTAATATCAGAACTAATGTTACTAAAACTTATATACTAACTTACTTACTACTTTAAAATAAATATATATAATGTGTATATTATGATATACGCACATATGCATGCATATGTCCTTAATATACATGTGTATAAATTAAATTTACTTTTTGTTAATTATTTAAAAAAATAATTTTTTATTTGCGGCTCTGTTGGGCAGAGCTTTCCCTTACAATGCTACAATACGACTCTTCATCTATTTTTCTTACACTACCTTAAATACTAATAATTCTGCTGACACATCTCATGTCTGCAGTCTGCGGATGTTCCCTGAGGTGTATCGGGTGGTTGCCTGTGGCTGCGCGTGCGTGATGGAATGCGGGTCTGTGTACGAAGTTACACATTTTGCTGACGTTGAAATTATTCCAACTTTTACATTGATTCTTTATTCCAAAAATTGATTTCTTACAATCAAGTACATAATTAAAATTGATTTTATTTATTGTATCACTGATCTTAACAGGTTTAATTAATAGGATTTTACAATTTTCGTTATACGTTAAGGGTTGATTAAATATATATATCAATGATGAGCCATTTGTGGCTATTTTGGCCTGTGCAAATTCTATTGCTTCGTCGAGGTTTATATAGGGTATATTTTCGTTTTCAAAGTGATTTTTAATAATACACATTCCTTTACTGGATTATATAAATGAATTAATGAGATTATTTTTTGCCAAATTAATGGCGATTTCCGCCCTTAGTTTTAGTATGGCATTATTTTTAACATTTTCAATATTGTTTACGTCGGTACTTTTTATTAGTTTATTTGTTACATTTCTTAACTCTTCTATTTTATCTAGTGTTAATCTGTTTAAAATTACTTGATCGTTATTACTTCTCAAGACGTTATTAATTTTACTCTTGATTATTTCGAAATCTGAATGATCGGGGCTGCCGGCGACCCACTTCCATGCACTGCCAATAAAATTTAAGGATCTTTTAGTTCGTTTAGTCCTAGGACGAAGTCTGTCCAAATGGGTTTTAAGTAACTGTATGTCGTATGTTAAGAAGGGATACAACGAATGGTTTGGGTCTACTTCGGTTTCAGCAATGTTCTGAAGATAGTCGATAGTCGTCCTGTACTGTTCCACTTCTATTACGTGAATAAGTCTAAACGTTCCGGTCTGTAGTTTGGCTAATCCTGTTTCTGTTGTTACCAGTTGGGAGTTGGAATAGTCGAGTAATTGCGTTTCCGTTTTAGCGTAATGTAAAAGTAACCTGTAAAAGAGTAAAGTCAGTTTCGTATATGGGATTTATGGACTATTCTACCGCTTGTTTCTTCTCTAAATCGTTTGGATAATTTGCTACCTAATCTTTTGATTAGCTTCACATAAATGACTTGGCCTGGGGTATATTGTTTAATATCGTGTCTCTTTTTATTGTGATAATCTAAATCACTTTTTTGTTTCTTCTTAAGACGTTGGATATTTGATTGAATAGTTCTCTCGTAATCGTCAGGACCAAATGCTACAGTTCGAAGAAGAGATCGATTGGTCTTTTGCCAGTGGTAGAATTAATACTGTGGTTGTACTCGTTGACGGATCTTTCAAGGAGTTCTTCAAAGTTTCGTTGGGTACCATCTTCTTTTACACACCGCATGATTTCAGTC
Organism: Eristalis pertinax; assembly: GCA_907269125.1. Classification (NCBI taxonomy): domain Eukaryota; kingdom Metazoa; phylum Arthropoda; class Insecta; order Diptera; family Syrphidae; genus Eristalis; species Eristalis pertinax. The sequence goes on along the minus strand of OU026146.1, from coordinate 15,928,574 downwards.
AATGTGGAGTGAAAGCGCTCCACTTGCCCGTTCGCTTTGCTTCTATAGGGCGGAACGTTATAGACGTTGATATTAAGCTCGTCTTTCATCATGAACAGAATTGAGGATGAGTTTATAGCTGGCTCGTTGTCCAGAGCTTTCGCCTATTTCCAAGAATATTTGACTTTTATAAACGTTTATTGGTACTTTTACACTTGTTATTAGGTTGTCAGGTGAGCTTTCTTGGCTATGTATCATCGAAGTCATGGTATTAATGTCAGTAACGGGAGGCTTTCTGGAGAGCGCATCGGCAACTACATTGGCCTTACCGGGTTTGTAGTGCATCTCATAATTATATTCTTCCAGTATATCCATCGTTTCATTTTGGAATTATTATTTTTGTTACTCAGCGCGTATGTCAACGGCTGATGATCGGTATAAATTACAACTCTGGCGGGACCGTAAAGGTAATTTCGGAGTGAGTTTAATGCCCATATTATTGCCAGCATTTCTTTCTCGTTCGTGGCATAGTTTTCCTCAGTTTGGTTTAGAGTCCTTGAGATAAACATTATGGGTCTCATTAAAATTATGCTTAATTTACCGTTATTATTCAACCCGCAGACTTCACAGCCAAAGCAATATCAACTTTTTACACTCTCTTATAGAAAATTTAACACAAAGATTCTATGATAATTGTTATATGTCAAATAATGAACTTATCAAATGCATATCCTTGTCAAATTAAACGCTTAACAAGAGATATGTAAAATAGTTAAATAAAAATATTTGACTAGGGGACATTGCAATATTAGATTTTAAGAGTTGAATAAGGGTTTTTTCTTGTAGCTTTCCCTTGAATTAATATCTAAATATTTTTGTTGTATCTCGCTCACTCCACTCTTTATTAAATCATAGTTGTAAAGGACAGTTGTCCTAAACCTCTAATTATAAATATTCTTACAAATGTAAACACTATTTGTCTTGGTACATAAATAAACAAATGAATGAATAATAACATTATGGGTTTTCCTCCCTGTGCCAGCACAGCTCCGATCCCGAAGTTTGATGCATCAGTCGTTAATTCAAATTTTTTTCTCGAAATCTGGATATGTGAGAATAACTTCGTTAGATACCAACGCGTTTTTGATTTTTTTGAATACCTCTACTGTTTCGTCTAAATTGATTTCTTTTTTTTTAAGATACATTTTTGGACAACCGTTCCTCCTCCCCCCTTAAAAGGGTTGTGAGGCGTTTCGCTATCTTGGCGTAATCTCTTACGAACCTGCGATAGTATCCCGATAGTCCAAGGAAAGATCGAAGATCTTTAACATTCTTTGGGCAGAGAAAATTTAGTATCGCTTCTAGTTTTGCGGGCTTTGTTCGAATGCCGTTAGCTGAGACGATGAATCCTAGGAAGTCGACCTCTTGTTTAAAGAAATCACACTTGTCCAACTGAACTTTCATGTTCGCTTGTTCAAGTGTTTTGAATATTGTCAGGATGTTTTTTAGATGTTCGGCCTTATTTTTGCTGAGGACGATAATGTCATCAATGTATATAAAGCATTTCTTGCCGATGTGGTCCCGAAGGACGTCATCCAATGCTCTCTGAAATATTGATGGGGCATTTTTCAGGCCAAAAGGTAACCTTGTGAATTCTTACTTTGCGTTGTTGATAGAAAACGCTGTTTTTTCAATGTCAGATTCCCATAAAGATAACACATAAAGAATTCCACCTCGTCTTCAATTCCCACGCTCATTTACAATGACATTCCAGCTGTCAGCTCTTTAGACAAAGCCAATCTGCTTGCGGCGCATTTTGCAGCCAGCTCAACATTGCCAGATTCCAATATGTCTCCACCTGTACTTGAGAGCGTTGATTTCACCATGGGAAAAATCCATTTTCGCACTCGTACAGTTGCAAGAGTACTTAAAGATCTCGACGTGCACAAATCCGCTGGCCCGGATGGTATTCCCCCTATACTTCTGAAGAGGTGTTCTTCTGCGCTGGCAAAACCATTGCGTAAGCTTTTTCATCTATAATACTCTTTAGGTCTCTTTCCGAGCAGATGGAAAACAGCATTTGTCCAGCCCGTCCCTAAAAAGGGCGAATCTTCGTCACCCACCTCGTACCGACCCATAGCACTTACGTCCCTTCTTTCTAAGGTCATGGAAACGCTGATAAATCGTCAGCTTATGAAATTTCTTGAATCGCGGAAGCTTCTTAATGACCGGCAGTACGGTTTCCGTAGTAACAGGTCCACTGGTGATTTGATAGCTTATCTCACCGAAAAGTGGAACACATCTTTGCATAATGCAGGTGAAAACAAGATCGTTGCACTTGATATTTCTAAGGCATTTGACAGAGTTTGGCATCAAGCTCTTTTGTCGAAAATGCGTGCATATGGTATCGATGAATCTCTTCTTCTATGGATTAGAAATTACCTTTCGAACCGTTCAATTCAAGTTGTTTTGGATGGGTTCAAGTCTGATATCCACCAAATAAATGCTGGTGTACCCCAAGGCTCTGTTCTGTCTCCGACACTCTTTCTCATTTTTATTAATGATCTCTTGTCTGCTACTTCTAATCCAATCCATTCCTTCGCTGATGACAGCACCCTCAGCTTTTCATATTCGTTCCGAGACTCACGACCCTGCCCTTCGGCCGTAGAATTGGAACGGCAGCGTATGTTAAGCTCCTTGAATTCCGATCTTGACAGCATAATTAACTGGGGAAATAACAACAGAGTGGAATTCAATGCTTCTAAAACTCAATGCTGTCTGCTGTCACTCAAGCGAACCCTTGTTAATCAGCCATTATCCATGAATGGTGCTTGTGTCGATGAAACCGGAAAGCTTTCCATCCTTGGTATGTATATCAACAGAACACTTACTTGGAACGATCACATATTTGAGGTCGCCAAAAATGCTGCGAAATGTTTAGGTTTCCTTAATCGATGCAAGAAATATTTCACCCCCTCTGATTTGGCTTTCATTTATAAGGCGTATATCCGCCCCAAGCTTGAGTACAACGCTCATATCTGGTCTGGTGCCCCAAAGACCACCCTGCACCTACTAGATAGAATCCAAAAGCGAGCGATAAAACTTATAGGAGACAACAATGTCGCAAAGTCATTAGACTCGCTCGAACATCGACGTACCGTTTCTTCTTTGTCTGTATTTTATCGCTATTTCAACAAACGATGCTCAAGTGAGCTAGCCAACTGCATTCCTCCTCTCCATGAATTCACCCGCAATACTCGTCTCGCCAGGAATGCTCATCAGTTTACCCTTAAGCCTACTTTCGGACGCACAGTTAAATTTAGAGACTCGTTCTTCAGCCGTACTACGCGAATTTGGAATGCTCTTCCCAGCCCTATATTTCCCACAGACTACAATCCGCAGATATTTAAGACCAATGTGCACAGGTACCTCTTCTCCCTTTCTCCCTCTATACCTTCGGCCCGTGCTGTGTCTTGACCCCGGACAAATTATAAAAAAAAAAAAAAAAAAAACTATCCATACAGGGGAATTGTATGGAGATCTAGATGGTCTTATAATTTCATCGTGAAGCAGTTTTTGGATTTGGTTTTCTACTTCGTCCTTCAGCGCCATTGGATATGGGTAAAACTTTGTATATACGGGTCTATCGTTTGTAGTTCTTATTTCACCCCTGACTTTTGTTGTGAATGGTAGTTTTTCATCAGGTTCTAGGAAAAGGTTTGGGCAATTTTGAATTAAGGATTCGAGAGATTGCCTATCTTCAGTATTTAGGTGGTTGGTTCTAACATTAATATTATTGACATCTTGAGTTGTCTGATATTTAACGCGTACCTTTATTTTATCTCGTACGGGCATGTAATCTTTGTGTGTGTGAATGACTGCAGAAAGTTTTTTTTGGAGTATCGTGTCCAAGGATTCCGTGGAACGATTTCAAAGTGGGAAGTAAATACAATTTGATTTTATTGAAGTCCGAAAAGATTGATAAAAGAATGATGACTGACTTTAACTTTGCCGCCCACAGAGTTAGCGAAAAATGGTTGTTCATTTGAAATAGGGTCTCGGATAAGAGAGGGCTGTACGTAGTTCTTACTAGATCCCGTATCGATTAGGAATCTGTAGATAACGTTATTCTCCGCTCTGCACTCGAAGTACGGCAGAGCTCGTTAATCTAAAAAATGAATATCGGAAAAGTCATTAACGTCTTCATGATACGAGTCAGCGCATTGTTGCTCAGAGTTCTCGTATGAATTTGTGTTATTGTCCATGTTTGATTTCTCCATTGTCTCCATATAGTTTTTTATCACGGGAGTGTTCGAGCTCACTTCGTCGGATTCAGGATTTGGTTGTATGTCCGCGTACCCGATGAGTTATGTTGTTCGTGTTGAGCTCTTGGCTGAAAAGGCTGTCGAAATCCTTCAGATGGACTAGTCTGGAAAGATCCGCTTGGCTTACGTTCTGTTTTTATCCGTAAATTCTGAGAAAATTGCTTATTGAGAGTGTCTAGATTGTTCCGATCGCAGTTGTTGTTTCGCTGGTTTATAAAAGGCTATAAAGGTCTTGGAGTGGAGTGTTAAATGATTCTAATGCAACGTCTGCATTGCCGATTATTTTGTTAATAATTACACTCAAGATTGCGCAATACTTAGGAGTGCCAATGATTATTTCATAAATTTCTAAGACTCTCTCGACACTCTTTCTCCAGGAGTTGAACTCCCCTGGATTCCCTGTGAAAGTTCTAAGGCTTCGCACTATATCATTGACTCTATCTAAGTCATATAAGTCATTCCTGTATTTGGGATATATCGTGTCATCACTGGCCTGTATTTGGTCAGCGTTAGGGTTAAGTGCGTTTTGCACGAGAGATTGCCCTTGTTCCCTGAGAACTCGGCTAATAATAGAGGATATAAGTGACTCGAATTCGGGGGTGGTACTAACTTCTTGATCAGGAGTATTTGTAGAGGTTGATTTAGATGAAACTGGTCTAGGGGCAGTTTTTTCACGGGCTGCTTTCGAAGTGGAAGGCCGGGCCGGGGTTGCATTTTCAAAGATTGCAGATTACGTCTTCCCCAACTTGTTCTTGTTGAGCATTAGCGTTTAATCTTAGTAATCGATCTGTAGACATTTTCGCGGTTAATGAATACCGTACCAGGAATAGCAGATTTCACTTGATTTTAGACAGATTAACACTGATTATTAAGTTCGTATTCTAGTACCGAATAATTCACTTGTTATTTTTTTCCTTATATGGATCTTTGTAAAATCTTATTCTAGTCTCAATTAGTATAAATATAGATTTATTCTTATATGAATTTTATAAATTCTTATTCTCTGATTAGTACAATTATAAATTCAATTCTTTATCTTTGCTTCAGATTAGGAAAATATAAATTCAATTTTTCTATCTTTGCTTAAATCTAGGCTTACAGGAAACATAATGTAGTCTGTAGACTCCATTGTATAAGGCTTCGGCGAATACAAAAAAGAATTGGCGAAAGTTCTCAATTGATGGGCGTTACGGTCAACCACTGGCGCAAAGGACTGTAGTCAGATACCTGGGGATCTGGCTAGATCATTATCTATATTTTAACAAACATGCAGATGCTGCTCTAGCCCGAGCCCGAGGAGCTTTTGCTCTTACAAAGAGACTGTTTTACAACAGCCAACTCGGAGCGAGGGTGAAGGTAATCTGCTACATGGCGCTTATCCGGCCAATGCTCACCTATGGCTGTCCCGTGTGGTTCAACGTGAGTGCAAGATTGGTGGAAAAGGTTCGGTTGTTTAAGAGGCCTTGTCTTAGGGCTTGCCTGCGCCTTTGCGAACACCAGAGTCCCAGTACAGAAAATTCTACTGCAATGAGGTTTATAACAACAGGGCGAACCTGATACGAGTGGACAATTTCCAGTTGAAATTGATTCGAGGCCATACTGCCAGAGCGATGAACTCGATCAATAACTTGATCTCTGAGGCTTACTACCCCAATGCACAATACCACAAACGGGTACATCATAACGGCTTCGTCCCCCCAGAAGCATTCCTCCATTAGGACAAACACGGTCTGATTCAAAATGAAAATGCGGTACCGCTACTCTTCCACATCGCCAGTTCGACTGTGGATGGGCGACTCAACCACGACCGTTCCGTGGCACAACGAGCTGAGGAGGGTCTCCTCCGGTTCAGTACGGCGGTATCAAGGCGAGAGTTTTTATTTTTTTCTCACGGCGTCGGCGTACGCAATTACGTGAGGATCGCCCAAGAAAATGTTGAACAGGATCGACGAATTAACGGCACCCTGTTGGAGACCATTTTTTACTTTAAATATACCTGCAGAGGTCACATTGCCATTCTTGACTACGAACCTTCTACCAGTAAGCATGTTACACAGTAAGTACAGCAGTGGTTTACTAAGATTGTAAAAAAGTCTTTCTAACCATACGGTGTCGAAGGCCTTCTCCAGGTCAATCAGGTAGGCACCCGTACATTGTTTCTGGCTCTTGTTCCATTGGATCTCCGACACCAGTTTCGACGCTGCGTGAATAGTGTCATATATGTTTGTCCTATGTCCAGTTGGTCAGAGCTCTATTTATCACCTTCTCAAATACCTTGCTGATGTTCGGAAGGAGACTAATTGACCGGTGGTTGCATGGATTCGAGGAATCTTTTCCTCGCTTGGATATGGGTTGCACAATCACAGTTTTCCAATGCTCCGAAAGTATAATATGGGCGGCGCTACAGCCCGTAGAGGGCCAGGGCCTAGCTTCTCAGCAACCACTCGTGTTGTGCGTGCTATTGTTCTATCACGAGTGGAAGGGACCTACATTTTTATGCCGACTCCGAACGGCCAATTTTGAGAAGCTTTTTTTCTAGACAGTTATACTCTTTGAGCATTGTCGGTGACTCGAAAGAGGTGGGGCCGTGAAAAGTATTTCCTGTCGTACTAGGAATCGAACCTAGACAGGTAGGTCCAAGTGCATAGGAGTCGACGCACATACCCACAACGCCACGGGCCAGTGCTCCGGATAATGTGCATTATTCAGAGCATTGTTAAACAGGATAGTGTACATATTAACCACATCTAGGGGGAGATGTCTTAGCACAATGTTCGAGATCCCGTCGATTCCAAATGACCTTTTTCTTCTTTAGTGATTCGAAGACCGCTTGGAGCTCTGTCTTTGCTATGAACGGGGGATGAACCCCTTCGTCGGCGATGACATTATCTGCCATGTTATCTTCATTGAACACGACAAAGCCGATGTTCTTAGATCGCCATTGTTGCATGTCTTCTCGAAGTTGCGAGTTGCTAGATTGTACGCAGTTCTCAAGGTCGTGGTTTGGGCGAACACTCACATTCACCTTATACACTTCCTGAAAGACCGCACCTAGTACCTCCATTTTTTTTGCGGGTCTTCGACTACAAAGAAGTTATCGTTGAGTACGGCGTTAACTGGATCAATACCTGCTGTAGTCAGTATTTGTTCGTTGTCCGTCGTTCTGGGGAGCTTAAGACACGGAAGATCGCCATGTTTACTACGAAATAAATTATTTATCTGCGGGAACATGCTCGGGTTGTTGAATCTTACAGCCCGAATCTTACTGTTCCAATGCATGTTAACAGAAAGTCTGTAGTTCTGAACAATTAATGTTTGAATGTTTTTGATGAGCGATTTCAGTGTCCTAATTTCCTCATCTCGTCTGTCAGTAAACCGTCTGTACAAGGTTTTTAATCTTGCCAGCAGTCTACTTTTTTGTTGGTGGAGTGCGTCAATTGTCGCATTGCGGTACAAGTATCGTACTTGCCATGGTTCGTTTTATTGTCTCATCCAATTGTATTAGATACATGTCAATCTCCTCGTTTGCCAGGTTTCTATATGACGGTATGTGGAGCGCATTTGAGGAGACTGCTCTCGTCATTTGTCTGGAGAAGCGTGTCCAACGTGTCCTACTGTAATTGTAGGAATACGTTTGAACAAACTCTCCTAATTCCGCAATATCGTTGCTGATCTAAATTTCGGCAATGGTCACTGAGATACACGAAACTGTTCAAACAGTTTACCGCTTGTGAGTTTGTGTCTGTCAGCTGCAGTCTTGCGACAAACAGCAGGAGATCTAGATAAGAGCCGCTTCTGGGGAAGGACGAGATCTCCGTTGCTTTCAAATCGAGTCTATACTCGACACTGTGCAAGCAATACCAGCTGTAAAGCTGGTCCCCTCTATTATTGGAAACTATGCTTCCCCAATAACCGAGACGGGCATTTAGGTCCCCGGTTAAAATGAATTAGTTCTCCTCCGAGTCCAGTCTTAGACATCGAAAGAGTGAATCAAGCTCTGATATAGTCGTTCTAGGGGAGCCGGAGGAGTAGACCGACACCGCATACAACTACCTTGTGTTCAATGTTACTTTTAATGAAGATCGCAACACCGCCTCCACCACTGGAGTTGGGCCGGTCTCTTCTAATAACATTATAATTACTGTGCTCCAATGTGCCACTCTGGGTTAGCTTGGTTTCGCTAATCAGAAATAGCTCTGGGCTTTGATCGTCCAACAATCCAAAGAGCCCTTTTTTTCGCGGGATCCCTATCAATGAATTTGCATTCACTGCAAGGATCTTATAGGTGCTCTCCGTCTGCGCAGCCATCAGGACTGGTGACGTGCTTGGTTCTGCAGGAGCACCAGAATTTGGCATACCTGCTCCTCTAACCGATCCATACGCCTTTCAATGGAGGATTTCCAATCGGGCGTTGGATCGTGTGCTCTTGGCACTGAAGGCTGCTGCACTACCTTCGGTAGCTGCTGCTCTCCCGCGTTCCTCTGACCAGACGCCATTTGGGCATAGGTCACTTGAGGAGTGACGGTTATGGCTGCCCCGAGTGGATTTTTCACTGGGGGCTGCTTCTGCGGAACCATTTTTGCTGTGCGCTCCTGGAATTAAGGGCAACCCCGGTAGTTAGCGGTGTGCCCCGCGTTCCCGCAGAGTACGTATTTGAGCTGACTCTTGTCAGCTGCTCCCTCTTGCTTCAGAGAACATTTGGCAGCGAAAGCATTGTGCAATGCTTTTGTTGGGTTGCTGACGGCTGACGGGTTGTGTTGCTGCTGTATTGCTGAACGTTGTGTTGCTGAACGCTGTGTTGCTGTTGGCAGTTGTTGTGGATGTGCTACTGGCAGTTTCTTTGTTTCTAGCCGCTGTTGCTGTTGCGTAGCTGGCCTTTGATGTTGCTGAGATGCTAGCAGCTGCTGTTGGTGTTCAGCTGGTGGTGGTTGTTGTTGCTGCGCTGTGGCACTCTTTTGTTGCTGCGGCTTCTTTGCCACTTGTTGTTGTTGCTGCTTCTCCTGATCCAGCATTCTCCTCGCAATGGTTCTTGCTTTCAGCTCTCTGATTTCATGCAAGAGTCGCTGAACTTTCCCCCGCATATCTTCAACAAGCGTTTGCTTCATATGAAGTACGCTCTCGACTTCATCTTCTGTGTCGGAGGGAAGAGAATCATAGCTGTTGCTGCTAACAGCGAACAGGCCTTCCCCTCCATCGGAGACGTACTACACCGTCTCTTCTCCTTCTTCCCCTGACTCGGCTGCTGATGCCTTACTCTGCTCTTCCCCCTGCAGCCCTTCGGGTGAGGCATTGATATTGCGGCGTTTTGCGATTTTGAGTGACGCTTTCTTCCTCCTCCTCTTTACTGCGCCTTCTGTGGGCATATATATATATCTGGTTGTGTCCCCAATGAAGATCGAACCGGGATCACGTCGAGTCAACAGCAATGGCTCTACCGATTCGGCCGACTGCTGCTTTAAAAAACTCGCTGTACTTGCACTACTTGATTATTGCGATTAACGTTTATTTTTGTTAAAAGCCGACACACTCGAAACTCACACTTCACTGTTCAGAGGTCTGTTAACGACTGACTGAGGATTCTATGATAATTGATATTTTTCAAATAATGAACTTATAAAATGCATATCATTGTCAAATTAAATTCTTAACAATAAATAAATATGTTCATAATATGTAGTATGACTAGGGGACATTGCAATATTCGATTTTAAGAGTTAAATAAGGGTTTTTTTTCTTGTAGATTTGCCTTCAATTAATATCTAAATATTTTTGTTGTATCTCGCTAACTCCACTCATTATTAAAATCATGCTCGAAAAGGACAATTGTCCTAAACCTCTAATTATTAATATTCTTACAAGTGTAAATACTATTTGTCATTCTACTTAAATAAACAAATGATTGAATAAATGAATAATCTAATTTAGTACTAGCTGACCCATGCTCGCCTTGCTTCGCCCGCCTTAAATCGAAAAATTCGTAATATCGAGCAAATTTTCCTTGTAAGAAACGTTAAATAAATGTACTATTATTGTTTGTGCACAGTAACGCAGGTTGATGTATCTAACAGTTTTACAACAGAGCCATAAAATGCATGCATCCAGAGTCAACGGAGTTGCTTTGTGTCCTTCTTCTCTAAGGCAACAAACAAATTCGTTATATCTAGTGTCAACTATTTTTTTGTACGTTATATAGAGACACTAATGCATTTGAAAAAAGTGTTCGTTGTATCGATCGATATATATACGTTATACTTTACCGCCACTGCACTGGCACTGATATTTTTTTTTATGTATTCATGCTTTGAATGGTTATTGTGCACAATTTCATTACAATTAGCCTGAAACGGATTTGAATAAAAGGCAAAGGCATACATACAAACATTCTTCTTTACATAAATTAATTATTATTATAATAACAATAATATGGGTAATGCTACAGCTCGTAGAGGGCCAAGGCCTAGCTTCTCAGCAACAACTCGTGTTGTGCATGCTATTGTTCTCTCATGAGTGGAAGGGATCTACAGTTTATGCCGACTTCGAACGGCCAGGTTTGAGAAGCTTTTTCTAGACTTTGAGCATTGTCAGTGACTCGAAAGAGGTGAGGTCGTGATAATTATATTTGGTCGTATTGGATATCGAACCCAGACACCAAGGTTCAAGTGCACAGTTGAAGCAGTTGACGCACAGACACACAACGCCACGGCCACCACACAAATTAAATATTATTACTACATACCAAATATACACATACATATTTACATCCACTAAATGTAATTCAAGATCCATGATCAGTGATATTTAATATTTACACTATTATCAGTGCTATTACATACATATGTCTTCCCAGCGACTAAAAATGAGTAAGTAATATATGGACTTGTGTACTTCAATAATACCAACATAATGATATTTTTGCAGCTTAAGTTGTTCTTTGTATACAAAATTTGCGGTTGTACGATGCAGGGTTAATAAATGCTAATTTGTCTGCCTATTTACTCGTGAGCAGGCTACTTAAAGCTGTCCATACGAAAAGCAATAATTACTTAAATCAATACCGGTAAATTTAGCAGTTTAACCTTGAGCCATAGCAAAACATTTTAAAAAGAAAAGGGTAGTCCAAAAGTATAATTGGTATTCGTGAAATAAATACATTCTCAACTGTGCCTTGCCCTGTTATAATAATCGCTCCAATTACATTAGGTATTAAAGGTTTAACCAGTAATCTTGTTCCATACTATACAAATACAAATACAAATGCAAATACAAATACAAATACAAATACTAATACAAATCCAAATACAAATTCAAATACAAATACAAATACAAATACAAGTACAAATGCAAATACAAATTCAAATACAAATACAAATACAAGTCCAAATGCAAATACAAATACAAATACAAATACAAATTCAAATACAAATACAAATACAAATACAAATACAAATGCAAATACAAATACAAATACAAATGCAAATACAAATACAAACACAAATACAAATACAAATACAAATACAAATACAAATACAAATACAACTACAAATACAAATACAAATACAAATACAAATACAAATACAAATACAAATACAAATACAAATACAAATACAAATACAAACACAAATACAAATACAAATACAAATACAAATACAAATACAAATACAAATACAAATACAAATACAAATACAAATACAAATACAAATACAAATACAAATACAAATACAAATACAAATACAAATACAAATACAAATACAAATACAAATACAAATACAGATACAAATACAAATACAAATACAAATACAAATACAAATACAAATACAAATACAAATACAAATACAAATACAAATACAAATACAAATACAAATACAAATACAAATACAAATACAAATACAAATACAAATACAAATACAAATACAAATACAAATACAAATACAAATACAAATACAAATACAAATGCAAATGCAAATGCAAATGCAAATACAAATACAAATACATCGGGTGAAAAGGCTGTTGATATTGGAAGGTACCTTGGAATAGCCTCTTCTACAGTCAAATCTATTTGTTCTTAAAGTCTTCGAAATCAAAACGTTGTCGATTTGGTCTTAAGAATGTATTATAAAGAGTGATTTTTTAAAAGCTATAGGAAAGTTTTTCAAAAAAAACACATAAAATTCAGAAAAATGCATGAAATCTTTATTTGAATCGATAGTACGGTTCATATAATTTAATGTTTGAAGATTATTTCATGCAAATGTTGACCTTGACTGCGCCTCAAATGGTCCATCCGCTTAGTCCAATTTTGGCATACTCTTTCCAACATTTCGGCCGGTATCTCACGAATAAATGCTTCAATGGTGTCTTCCAATACGTCAATTGAAGCGGGCTTGTCTGTATAGAGATGAGCTTTAACATAGCCCCACAAAAAATAGTCTAAAGACGTTAAATCGCACGATCTAGGCGGCCAATTGACCGGTCCTGAACGTGAAATAAAATGTTCACCGAACTCGTCCCTCAATAAGTCCATTTTTGCGCGTGCTGTGTGGCATGTGGCACCGTCTTGTTGAAACCACATGTCATGCAAGTCAAGCTCTTGCATTCTGGGCAAAAAAAAGTTGTCAGTCATCTCACGGTAGCGCTCACCATTCACAGTCACGTTACGATTCGCTTCATCTTTGAAGAAGTACGATCCAATGATGCCACCAGCCCATAAACCGCACCAAACTGTGACTTTTTCTGGATGCATTGATAACTCTTGCATTTTTTCTGTTCTTTACGTACCCATTGAATACCCATTGAGCCAAAAATGAGCTTCGTCGCTGAACACAATTTTTCGGTAAAAAAGTTTAACAGAGCACGCATTTTGATAATAAAATTCAATAATTTGCAAGCGTTGTTCGTTTGTAAGACGATTTATGGTTAAATTATAGACCAAACTGAAGATGTTTGACAGTGAAAACCAGTGTTGTCAAAAAGATAATAGCTAAAAAAATCACCCTTTATATACATACATATATAATCGAACTGGGAACATGAGGAATTCATAATAAATCATAATTAAATGAAAAAAAAGCAAGCAACGGAAGAATTTCTGACAGGCTATGCGCGCATGTGTTCATTACTGTTTCTGATGTTATTTTAGCAAACATGACGAAACATAAAATCTTTATTTCGCACATAAAATTGGTTATTACAGGATTAGTATTGCACATTTTACATATAGAGATTTGGCACGCGAGTACCCTGCTACTTAGAAACAGTTTTAGATTTTACAAAAATAGGTTCATAAAAGGCAAATTGAAAAATCGAGGAAAAGTGCAAGCAAAAACCTCGTAACAAAAGAGAAAAAAAAAGTGTGTGTTTGAACACTTACAAAGTATCAAGAAGTATATAAAATTAAATAAATGAATGTGTATATATAAATAAATAAATAAATAACTACGTTGATAAGCAAATAAATATAAACATAAATATTTAAATATAATATATAAATAACAATATTAATAAATAATGAATATATAAATTATAAAATAAGTGAATAGATATGCATAGATAAATAAATAAATAAATAAATAAATAAAAAACAAAAACAAAATATATAAATTATGTATAAAAGAATAAATAAATAACAATTTAATTAATTACTATATTAATAACATTTATACGGCAAGATTGTTTATGGGAGGATTATCCGCAAGAGCGCAACGAATATTAAAGTTGCTTATAAGCTTTTCAATACGTTCGTTAACCAGTTCAACACCCGCCCTCGTATGCAATTCGTTCGTAGAAAAGTGCCATGGTAAGTTGAAGATCATTTTTAAGATTTTGTTCTCAGCAACTTGAAGTCTTTTTAAATGACATTTGGCCATACCACCCCAAATCGGGCAACCGTAAGTTAATAATGGCTGGAAGATAACTTTAAATATAATAATTTTTGTTTTCAATTAAATTCAATTTTTGTGACTTCCTGTTTATTAAAGGGTATAATAAAGTGGTCGCAATCTTTATTTTTGTTAACGTCTGCGTGACATGGCGACTAAAGTTAAGTTTCGAATCCAAGTATATTCAAAGATATTTTGCAGACAAATTCCAACTTATCTGGGTTCCAAAAATGGGAATTGGATTCTGAGGAAGAAAACAAGATTTTCTTTTTCTAGTGAAAAAGACAGCTTGAGTTTTGTCAGAATTAATTTTTATTTTCCACCTGTTGAAATAACTGTGTATTATCTCACTTGCATTTAACAGTATCCTCTCAACGTTGAGAGCATACTCATGCGATGTGTATATCACAGAATCACAGCAAACAGTGCCACCTGGCAGTTAGGTAAATATGGAAAGTCAGATGTGTATATATTATACAGAATTGGAGCGAGAACTGAGATCCGCCTTCTCTTTGTCTGTGAAGAAGGTGTCATCATCACAGATGAGTGCAGGAATATGCCTATTTTTATGCCTGATTGTTTTGGCGATGTTCCAAAATGGTTTGCAATTTTTATCTAAAGATTTTAGTTTTTGGTTCCATTTAAAGTTTCGAAAATCAAAAATAAGATTGTGAATCAGTTTATGTAATCTAAGTGTAACTTAAGATTTTGCCGATATCGCTGCCAATATCACTGCCAATTTCTTCTAATACTATTTCGGATTTTTATGTGTTCGATAATGTAATTTGGTAATTTTAGAGGAGAAGTAGACTTATTCTTTCTTGGAACACTATTTACAATTGCTTCGGCTACAACATTGGTAAAGTTGTTCGCTATAGTATCAACATTACGACTACAGCAAACTCTATCTAAATCATGGGTAACGCCAGTAAGTCCTACGTTTATTTTTGAATCGTATTTAGTTTGTTTAGTTTGTTTTCTTGAAGTTATAAAAAACAGATTTGCGCTCACTATTGACGAAACGAACTTTACAAAAAACAGGATAGTGGTCAGAGTAGCGATCATTCACAGTAACAGGTTGAGACAGTAAACTAGGACGGTTGGTGATAAAAATATCGAGTGTGGAAAGACTTTTACGCAAGTCGGCAGGTACATATGAAGGATTAGGGGGAAAAACGAATGGTAAATACAGAATGGGATAATATTCTGGAAAGAATATTACCCCAAGTATTTGCCCGGACACAACCCCAATCACGATGACGACAGTTAAAATCACCAGCGAGAATGACATCACTTCCTGTAATGAGTAAGCTTCGTAAATCTCTAATAAAAAGTTTTTTGTTCTCAGTTGATGAAACTGCACCAGGAAAATACACACAAAATATTTTTATACTTTTGTTTTCATGCTTGACAACTTCAATTCCTACATTTTCCATAAAATGTGTGCGGATGACAGGTAAAGGCGAGTGTTGAACTGATACGGACAAGAATAGCTACACCTCCACCTCTTCTATTATATCTGTCAACTCTATAGCTTTTGTAAATCGCGTTTGACAAGTTTGGGCTGTTACTTTTAAGGCCAGTTTCAGTTTCTAGACCGAT
Organism: Eristalis pertinax; assembly: GCA_907269125.1. Taxonomy (NCBI): domain Eukaryota; kingdom Metazoa; phylum Arthropoda; class Insecta; order Diptera; family Syrphidae; genus Eristalis; species Eristalis pertinax. The sequence continues at coordinate 15,912,793 of OU026146.1, read as the reverse complement.
ATCAATATTACTGTTGTTAAGAAAATTCATAAATTCGATTCTTTTGCTGTTTAAACTTCTAGCATTCCAATTAATTATTTTTAAATTTTTTAACATTATTGTACAGATATTTAGTAGCTAAATGTGCAATAACTTTGAATTGTTAAAATTTAGAATTAGATTTTGATAGATCAGAAATTAAGTCCATAACTAATTCATTAATTTCCTCGAACGAAAAAAGATTATTATTGTTGTTGCTGCTGCCGTTGGAGATATTGCGCTCGATCGACGCCACTGTGCGTTTTTTTTTTTGGGGAAACTGCCCAGTCAGAATATTCATGTTATCAGTTGCATTATGACTGTTGTGACGAGGTAGAGGGGGAAAGTCCATAATAGACTTCAATGACACAGAAGCGTTTTGCTGAGCCATATGATGAGTTGAAGTGGAAGCTGCGTTTGAGAGACTTTTCTCTTATTTCCAAGTACCTAGTTCTGGAAGAGCATCTCCCATCGTTGGATTTATGATGGCCACCACAATTAGCGCATTTGAAAGTATGTGAGTTTACACATTTCTTTGTGTTGTGAGAGCCGGCACAATTGCGGCAATAGGTTTTAACGTGGCAATTCTTTTCGCCGTGGCCAAACATTTGGCAATTATGACATTGAGTGAGTTTACCTTTCATTCTTCGTTGAAAAATGCAGCTAACTTGCATATAGAATAATGATTTTATGTTTTTCTTAAGATCATTTAATTTTATGGAACCATTTTCAAAAGACACGATATAAATGGTATCATTATAGTGATCGTATTTCTTTAAAAAAATGTTCACTTCGATGCATTTGAGACCGCGGACACAAAGCTCAGCTTTGAGTGTATCGGTTTCAATGTTCTCTAAACCAAACAGAGCAACTTTAAATAATTTTACATTCTTTAGATCGTGGGAAAAGTATTGGCAATTTCTTTGTTTCAGAGAGTTTAGCACTTGGGTGTATACTTCGAGTGTTTCACAAGCAATTTTTATTCCAATTGATAATTTTTTGATTGAGTAGTTAGTGATGTTCAAGGATTGCATCCAATTGTGCACAAATTCAGAATTTTTATGCAATAGTTTTATGGTGGGGACATGCACTTTTTTAATGGGGTTAGAATTTGGATCAATCTCTTTATCACCACTATCATTGTCATCCATATCATTTGTCGGAAGACATTGTAATTGAGCATAATAATTTCTCCGATTAACTACTTCAACGTTATCACTCCGAGATGTCGCCTTAGCGAGACGTTTTTTTATTTGAGGACATAGTGAAGTCCTCAAAATCGGGAGATCTATCGCGTTTATTAATTTTTACTGATTGATTTAACGACAGTACTCGAGTTGTTGAAAGCTCGGGCGAGACAGACATGACGAAACAGTTCGTCCAAATTTGACACTAGCTCGCTCGCTCGCTCATGCGCATTATAGTCGAGCCTTTAAGCTTGAGCTGTAGCAGGCGACAATTTTTAATTTGAATTTTGAACATTTGGCGGTCACGTGAGGACACCTGCAGTAGTAAACGAGGCATTTTTAAATAAATATTTTCTTTTTATAGTTTTTTTTTAAGTCTGCTACACTTTTTCCAAATCTACTTCGTTTTTTGGGGCTATATGTTTCACTTTCTCGGCTCTACATTTTCATCCCTGGTTGGAATATCGTTCAAATTCCTTTAAAAATGATTATAAAAATATGCACAAAAATATGCATTTATAGTAAAATATGCACAAAAATATGGAAAATATGCATTTATAGTAAAATATGCAAAAATATGTACTAACGATTCATAAAACAACGCATTTGCACGACAATTCGATCGCTACAAATAGCATATGTTTTATGTTGCAATAATGTTATAACTTTTCTCTAAGATAACGAACAAGATAATATATGCACATAGATTTGTAAATTTATTTACTTATTTATTTTTATTTGCTACCATATAATCAAAACTATAGAGTAGCATAGTAGCGAGAGCATCAAGGGCCTTAGGCTATAGATATGTAAATCTAATTTAGTTCTGTTTGGTGAGAAAATGGGGAGAAAATCAAATTTAATATTTCTTTTGTTTATTTAAAAGGTTTTTGTTAAAAAAAACTTAATATGGTGTATAGAAAAATCTCAGCAGCAAAATTCTGAATCTATAGGATAAAACTGCACTCAAATCCGTTACGTAAATTCGGAAACATCGACTCTGGTTTCTCTTTTATAGAAGTAAGTGATTTAGTAAGAAAGTAATTCAAAAACCTAGTTGGATAATTAATGATAGGATATAATGACAATGTGCTGTTGCTAAATACAGATGCTGTGCATATTATACAGCTTTTGCGATATTTTGAAAAGGAAGAATTTTTTTTGTCAATAATTTTTTTAATTTATTTTTTACGTCGAATTATTTATTGAATTATATTTATTTATTAAAAAAGGATGGGTATCTGTCTGTAGTTCATACAAAAGAAAAAAAGAAATAAAATTAATGTGTGTGGGGTAGAATTACTTACAAAAGCACCCAGTACCTAACAAAATTGAGCATACACCTATCATTACTTCATATTTATGCTATTTTAGGGCCGTCGATAATTTTTTATTTAATCAATTTTTTATTAATCAAAATTATCATAATTGAATACACGTGTTTAACAATAGCATATGTCGAATAACCAGAAAAGCGACCTAATATCGGTATTTTTCGCATGAAGAAGAAAAATACCCCTGAAATCAACACACAAAATTGAGTATACATTAAAAGTAAATTCAATTTATGGCTAAAACACTAAACAAAAACAGTTACAAATAAAAATTCAGTTTTTTGGTAAAAGATGTTGAATTGAAACAACATTTTTGTGCTATTAATGAGTTACAATTTTTAAGGCGAAGAAGGCAAAAATATGTTTATGTTGTGAGTGTATGTTCAATTTTATGAGGTACTGTACAATATTTTTCACAAAAAACAAATAATAATATTAAATAACAATCTTGATATTGAAATATTAGTCATTGACAAGTCGTTTATTCTGTATATGTTTGAACTTCTCCGATTTGCGCTTCCATCTTCGTATAAAAAAGACTACGAACCTTAAGCATATAGTATTGGAAGTATTCTTAGGCTGAGGAATATTGACCAACTGTGAGCCAGTGAGCCGGTTTTGCTTACAGACTATTCTAACAATATGTTTTTGAGCAAAACATAGAGCTTCAGATGTGCAATGCCCCAACATGCAATGCCGTACTGGATCTAGGGGTGCAAGTTAACACGATCAGCGAAACACAATCGCCTCCCACTGAGTCAACAACTCGGTGTCTTCGCTTCGCTTCGCCAACACCGCTGACTGTGGTGGATTCCGAGCGTTGTCAGAAGTGTGATCGCCATGAACTTGCAATTCGATATCTTGCACTTGCTGCAAGATTCACATCTTGAGTGAGGATCGTGCGGATCAGGAATTTTAGAGTTCTTCTAGGAGGTAGTACTTGGTTTTGTAAGTTGGTAGAGATCAGTCATAATACATAACAGATATTTTTGAGCTTTGAAATATATTGATTGGCGCCCAACGGGTCAAAAAAAAAAGTAACAATTCACTGGAGTCGTGTCAACACACGCTCACATCATCAACTCAACACCGAAATAGCAGCCATCTGTAACACCATCGTATCATCAAACACTCACATAAATCAATCAACAAAATGTAAGTGGATTGGTTATCAAAATTGCAAGAATGTGTTCAATATAATTAAATGAATAAATTTGATCGGGCTCGACGACAAGATTTACAAACTTGGTATTTTAAATTAAACTTGATCTGAAAATCCGAAGTGACAATGTTCATTTTTTGAAAGAATTAATGAACGACTGATATTACTTATGATATCACTATCATATCAGTTAGGACTTGATGAGTAAGGAAAATAGAGAACTGAAGATACCGTATATATGGATGCAGCTAGCTTAAAAACTGTTGTAGAAGCAGTTGTTAGTGGAGCTCTGGAATCCCAGAGAGCGGAATTCGACATAATATTACAAGAGGTTAATCGGAAACTTTCGGTTACCACATTCAGTAATCCAGAAGTGGAGGTATTTCAAGAAATAGAAATAGTTGGGGGTACAAAATGTGAAGAATCGTTAGATGTAGTGAAATCCTTACCGGAGTTTGATGGCAAACAGGACATGTATGTGTCTTGGCATCAGGCTGCTCATTCGGCATACAAAGTCTTTGAGAAGTACTGCTGCAGCTCAACACATCACCAAGCAGTAGCAATAATTAAAAACAAAATTAGCCGATGAGGTCCTAGCATTCTTCAATACAGTATTGAACTTTAAAACCATAATAGCTAGGTCATTTACGCGGATAAGCGTCCTATATATTTGATAGATCAGGTATTAGCACATTTAAATAGGGTAGATCATCCATTTTGCAATACTACGATGAAGTCGCAAAAAAACCGACACTATTAGTAAATAAAACAAAAATGAGTTTCGACACCGCTCTAGTGTTACTAATAGTTACAATAACCAAAGTAATCCACTTAACCAGGGAAAAAACATTTAGTATAGTAGGCAACGTAGTGATGGTCAAAATTAGAGGGAAACCTTAATCAGAGTCCTATAAGGTACGCAACCTCATCGCGTTTCCGTCGGCCAACAGCGTATTCTCAACAAAATGTTGGTAACAATGACTATAGTGAGAGACATAATCATGCATATAAGAGGTTAAATATTTTCGAAGGACAGTCTGGGCGGAAACATCATACATTCAACTATACGTTTCAAGAAAAATTTCGACAAAACAATCTCACAAACCTTGATTTGAAACCAGAGTTTCATTAAATAAAACTTGCTGATCGAGATCGCAAAAAAACAGCATTTTCCGTAATGGCGAAATGTGATAAATATGAATTTTGCCGTTGGCCGTCATACATACGAGGGGCGTTATAGGGGTGAAGCTGTGGTTGTATATATAAATTTTTATTTATCAAATAATACTATTATTTTGGTGCATTCATGTAAAATTTCATATAAATGTGATTATTAATTCGCGTTTTATCTCTAGTTAAACAGAATACCTATTTATGTACGACTTGAATTCTTCATCATCCGAAAATCTTTTTCCACGAAGACATTTTTTCAAATCCGGAAACAGGAAATAATCACTAGGGGCAAGGTCTGGACTATAGGGTGGGTGTTGGATTTCTTCGAAACCACAATCTCGCGCAGCAGCCTTGGAAACTCGCGCCGTGTGAACAGGAGCGTTGTCATGAAGAAGCAACACACCCGCTGCGAGTTTACCCCGTCTTTTCTTTTTTAATTTCCTCCCGCAAATTATGCAAAGTGGAAGCATAGGATGTGGCGTTGATGGTTTCACCTTTTTTTGTACTCCATGAGCAAGATTCCCTTCGAGTCCCAAAAAACTGTGGCCATGAGCTTCCCGGCAGACGGAGTGACTTTGAACTTCTTCGGGGCGTCTGTTCCTTTTTTATGCCACTGCATGGACTCTTGTTTGCTTTCAGGGTCATAGTGACCGTTCGTTCTCACTACACATCTCCAAAAGCTCTCTACAGCATGCGATTCTCACTTTTTTCTGAGGCGCTGTGAGCATTCGTGTCACCCACCTTGCACTGACCTTTGAAAGGTTAAGATGGTCATGAAGGTGTGAATGGTACCAATTGAAAGCTTGGTGACCTGCTGCTCTCTCGCAGTTCACGGTCCGATCGTTTTTAGAATTAGTAAGCTATTACAGGCTTCATCAAGGATTTTGTATCCATAGCAATATCACTGTCTGAACTGCAAGCTTTTAACAAATTGAAAGAAATCTTGATATTAGAGGATGTCACTTTATTGTATCCAGATTTCAAACCACCCTTGGATTTTAAGGCAAAAAAAAACCGATGCCTCGTCTCACTGACTAGGAGCAGTTTTATCCGAAAACGTGTAGGCTGTTGCCATAGTACCGGCTATGCTATGGTAGCTAAATGTTTTCACCGGTTTACTCGTGGGACTTAGTAATGGACAACACAAACACAAATACAGAAAAAACAAAAACACAAATAACGGACAAAACCAAAACTACAACCGAACATACTAACGAACGATTACCAAACTAGACAGAAACGAAAACTACGTCGACAACAACGACAACAAAGACATCATCAGCATCGAATACCTCGCACGGCAACCTTGATTACGGGGATACCTGTATCTGCACACTGGACAATTCGGCCAAGCGAAAAAGAACGCCTTCGACCATCAAGTTAAGGGCCATTAGAAATGCCAAGTTCCAGTTAGATTGGATAGGCAAGGCACTGAAGAAAGCTGGACAGACAAAGACAAAACATTTTCGATGAGCGAGCAAATCTCTGAAGGATGAGGGCACCAAACCCAAACCCGAAATAGGGGTACCCACGACCGAAGGGGAAGGAGCTAAGGTCCCTTTCTTACCGTTCGGCCGGTGTCGGCAGAATGAACCAAACCAACAAACGTCCAGATGAACTTAGTACCAGCCACTCTGCCAGGGGGCTGGCTTTGATGTTGTACCCAAACTCAGAGAACTCTGGAGCAACTGGTAGTGAGCCACTGCTCTAAAATACCGGTCAGACCCCGTGCCAGAGCCTGGATACCCCCAAGTTGTCGATGAACACAAGCAAATAGTGGTTCTTTTAACGGCACAAAACCTAGATGTCCCTATGGACAACTGGAAAGTCCTACAACCGAACAAACAGGAACAGACTTGTTTCATTCCTTTTCAATTATGAATCGATAATAATTCTGAAAGATTAGGGATTTAGCTGAATTTTGGGGCCACACAGAACAACCCCAAGGTTCTGGAAGCAAACGAGCTGCTCATATCGAACATGGCGGCGACGCTAGGCAACCTAGGCATTAACACCGAGGACCAAGTAAAGGATAAAGCGGCCAAAGAAGCCAATAAGGCCACTACTTCCAAACCTCGGCTGTACTAGTGGGGGGCGCGGAGAAAGACCTGCTCCTGATGGAGAAGTATAGTGACGAATCGTCCGAATCAGATGGTAACCTCACAATAAAGGGGACAAATCTGACACTCTGAAAGTCGTGCAGATAAATTTGCATCATTCCAAGGCAGCTTCGGCCAGTCTGACTCATGAGATGACATAAAAGACGGAGAAGACATCGCCCTGATCTAGAAGGGTCTAAGTATCTGTGTGTGTAATGTCGGCTCTGAGCCAACCTTCATTAATAGAAAAAGACAAAGTTCTAGACATCACCATGGTGATAGATATCCGTCAAGAAATAGGCAGTATCAAAATATGTGTCCTTTTCAGATCAACGATACATCCATTTCTTTGTAGAACACTCTACACCAGTGGCCAACAGCTTTAGGAATCCAATAACTGGCCAAAATATGAAAAGACCCTACAGTACTAGTCAACAGACCTGTGCAGAACCAAGCACAAAGAAGGACATTCACAAGTTAGTGCAGGATCTTACAGAGTCTATGAACTTCGCCTTCAACTCGATCTGCACTTTAAAATAACAGAAAGAGAGAAAGAAGCCATCATGGTGGAATTCAGACCTAGCTGAGCTACGCAAATTTTCAAAAGAAACCGCTCACTGGGATCTTTTCAAGCAAAGCCTTAAAACCTACATACAAAAAAGGAATTAAGAATGCGCAAATAAAAAAATTAATCCTGGAAGAAATTCTGTGGAGGCATTGAAAGTACTATTGCTCTACTTGCCGGAATCGTGAGAGTTGATCAACTTCGGAGTTGGAGAGATTTCGCCGGAGATTTGAAAATTGAATTTGTTCACTATTTTAACTGACAGACTGAAATTTAGAGTACCGATTTTCAGTTCTTAAATTTCTCCTGGGCTATTTTTGTTTTTTGACATCTGATATGCCTGTACACATGCATGCACTCATTTTTTTTTTAAATTAATTTTTGAATTATTTTAACGTTCATTTTTCTTAAATGCTAGACAAAAATAACTGAAACTAGCTTAACTAACTTAACAATAGTTCTTACTTCTAACCTACTGATCCTATACGGGTACTCTTAGCTATTCTGAACTAAATTTAGATGTGCCTTTCGGCTTAGACTATGTTTTTTTTCTGTTTTTATGGACAAAAATTATTATTTTGATTTGGCCAAGAAAACTGGTAGGAAAAAACTTGGCTTCATTTATCTATTGCATACACTCATATACTTACGTTCATACAAATTAAACTAACGATGAAAATACATTGAAATACATTAATTGATGTGATGTGATATGCCACACAAAAACGAACAGGCAACAACGATAATGAAAAAAAAAGTTTTTATTTCCGTAATAAAGGGTGGTTAAATTTTAAGGGCCGATGTTGATTTTGAATAAAATACAAATTATTTAGAAAATTATTGTCATTTCTTTTTGTTATGATAATATTGGTATGGTTCAATTATGTATGGAACAAAATATCGGCCAAATGGCCGCCGCGACCTCGACGGCACACCTCCATCCGATGGTCCAAATTTTTCGATGACGCTGAAGCATAATTGAGGTCCTATGCCGTTAATGTGCCGAATTATCTCATCCTTTAGCTCTTGAATTGTTGCTGGCTTATCGACGTACACATTTTCTTTCAAATAACTCCAAAGAAAAAAATCCAACGGTGTCAAATCACATGATCTTGGCGCCCAATTGACATCGCCACCACGTGAGATAACACGGCCATTGAATTTTTCGCGCAAAAGAGCCATTGTTTCGTTAGCTGTGTGGCAAGTGGCACCGTCCTGTTAAAACCATATATCAAGAGGCTTTAGTTCTTGAGTCAATTGCACCTTGTAAGCGTGTAAATGCAAGTCTTTCGAGGTGCAATTGTTGGGCACGACGACGAGTTGAGATGGACGTTCTGCAGTACGAGCATGCACTGGTGTTTTCACATCTCCTACAGACCCGGTTTGCTAAAATTTTTGCACGATTTTTCCGATAGTACGCACATTTGGACGATTAAATTGACCGAAAAAATCACGAAATGCACGATATGCATTTTGATTTGAACGCCCATTTTCATAATAAGCCTAAATAACTTTAACGCTTTGCTCGATTGTGTATCTTTCCATGGTTCAAATTGAGTTAGTCTGAAATTGAGAAATGTCAAATGAAATGCAGAAAAAAGCTTGACGTTTAGGTGTGGTTCACATTGAACATCGGCTCTTAAAATCACCCTTTAGTACATTCACATTCTGACAGCTGTTTTTTGTCAGTGGGCTGAAAAGTGATTAAATGGTATGCTGAAATTCGAAAGAAGATTGTTCGATTTGACAAACTTGCAAATGCAGCGAGGAAATTGAACATTTCGCTGAAATCCAACAATTCGAAATGATGGACAATGTAGGGCAAACTGCTGAACATTTGGGCTGAAATGTTGAAACTAGCCGATATGTTGGATTTAGTTGCAGTGTGAATGTACTATATGTTGAGAAAATCAGGAACTGATAAGCTCTCGAGTTGTAAATTCAAAGTTGAAGTCATAAAATTTGAGTGAATGCAACCAAGTTGAAACAAAGTTGTGTATAAAAACCCAACGTAAAATCCCGATGAAGACACAGAGTGCGAGACGCACCCATCTTTGTCTCGAGAACAAAGAGTGCACGATGGTAGCCTTCATAGATATAAAAGGAGCCTTCAATAACATAAAATTCGATAAGTAAACTCGACATTAAAATCTGCGTTAGAGAATGGATAAAGAACGTACTGAACTACAGAAAAATTTAATCCCAATTAGGAAACTACTCATGGTAGTTTATAGTCTACTTCAAAGACTAAGTGTGATCCGGTGTAAGCCAATTGAGTATGCGGATGATATCGCACTAGCTGTCACAGGAAAATTCCCTAACACTAACAGGGACGTGATGGAGGCATCCCTCAAAGTCATGACTAAATGGACAGACGAAGTCGGACTGGATATGAAACGAAGCTAAAAGAGATAGAACTGCTTTCACTGATCATGCCAAATACTTAGATGTTATAGTTGACAGCAAATTGAGCTGGAAACGCAACATACTGGAAAGGAAGGAAAGCATCGATTGCACTGTACACATGCAAAAAAATCGTTGGCCGCAAAAGGGGAATTAAGCCAAAGATAGCACATTGTGGACGGCATTACAAGTAAAACAGAATCTTTCCAAGAGAAACAGTATACAGAGAGTAGCATGCATCTGTATAATAGAGGCACTAAGAACCACACCCACAACCGCCCTAGAAATGATACTACATCTCATGGACACCCATGGCAAACTTGTGGCCACATATGCAGCCATAAGACTAAGGGAAGGTAACCGATTGGACAAAACCCAAGGAAAAAGGCACAAGGTAATATTACAAAACCTGAATGTCCCCAAGGATACAGACTATTTATCGCCATTCATGGACTTCGAAATACAACAAAAGACTTTAACCCCCAAAAGAGAAGCATGGGACGAAAACAAATGGTGTTTTCATAAACGTCAGACTAACAAAGGGCTGCGTTATCCATGTTCATAAATGCAGATATACGATCATACTAATTTAGGTGAACAGTTGAAAATATGGTCGAATGGAAAAAAAAAAATGTTATACTAAGGCAAGACTGTAGACATTATGCACCGTGTGTGTGTTCAAAAACGTATGACAAAAGAAATGCGATTGTACTAGCACAGATTTACGACGTTTATGAAAACACCCAAAGTCTGTAACTCAACTGCTTGGGAAATCTACGCTAACGGATCCAAATCGGAGGAAGGCATTTATGCCAGTTTGCCAGAGATTTCTGATGCAATCCGACTATCAATGATCCCAATAGACGGGAGATCTATTGTTTTATACAGAGACAATCAGGCGGCCATAAAAGCTCTGATAGCGTTAGCAACAATGTTGAGTCAATGTTTGCTTTCAGCAACAATGTTGAGTTAATTATTGTATCTGAATTATTTTGGACCCCTTACCGCTGGTGCGGGGAAGTCAACTTATTAGACAGACATATAATCGCCTTATATAATACAAATTTGCTTATTCTACAGTATTTGCTTGCATACAAAATTGCTTATCCTACAATATATTCAGGAGACACCTCGCTCCAAAACAATAAAATCGCGATTAACCACGATACAAATCGCAAATGGTCGGATTTGACACTTGACAGGATATCGAATGCGATCTGGCCTGTGCTAAATCAAGGAAGGACTAATTACCTCCTAAAGTTAAACAGGAAGGTTATCAGTAGAGTAATAGAGGTGCTATTTGGCCACTGTCTCATAGGCAACCATGCCAGACGACTTGGGCACCTTATAACGACTTCTGCAGAAGCTGCATGGATGAAAAAGAAGAGGAAACAATATTGCACTTCCTCGGTACATGTCCTCCACTTGCGGAAACAAGAAGAAGACTACTAGGCGAGTACTACTTCAACCACCTTGAGGGTCTGAGTAACATAGATCCAAAGGATATACTACAATTTCTTCAAGCCTCTAAATGGCTATAAAAGAGGTCAGAAAAAATCACATATGGCCAACAAATCCCAAGAGGTATGCAAAAAATCCCAAGAGGGAATTACTGCCAGGTCAAATGGTAAATGGGATTTGGACGCAAAGCCGAACGTGACAACAGTCATGAAGTCAACCTACCTACCTACTAAACAATTTAAACGTTCATATAATTAGTGCCCCACCGTTACACAGTACGTCCAACGGTCAAGTAGCGCGACGACATAGCACTCTAGTAAAAATCGCTAGGTGTCTTAAACTCGAGAGAAAAATGAATGACACGGTAATATTAATACTTCAAACTACCATTGAATGTAATCGCACTCATCTCCTGAACTCAAGGAACAAATGAAGAAAATAAGATTAAAAACGCACAGGAAATGTCTTTGCAAATCCACAATAAATCAAAACAGACAGGACTTTCAGAGTAGGAAAAAAAGTATTGGTAAAGACCAATAGCAAATTAGGAAAACAAAAAAAAGGTGGAAGACTCGGCAGTTCTCATTAGAGGAAGGGTGGTCCACAAGGACAATCTAAGTTAAAATAGACTAGAATAGGACTTAATATTTTATTCCAATATTTATTTATAATAAAAACAATACGTCTGCCAGGAGTTTGCTTGCATTTTTTTGCAATGGCATCCGCAAGGGTGATAGACTACACTCATTCCAGTTATATCCAAATCGCGGACGGGGAGGCTATTCACTGGTAGGATTATGGTTGCATTGCGCATACAACGAACCTGAAGGAGTATTCAGATGAAGTTGACATGCTTGACGATTTTCCAAACGTGGCTATTAGCAATTGCACCACAGCGGTGTAATCAACATTCTGCAAAGAAGTACCTGATGTGACCCGCGCTCAGCAACTGCATTCAGGGAATGTGGCCCACTGCATCACCCATCCCAGCAACATGGAATAAATGACAGACCAATAAAATTAAAGGCAGCGAATGATGCCGGAAAAATAATCAATGGTACGTACGTTATTATGATCGACAAAAAAGTTTGGGTCAACGAAACTTTGTTCGTCAATCACAACATCATCCGAAAGCGGCAACCAAAACATTAGCTTCGGTATTGCTGAATATAAAAGGTCATCAGAACAGGGGGAAACCAGAAAACTTCTTAAAATGTCCCTAAAGACCAATTCAGAGGAGGACTGGCACCTGCACCGATCAAAGAATATAAGAGCCTAATTCGGATATCAAAAAGTGCCTCTTATAGAAATTTTTGTGGAAAGATTGAAACACTCAGTGAAACCAGCAGACTGGTCGAAGTCCTTAAGAAAGAAAAATCAGACTGGAAATACTCTGGAAACTCGATGGTACCTACATTGCACTTCAAAATCTAGTTGGCAGAATTGAATGTGTACTCGATGGGAAAGAATACGCGTTGGGCATCTTCATCGATATAGAGAGTGCTTTTTGCAATGCGCTGCTTGGCTAGAGACCATGGTGTAGAGGCAAGCAATTCTAATAAACCGAACTATAATTGCGGATACGGACTGCGACCAGTATGTAATGGCGAGGGTAAATAGAGGCTGCCCTCAGGGTGGCGTCCTATCTCCTCTCCTATGGTGCAAGCTGGTTGACTCTCTGCTTGATGTCTACGCTCTAATGTCTACGCTCATGCCTATGCAGATGATGTAGCTGTACTATCTGTCAGATCGTTCATAGCGACTGCGTGTTCAAAAGCGGAGGCGGCTCTAGACGTGATCGACAACTGGTGTACTAGAAATGGGCTTTCAGTTAATCCTCTTAAAACAGAGGTTGTTCTTTTCACAAGGAGGAGCAAGTTTACTAGTCTGACTCAACTAGTACTAAAAGGTGTCACCACCCGATTTTCCGATGAAGCTAAATATCTAGGTGTTATCTTGGATAGAAAAAACACTTCTCTGGAAAAAACACATTGAATCTAAAAAAAACTACAAAGGCGTTGTCAGTTTTCTGGCAGTGTAAGGGAATTTTCGGCAAATCGTGGAGTCTATCACCGAAAAGATCCCTTTGGATCTACACGGCTATGATATCATATGCATCGGTCGTTTGGTAGAATAAGCTTTCGCGTAAATACGTAACTGCTGCTTTCAATAAGCTTCAAACAACGGTTTGTCTCGGCTGCATAGGGGCCTTCTCTAGCACGCCTGGCTCTGCTCTTGATGTACTTCTGAATCAAACTACCCCCCTCCCCTTGATAACCACATCATGGGTTGCACTCTCAAGGCCATCTTTCGTTTAAAAGAAGTGGTCTTTGCTACAACTCGCACTGGAGTTTCGATGACCGTATTTATTTTGACCCCAGACTCATGGTTATGCCTTCTGACGCAAGGGTACCAGCAAATCCAGCTGCGACGCACATACAAAGTCGACTTTCGCTGCACTGAGGACTGGCTCTGCATAGAAGAATCTTCACGGATGGCTCCAAGACCAATGAAGGCTCTGGCGGTGGCGCTTTCGTGGAGACAACATTAAGACTGCACACCTCGTTAGGTAAATTTGCGTCGGTCGTCCAAGTGGAAACCTTTGCTATCCTAATGGCCAAGAACTATATTGTGAAGAACAGTTGGAAGGGGCGAAGCATCTGTGGCAAGCTGTGCTTACTCTACTCAACCCTACTCAGCCATTTAACCGCTTCCAGGATAGTCCATGAATGCAAGTCTTCTCTAAATTGGATCGGCAGGCAAAAAAAAACGTTTTGTCCAATACGTGGTGTTGGTGGACATTTTTTTTCGATTTGGCGACAGTATATATATATTTTTGTTTTACCTTCATTGACCGCCATTGATCCATCATAGCCGCTTCTTTCTTGATGCTCACAAACGCCCCACTGACAGTCCGTTCTGTCCTTCCGATGATAACATTGTCATCGAGACATGCGAGCAGTTGCACATATTTGTGGACTATCATGCCTCTAGTGTTGACGTTTGAGTTACGCACGATCTTCTCGAGAATGGTGTTAAAGAAATCGCATGACAGTGCGTCGCCTTGTCTCTCGGTGAAAGCTTTATCGACCTTGACGTAGCAACTGGCATAGCTCCGATAATATTATTCTTCAATGAACTCGACAATGAACTACTATTAACAGCAAATACGCTTTGTGTGTACTAATTCATGTCTCAAAACCAAAATCTTCTGCCCCGAATACAACATCGCCTGATTCCCACTGAAGCAGAAACTGCAAAGAAACAGTGGTAGTTAAAACTCTGGAGCATCTTCTTTGTTTCTGCCCGGCCATAGCTAAAACACGATATAGAACTCTACGCCAACCATTCATTAAATCATTAAATGATGTGGCCGTCGTGAAACCCCAACATCTAATAACATTTGATTGTTGCGACAGATCTGGCAACCTCAGCCATAATTATGCCATAATTGTCATATGTCAAAATTTACATTTCGCAACATGCGCCTGCGGATCGTTCTTTTTCTTATTGGTTTTGGCGGCAGACATGTGTCTGTGAATTTGAGGTGAAACACGAATTTTTAAATGAATTAAATACATACACATGAATTATAGTTTTGTTATGTGTTTCATTTTAGAACTTCAATATCCAAATTTTAAAAATTCTTTACCTAATTAATTGCCTACAAATGCCGCCTAAAAGTCAAAAAGCAACCAAGGTGACAAACCAAAAAAAATCATATAGCTGCTTATCATGCAAGAAAGAGGATAACCTGCGCATGGTACGCTGTGGCTAACCGAGACTGGCGTTGCAGCTCATGTTCCGCGCTTTTGTCAACTGCTAAAATGGAATCCGAGCAAACATCTTTGACTCAATCAAACGTTTCCCAAAAAAACTAAAGAAGTGACCGCAAAAAATACCACGCGAAAAGCGCCTGGGGGGTATAAATTGCCTGTGGAGCTCCGGTGATCGCTTAACGATGTAAATCGTCACCAAATACGTTCAGCCGGTACCCCTGCTGCTGCGACTTCACGCTTAAGCTCCTATGCTTCCCAATAACGCTGCCTCTAAGCCTGCCGGTCCCATACATAAGACAGGTGTCAAGTCAGTATGTTCTCAACGCTCAAAGACTTTTTCAAGCCACGTTCGCAGATTGCACGCAGAAATGCAACTGTTACGTGAACAACAGTCAATTCTGCACCAGAGAGAGGCAATCATACAACAAAAAGAAGATCTGTTATTGAAACAAAAAGAGTTGCTGCTGTAATTAGAGGCCGAAGAAGAGAGTACAGCATCGGACGACGACGATAACAGCCGCGAACATGTCGAGAGTTGGTTGAGAGAGTTTCACGTAGAAGATTGTACACCCACTGCCCCACCCAGAGCCGAAAGTACTAATACCGTACAAACGACCGCGGGACCACAGCAATTAGACCAACTTGATGCACTCTTGGGACAGATTTTGCAAAAACTCTAAGCGTTAGAGCTGCAGTGTTCAACTAAGACGGAAAATGTATCGTCATCAACTTGGTTGCCAGGTATTCTTCCCACAAATAGCACGGTTATGCATATTGGTAAGGAAACCACCCCGCTTTGAAAAGCGAGCAAAATCCAAATCGTCGCATTATATCGTGATCAGCTAGCAGCACGAAATAGCATTTGCAAAGAGTTACCGAAGTTTACCGGTAACCCAGAGGAGTGGCCATTGTTTTTTGCCAGCTATGAACAAACAACGTTGCTCTGTGGATTTTCAGATTATGAGAATCTGATTCGTCTGCTACAAGCCTTGGGTGATCCAGCTAGAAATGCTGTGAGAAACTCATTGTTGCATGCATCATGTGTGACTCAAATATTGTCAACTCTGCGCATGCAATTTCTACGACCAGAACTAATAAAATATATATTGCTGACACATATTCGAGACATGGCACCACCTGAGGAGAGTCGTCCGGAAAGCATCGTCGATTTTACTTTAGAAGTACAAAACATATGTGCAACCATGAAGGCATCCGGTCTGTTAAACCATCTAAACAATCCTGAGCTAGAACTAGTGCTGGTCTGTAAGCTCCCAGGTCTCCTAGGTCCCTTCTGGGGAATGCATAAATTAACGCTATCGAATTCAACTCTCGAAGATTTCAGTAACTGGTTACTTCAATTGGCACATGGCGCAAACAACACCTCAATTTCCAGCACTTCAGCTAAAATACGCCGACGAGGAGCGCTTACTATTCACACAGATATCGGAAAACAAACCTGTATCATTTGTCAAAGTAACTGTGCTCATGTGTCCAAATGTAATGTCTTCTTAAATTTCACCAGAACCACGCATATGCATGCGCATATGGAGTGTAATACTCATTTCCAGGCGCGAAACAAAACTCTATTTCGAGTCCTTACCGTCACTCTACATGGAAATGGCATGCAGCCATTTTTTGATGATGGGTCATCCCTTACGTTAATTGATGAGGATTTACTGAAAGGTTTGAGTTTAAAGGGCATTCCGGATCCACTTTGTTTGAAATGGACAGGAAATAATCATCGATTTGAAGACGGTTCGCACGTCGTCGACTTAGGAATTTCAGGACCTGGACCACCACATACCTAGAACGGTTTCGGTGAAGGAATTAGGTCTTCCGTCTCAAACTCTCGACGCCCTGAAGCTACAGACAGAATATAAACATCTAAGAGGGCTTCCTTTAACATTTTATTTTGATGCCGTTCCTAAGTTGCTGATTAGACTGAATAATTGCAAGCTTGGAGTAAGTTCACGATCAAGAGTAGGTGCTGACTTCGATCCGATCGCCGAGAAAACTCCCCTAGGATGGACCATCAAAGGTCAGCCCTTCACCGTTTTAGAAATTAGTCATCACGTTTTCCACATGTGCGATTGTGAGATTGGAGCCAACGCCAAACTGCTTGAAACTGTGAAAAACTATTTCTGGCTAGATAACATTGGACTAAAGCCGAATGAAGGAGAAATACTGTCCAGAGATGATCAACATGCGATTCAACAACTGAAAAATTCACACGTATGTAGGACGGGAAATCGGTTTGAAACTGCGTTGTTATAGAAAGCGGACAATATCTCGCTTCCAGATAGCATTCCTATGGCTAATCAAAGAGCTCGATGTTTGTACTCCTAGATGCATAGAGATCCAGTCTTCCAGTCTTGGGTCAGGCTACAATCCAAAATCAATAACTATGTCGCCAAGGTATACGCGAGGAAACTGAATCCAGATGCTAGTATTTGCCAATATTTTCAGTAAGCATTCCTAACAAGCTCGGAAAGCTTCGCCTGGTGTGGGACGCTGCTCCTAGAGTTGAAGGTATTTCTCTCAATAGCTTGCTTTTAAAGGGACCGGATCTGCTTACATCGTTGATTTCAACTACTCGTAAGTTGACAAAGGCGTATAGCAATCGGAGGAGACATCGCCGAAATGTATCGTCAGGATTCGTAAAGAGGACCAAGATTACCAGCGCTGTTTTTTGGATTGAACCGAACACCGTCGACCCACTAGGATACGTAATGACGTTTGGCACTACCTGCTCACCTAATTGCGCTCAATACGTCAAAAATAAAAACGCCAGAGCTGTAAAATGTATCCTCGAAATTCATTACGTAGATGATATGCTAGACAGTGTTGATACGGAAGAGGAGGCCATCAAATTAGCACTTGAGATTCATCTCATTCACACCAAAGGCGGTTTTGAAATGTGTAATTGGGTATCAAATTCCAAAGAGGTATTGGATGCTCTAAATGCCAGGGCTAAGGACGCAAACGTGAATTTAAATGTCGTTTCCGAAACCTCGACTGAAAAGGTTCTAGGTATGTGGTGGTCCACCTGTGATGATTGCTTGGTTTTTAAGTTATCGAAGGGCAGCCAGCCGTTTGCTCAAAGAGCAATCCGCACAAGGTCAAGAGTGACGAAGCACTGATGGGAGCACCCCCCCCCCCCCACGGTGGCTGAAGCAATTCGGCGCTGGCGAGGGGCGGTCTCACCTAAGTAGGATGTGCTCATGGATTTGGCCATGACCCCTAAGCCGATCCCCGAAGATGACGGTTCCAGCCCAAGCCTTATAGCGGACTCTGAAGGTAAAGCTAGCGATCAGCCAGCCTTGTCGACAGAAAGGGCAGTTGGAAACCTCCAAGCCGAAAACCTCCCCTCACCCTCCCGAAAAGAGGGACACCTCACCAAGCACTTCGACTGAGGTAGCGAACTCGACACTGGATAGTGCAAAAACGGTCATAGCCATAGACCACAATCAAGTGCCGAAAATCCCCAGGAAGCAACGCGCCAATGCCAAAAGGCTCGTTAGTAGGTTGAAAGGTCGCGATCCTAATTCCCTCTCAGAGAAGGAAAAGGGCAAACTCGCGGGAGCAGAAGCGACCATTCGATCTACCGCGAACGCATGGTGCAGAACAGGCGATAGTAAGCCAAGGATACCGACCTTGGTCGCTACTAGGAAGGTAGGCCAACACGCCACCTCCTCGAGAGCGGCCAAGGAAGTAGGACCGAAGGTTGCGACGGGCCTTCGGTCCTACTTCCTTGGCCGCTAACGCCAATATAGAAAGGGGCCCAGTAGGCGTGGCATCCCCAAAAAGCGGAACGGCTAACTCCCTGAAAAGGAAGAGCGGACACCTCCGTCCTACCTTAACCAAGGATGTAGCCGGTAAACCAACGACTGGCGCAGAAAAGGTCCAGTCCTCTGCAGCAAGTCAACAATCCTCAAAACGGGGACGCCATGATGAGTCGCTAGCTTCAGACCCAGACTCCTCAGAAAGGTCAAAAAGACCAAAGTACGCTGAAGTAGCTAAATATAGGGAAAGAGTTGCAGTAGTTGACTTTGGCAATCCAGAGCGTAAGCTCTCGGACGACCAATGGAAACACAACTAGCTGAGAATCGTGAGTGGTGTGAATGACGCCATCCTGAAGAAGGAGAAAATCATCCCCCTCTTCGGACAGCTGACCACCCTCAAGGGTTACAAACTCCTTCAGTGCGACAATAAGGAAACTCTTGATTGGCTTGAACAACACATTGCCAAGACGGTTGCCCCATGGCCAAACGCCGACCTACGTGTCGTAGATAAAGGGGCAATCCTTAACATGACTAGACCCAAAGGCCGCATCCACTACCAGGGACCATACGTCCCGAAGGACTGGATAGAGCGTAGCCTACAGCATCTCAACCTTGACCTGCATAGTCAGGACTGGGAAATTATATAGATGGGTGAACACACCGAGAACGGTATGGATGTGGACATTCTATTGAACCACAAATCGCTGCAACTGTTGCGTCTAAAGGACTTCAAAGTCAGAGTGGGTATTACTCGCTGTAAACTGTGAATCCTGGCAACATGCAGCAAGAACGGAAAATAACCTCCTGGCCGCCATGAGAGTGGTACAAATAAACCTACACCACAGTAAGGCGGCCAGCGACAATCTAATCTTCCTCCTCTCAATGGGGAATTTGGACATCGCCCTTGTACAAGAGCCATGGCTTGCCCGGGGTCGAGTACAGGGGCTGAACAATAAAGGAGTGACCACCTACTTCTCAAACCCAAATGGTAACGTAAGTAGGAAAAGAACCTGTATTGTAGCTACGAAAGAAATTAACCTATTCCTCCTACCCACTTTCAGTGACGAAGACCAAACTACGGTAAAAATCGAGCGCCAACATGACTCCCCGCTGCTGATGGCATCGACTTACATGACATACGACGCAGCGAGATAAAAAGGAAACTTGTCAGTAAAGCCAAGAAAGAAAGATGGGACCTTATCTTAGGCTGTGATGCAAGCTCGTAAACTCGGGTAGCTGGGACTCAAACGACAGAGGTAATGATCTATTTGATTTCATCCTTACTAACAATCTTAGCATCGAGAATATTGGTGACGAACCCACCTTCGTGACCAGATCAAATCCAACACTCTCTCAGTTAACCACTGAAAAGTGTCAGGAGCCCCATTGTTCTCGGATCACAGAATCATAACCTTCACGGTAAACACTGTAAGACCAAAGCCCAGCAAATTTAGAAACCCCAAGAACACAAACTGGGGTAGATTGAAGTGTGAAGTCAGGAAACTCACTAAACACCTATCACAGAGATTAATAAGGAACGTTGATGACCTAGAGCTCATGGCAAAGGATCTCACCTCATTCTTTAGAGAATCCTACGAGAGAGCCTGTCCTCTAAGAACAACAACAAATAAGAAATCCCCCTCATGGTGGTGAAAAGACCTCCTAGTTCTAAGGAGGAAATCAAGAACTTTATTCAATGCAGCTAAAGCCTGCAGGTCAGCTAGTGCTTGGACTGCTTATAAGGATAGCCTCAGGAATTTTAAAAAAGCTGTAGCTATAGCCAAAAGAGGCTCCTGGCGATCCTTCTGCAATGATATTGCAAAAACCTCGGCAACGGCCAGACTAAGGAAGCTCCTTTCAAAAAGCCCCACGATTCCAGGTTACATCAAAGATAATGAAGGTAACTGGACTCAGTTCCGGGTGCATGGAGAGAAGTAAAAGAAGTGTTCATTCCCAAAGCCGGCAAGACCAGTCACTGCACGGCGAAGGACTACAGACCTATAATCCTTACTTCCTTCGTATTGAAGACGTTCGAAAAGCTCCTCAATATCTACATCCGCAGTAGCTTCCCGCAAAATACCATCTCAAGGGCACAGAATGCGTATATGAAGGGCAAAGGCGTAGAAACCGCACTACACGAAGTGGTTAGTGTGATTGAAAAGTCCCTACATGTCAAGGAATATGCACTTGCTGCTTTCCTAGACATATAGGGAGCCTTCAATAATGTAGAGACCACGGCAATTAGTCCGCCCTTGAAAATGCAATGCAATCACTTACTACAGTGATAGTAAGTATGCTCAGCAAGAGAATCATTAATACTACCTTAGGATACTCCACAATTAAAGTTGCACCTGCAAGAGGAACTCCTCAGGGAGGGGTTATATCCCCTCTCCTATGGGTACTAGTAATTAATGAAGTACTAGAAGAGCTCAGACTAACGGGAACCAGAGCAATTGCCTATGCTGATGACGTGGTAATTATAGCTCGCGGTAAATATCTCCCGACTCTTAGCGAGCTAATCGAGAACGCAATGAGAACTCTCCTAATATGGGCGAAATCCTGTGGTCTAGGAATCAACCCTCAAAAAACTGAGTTGGTACTATTCACCAACAAAAGGGTCATTCCACGCATTAACTCCCCAACAATTGAAGGCACTACCCTCAATCTGGCGGATAGCGCGAAATACCTAGGGATCATCCTAGACAAGAAACTAAACTGGAAACTCAACTTAATGGAAAGAGTCAAGAAGACAGCTTGTGCCCTATACCTGAGCAACAGGATATTCGGCAAAAAGTGGGGTCCGAACCCCAAGGCAATTCTGTGGATGTACACAGCGATTTTAAGGCCAATCTTGACATACGGCAGCGTGGTATGGTGGCAGGCCGCACTGAAATCCACCAACCTCAGGCTGCTTACTAGAATACAGAGACTAGCATGTCTTGGAATTACAGGCACTATCTCCACTACCCCAACCACGGGCCTGGAGGTACTACTAATTCCTCTCCCACTTGACCTTTACATGCAAGCTAACGCTGCTAAAAGTGCCATTAGAAGCATTCAATCTAAATGCTGGCTGTCAGGTACCATTGGTCATGCTAGTATACTGAAAAGACTGCAAATAGAACAGTTCGTAAGTGACAACACACTCCCTTTCCTCGACTTTGAAATACCCTTCAGATGCTATTTCCCGACGAGGGAAGAGTGGACCACAAAAGAACCCATCAATAATTCGAGCAACCAAGTATACACTGATGGATCGAAGATGGTAACAGGCGCACCTGTGCCGGGCATTTTCTCCGAATTGTTAAACATACACTGCTCTATCAGGATCCCTGATTATGGTACCGTCTTTCAAGCGGAGGTCCTGGCAGTCAAAGAAGGGGCCAGAATGATAACAATGTTGGAAATACCACCGGCTGATATTACCATTCTAATTGACAGTCAAGCGGCCATCAAAGCAATATCGGCGAAAGAAATCAAGTCCAAGCTGGACGCGAGCTGCCGCGAGGAGCTCAAAACTCTAAGCATGCAACACACGATAACTCTATGCTGGGTCCCAGGACACAGGGACATATCCGGCAACGAAGCAGCTGATGAACTTGCCAGAAAAGGGGCCGAAAAAGACCCATCCCAGGCAATCGAATTGATTCAACCACCACTGGCATATGTCAGGAAGAAGGTGGATGATAGAATTCTAGAAATAGCAAGAAATAGGTGATTCAACTAAGACTACTAAGATGCTATGGCCCGATATTAATTGAACTAAAACCGACAAACTCCTCCAGTGTGGCAAAAGCCTACTGAGGATGGTGGTCGGAGCTCTAACGGGACATAACCATCTGAAATACCATGAAACAAAAATGGGACTATCCCATGACTACATATGCAGAGGATGCGGCGATGTGGAAGAAAGAGAGGACACTCCTCAACAACACAATGGGTCCACGTGCACCTAAGTGAGACGTCTACCCACATTCCTATCCCTATCCCTAATGTGTATATGCAGAATTTGCAAATAACCCTACATGCAAGAGAATAGTTCAAGGAATAAAAAAACAGAAAACCGTCTTTCATTTCTTTTTTTACGAAAAATCGTCAAAAAACAGTAATGATTCAAATATGAATCACCGTGCAGTATATGATTAAGCCGAAAGAATATGAGAGGAACCCAAAAACTAAACACAGCGGGTCACCAAAAATGCAACGAAAATATAAATGATTCTTCTAAGCTTGGCTCCCATATTATGGCAGTTCCTTCTACGTGTTTCAAATGTGTGACTACTTACTTGACACACCTACAGATGTTAGGCTATCCATACATATGTACATATTTTCCACCATGTAAAAATCATACCTCTCGAACAATCAGTAGTAAATTTACAGTTGGTGAAACGAAATTTGAAAAAAAGAAACAAAGTTTGAAAATGAAAAAAAATCTCGGTCGAGTAAGGAGTGCAACGGTGACAACACCGCAATTAACTTCCAAATACACGCAACTTCTCCATTCACTCTATGGGCTTTAGTCGCGAATTTAAGTAAGTACAATAAGATTATCAATTCGAAATAAGAAAAAAAAAAAAAACAAGTCGCATATGTATGTGTAATACTTTGTATATTTATTTTTCACATTGAATACAAAATAAAACAGCTAGCAACGAAAAAGTACTTATTTTATTCCAAATGCCTTTTGTTTTGTCATAACCCGAAGTACTCACCCGAATACTGATTTTGAATGTCTGCAATTGCAGTCTGGCGCATAATTAAAATACCAAAAACACATGATTACCACGTTATAAGATCTCTTTATTTGTTCTATAATCGATACAAATAATTTAGACTACGACTGTTCAGATTTCTTATCACATTGGTCAGCTGGTAAAGTACACTATTAAAAAACAACTGTCCCCATTATTCAAAACATAAGTTGTTTGTTTCGAATTAAATGTGCGATCTAACCATACTAGCTACGATTTCATCTTACTTATCTTTTGTATTGTCTGAGTTGGTTACTTTTTTGCTGTTGATACCTAAATGTTACTTTTTCGTGACCCCTTTTTCTACTCTTAAATGTCCCTCTACGCTGCAATTGACAATCGTACATTTTTTCATAGAGATTATTTCGATACGTTTGTCTTTCTATTTTATATCCACGCGCTTCCTGAAATCCTAAGAAAATATGTTGATACATTATTATACGTTTGATACAATGTACAGATGTACAAAATATTTAGACTAATTATTATAAAGTTAAATTATAAGCACTATATGAATAAACACGTGATATACACCTGCACGTAAAAGCTGGGTACAGCAAGAAAAAAAAAAGGATAAGGGCATAGATTTTAGTTGTCATAGTATGTGCTGATCTCAATTTGTTTATCCTATAACGAAGGTGGTGGGGTCGCCGTTGAAAATTTTAAAAATATTCCAAAATCAATAGTAACAGGATTGAAAAATTGTATTTATTTGTTTATGAAAAGCTTATTCGAATTATTCAAATTATAAGTTAGCTTAAAAAGCCAGAGCGTAAGAATGTAAGGCTTAGGACATTGAAATAAATTAGTTGAAAAACTTGCGTACAAGCTTGTACAAGGTGGCGCAAACTTCATCATCCATATTAGATTTTGAATTACTTTTTACTCAATAAAAAAAAAGATTTGAAATTTTTATTTAGACCTTTTTTATGGAAAAGATGATATCCGACAGTGATGGTACACATTTGTACACATAGCATTTTCCATGAAGATTTTTTTTTTTTTTATAATTTGCGCGCGTGTTATAGAGAAATCTCATCCACAATCTATAACAATAACAATGCCAGCTTCGGCATCGTTAAAATAAACTAAACACATCCCATCAATCCCATCCCATAGTAATACAGCTATGACACCATCGGTGTCGTAGAGATAAACAAAATGAATCGAAGAGACACTTGTGTAAACACAAGCATCCTCTTCGATAGATTCATCGTATCAAACTGCTTGGTCTGCAGTTTAAGGCACCGACACAGTAGATAGATTTACATTTGTGAATCAGTTCGTTAGTTACCCTCATTCAATAAAGTACATTTAAAAAAATTCATCTCTGGTTTTATTTTCAAATATATAAAAAAATATATAATTGGCGCAGTCAGTAGGATACCCAGTATCCGATCGTTATTTCTTGTAATTTGGAAATTACTTAAAGAAGTGAAAAGTGAAAACGAAAATTCGAATCAATAAGTTTGACAGTAATTAAAAGAAACAAAATCAAGATGAGTGAGAATGAAGAACAACAGCTCAACCAATTGCTCAACGATGAGCTCTGCCAACAACAAGATCAACAAGATCGAATCGATGGACCAAAGGAATCCTATATTACAATCTATCAACAAGCTGTAAGTGTTAAGAACACAAATTTAGAAATCTATTATTCTAAATTATGTGAATTAATAGATAGAATAAATATAAAATATAATTTTGAATCGATAAAAACTGTAGAATTTTCGCATGAAAATGTACAAAAAATGTTTTTTAGAATTTTTTGCTCTCAGCTTAATGTTCATCAGGAAAGTTTTGTTTTAAGTCGCAATATAAATAACATACAAGAAGCATATGAATTACTTACAACATACAGACATATACATATAGAAACCATAACAACAATAACAATAATAACAACTACTCAAATAATAATAATAATGGTTACAATAATGTTGAACGTAGAAATGTCAACAGTAACAGAAGTGAAAACAGAAATCATAACAACAATAACTATAATAACAACAATACAAATAATAATAATACTAGTTACAATAACAATAGAAATTATAATAATCGCAACAGTAACAGAAATTACAGTAATAATAATCACAAGGAACAATAGGAACTATAATCAGAATAATAATACCAGTAGAAATTCGAGAAATTCTACCAATGTTTCAAATAACAACGAAAATAACCAAGAAAGAAACTTAAATAGAAACTCAAATGACAATCAGACTAGTGACATAAATTTTGAGGTGCAGGCCTCAGAGGTCCTCTTCCAATAATAGACCTCACTATAGAAAATGAAACAATACCTATTCTAATTGACTCTGGAGCTTCAACCTCCAGTATTGACAGCAGTTGTTTAAAAACATTCCAAAGATTTAAATTAGATCAGCCTTTAGATAATATAGATAAATAGTTTAACAGGAACAATAAAAGTAACCGAACAAATTAAAACCCCTTTTCCAAAATGTTGTGGAAAATAGTAAATTTTTCCGAAAAAAGTTTCAAAGGCATAATAGGTCAAAATATACTCTATCCTTTGAACGTCATTCTCAATCTAGGAGAAGGCTTTCTGAAGATTTTTAATGAAACCCTCTTATTCAATTATTCCTGTCCTCAAGAAATTAATTATTCAGAAGAATTAAAAGAAGCGAATTGCTTAGATCATCTTTATGACGATTTGAACAAAGAAGAAATACATTCTTCAAAAAGTCTTAAAAAATAATACTGATTTATTTTATAAGGAAGGTTCAAATTTGAACATAATAATCAAACATACAACATAATATCACAACCATAGATAACATACCCATATTTTCGAAAATATATCGATTTCCAAAAATACATGAAGATGAAGTAGAACACCAAATACAAGATATGCTTAAACAAGGAATTATAAGGAAATCAAATTCTCCATATAACGCACCTATTTGGGTCGTAGCCAAAAAAATGGATAAGTCTGAAACAAATAAATGGCGAATATTAATTGACTATCGCAAATTGAACGAAAAATCCCTAGAAGACAAATTTCCTCTACTAACATTGACTCTCTTTTTGATAAACTCGGGAAAGCCCAATATTTTACATCTCTAGACCTGGCTAAAGGTTTTCACCAAATAATGGTAAACGAGGAAGATCAACACAAAACCGCATTTAGTACTACTCAAGGTCATTACGAGTTTATACGACTGCCGTTTGGACTGAAAAATGCCCCAACTACCTTTCAAAGGATGATGAATGAAATCCTTAGAAAGCATATAAATAAGATTTGCGTGGTATATCTTGACGACATACTAATTTTCGCTACCTCTTTACAAGAAATGGAAGTAAATATAAAACTTATTTTTCAAGATTTAAGAAAACATAACCTTAAGATACAAATTGACAAGTGTAAATTCTTTTCAAAAAACACTGAATATCTAGGACATATATTGACCTAAAACGGTGAAGCAAATAAAATCCTTCTTAGGAATAACAAGCTACTACAGAAAATTCATAGAGAATTATTCCAAGATAGCCCTACCATTGACTGAGTGTCAAAATGTCAAATGGTAAAAGGATTAATGAAAATAATCCAGATTATATAAATGCCTTTGAGAATTTAAAACACTTGATTACGAGTCATCCGGTATTACGATATCCTGACTTCAAGAAAAGATTTACTCTCACTACTGATGCTTCAGATAAAGCTATTGGAGCTGTGTTATCACAAGATAATCATCCCATCTCGTTTGCATCACTCTCAATGAACATGAAAAAACTATGCAACAATTGAAAAAGAATTATTGTCAATAGTTTGGGCAACAAAATATTTCCGGCCTTACCTTTATGGAGTTAAATTCACAATTAGAACAGATCATAGACCTCTAGTTTGGTTAAATAACCTTAAACACCCTGGTTCTAAAATGATAAGGTGGAAAACCAAATTGAATGAATATAACTATGATATAGAATACATTAAGGGCAAAGAAAACAAAGTTGCAGACTTCCTATCCAGAATTAATACAAATGAAACTGAGATCAACGCAAATGAAATTAACTCAGGCATTGAAATGATAAAAAATGGAGGAATTGTGAATAAATATAAAACACAAATTATTCTATTGAAAGAAAAAGAACAAGATCATAAACAAGTACATAACAAAAAGAACATTTTTATCACAGAAACTGAAATAAATAATAACGAAATGATAAATATCTTAAAAGAATATCTACCCATTAAAGGAATCTTAGGTATCTATTCAGAAATAGAAGAGAAATCGTTCGATCTTTTTGAAGAGAAACTTCTTGAACATTTCGCAGTTAAAAATTACAAATTCATAAGATGTATATATTTAGCAGAAGATCTACCCAGTAAAAACTCGTGTTACGAAAAAATAAAAGAAATTCATGAACAAACTAATCACAGAGGCATTTACGAAAATTATGCCGAATTAAAACAAAAATATTACTTTGTAAAATTAAAAGAAATTATAACAGAATATATTAATAACTGTGAAGTTTGTAATCTAGCCAAATATGACAGAAAACCCCCTAAACATAAATTTCAACACACTATAACACCACATAATAAGAATGAAGTTATTCACTTAGATATTTTCCATATAGAAAAGAAATACTACTTTACAGTAATTGACAAATTTTCAAAATATCTATACGTTAAAGAAACTACAGAGAAAAGTTCTGGTACCTTGGTCACTTTACTTCAAGAATATATTCATATGTTTGATAAACCTGAACTTATAGTTGCAGACAACGAATTTAACACAGCAAAAGTTAAAGAATTTGTAGAAAATATGCATTTAAAAATACATTTTAATTCTCCCAACAGTCATACAGGAAATTCTGATATGAGTAGGTGTCATTCTACACTTCTAGAACATATTCAAATATTAACCGTTACAGAACCAAATTTAAATATTACTGAAAAGATTCTTAAAGCTGCAGAGTATTATAATAATACAATACATTCTACAATAGAAAGAAAACCTATAGAAATTCAACACGGAAATGTTGATGCAAACGAAATATATAAGTTATTAGAATCTAAAAAGCACCAGTGGATAAGTTATCATAATAGAAATAGGGAAACAATCAAATCTTATCCTCATGAAAAAGTTTATATCAAAAATTATACTCAAAGACGACATAAAGAAAAACCATAATTTCGAAAAGTTGAAGTTAAACTAGACAGTCAAAATAATATTATAAATAAAGGCAAGGGTAAACGAAATCTGAAAATACATCCAACACGGATAAAAAGACAGACAAAATATTTTAAAGGACCCAATACTACATAAATTAGGAGAGATACAAAACAACGAAATTCTATTCTTTTTTGTTTTTTTCAGATCTTACCATACTTTAACAAACAAGCAATCCTTCTGTTTGTTGCAATAATTATATGTCTCTTCAATATAACAACCTGTAACATCCAAGTAGAAAGTATCGAAGAACAGGGAATAATACTAATTAAGGACAATAACATGCCTATTATAAGTGACTACTATAGAATATATCATAAAGTTAATTTGCAAGAATATTTAGATGTTTTAAATAATCTATCCTCATACGAAGATGAAAATACTGAGATCACTAATATGATAAAAAAAGATTCAGGATTAAATCAGAAGATTTTAAAAATCAGAACTAATATTAAAATGCTTTTAAGTTCAAATGAACACAGTGTTAAAAACAATATAAGATTACATAATAATAGAAATAATAGAGCTAAGAGGATTAATAAATCCAATAGGATCTGTTTTCAAATTACTTTTTGGAACTATGGATAATGAAGATAGTGTACAAATAACAGAACAATTAGACATAATAACTCAAAATAACAAGAAAATTGGAGAAGCATATAATAAACAAATTCAAATAAACGATGTATTTCAAACAAATTTTGAAAACATAAAAAATAACATAGAATATACAAAAACCCAGTTCTATAAACTTACAGGAAATAACAAAGATGAAATTAATCATGTGAAAAATGAAATTTTGTTACTAAAACTTTTTAATTATATTTTAGAGATAGATCAGGAAATTGAAAAGCTAATTGACAATGTAAACGCAGCAAAAAATGGAATAATGTCAAGATCTATTCTCGATATTGATGAAATAAATGAACATTTTATAGGATTAAATGAACTCCAAGAAATCAAAATAAATATTTTTGGAAAACATAATTCCAATACTTTTGTAATAATTATAAGCATTCCTATATTCTTAGACGAAGATCTTTCGACGTACTATTTAAGAATCATACCTTTCTCTAATAATACTATTATAACCAATATCAAAGAGCAAAAAGTTATTAAATACGAAAATAAAATTTATCCTATAAGTAAATACGTAAAGAATTTAAAGAAATCAATTGAATGTACCCCTTGTGAAACTTCAGAATATGCAGATGAAAATTATGTAGAAAAAATAAATCAAGGCTTATTGTTAGCTATTAACTTTAAATCTAATATCGACCATAATTGTAATGAAAAAATGTATCATTCTTATAAAAACTTTTCTGTAAATTTCAATAACTGTACAGTAATCTTGAACAATAAGGCTTACAACAACAAAATAAAAACTTTTTATCATAAACTTCTAATTCAACCATGTTTAAATATATTAATTATCGATTCCAATATTAAAATTAAAGAATTAATGACACGAAATATTGAACATCAAAACAAGATAAAATTGATTGAATATAAGAATAATCGGAATACCATTGGTATTTCCGCTGTATTAGTTATTTGTATTTGTATAATAATTATGTATTTTATACTTAAACAGAGATGTAAGAATATAAAAATCGCAAACCAAATATGTGCCGAAGAGATACAACTAGACCATATAAATGTACCACTAAATGACATAAAAAATGTAAAACCTCAGGAGAGTCTCCAATCTAAGTCGGGGGGAGTTATAGAGAAATCTCATCCACAATCTATAACAATAACAATGCCAGCTTCGGCATCGTTAAAATAAACTAAACACATCCCATCAATCCCATCCCATAGTAATACAGCTATGACACCATCGGTGTCGTAGAGATAAACAAAATGAATCGAAGAGACAATGGCTGATTAACAAGGGTTCGCTTGAGTTACAGCAGACAGCATTGAGTTTTAGAAGCATTGAATTCCACTCTGTTGTTGTTTCCCCAGTTAATTATGCTGTCAAGATCGGAATTCAATGTGCTTAACATACGCTGCCGTTCCAATTCTACGGCCGAAGGGCAGGGTCGTGAGTCTCGGAACGAATATGAAAAGCTGAGGGTGCTGTCATCAGCGAAGGAATGGATTGGATTAGAAGTAGCAGACAAGAAATCATTAATAAAAATGAGAAAGAGTGTCGGAGACAGAACAGAGCCTTGGGGTACACCAGCATTTATTTGGTGGATATCGGACTTGAACCCATCCAAAACAACTTGAATTGAACGGTTCGAAAGATAATTTCTAATCCATAGAAGAAGAGATTCATCGATACCATATGCACGCATTTTCGACAAAAGAGCTTGATGCCAAACTCTGTCAAATGCCTTAGAAATACCAAGTGCAACGATCTTGTTTTCGCCTGCATTATTCAAAGATGTGTTCCACTTTTCGGTGAGATAAGCTATCAGATCACCAGTGGACCTGTTGCTACGGAAACCGTACTGCCGGTCATTAAGAAGCTTCCGCGATTCAAGAAATTTCATAAGCTGACGATTTATCAGCGTTTACATGACCTTAGAAAGAAGGGACGTAAGTGCTATGGGTCGGTACGAGGTGGGTGACGAAGATTCGCGGGCTGGACAAATGCTGTTTTCCATCTGCTCGGAAAGAGACCTAAAGATTAGGATAGATGAAAAAGCTTACGCAATGCTTTTGCCAGCGCAGAAGAACACCTCTTCAGAAGTATAGGGGGAATACCATCCGGGCCAGCGGATTTGTGCACGTCGAGATCTTTAAGAACTCTTGCAACTGTACGAGTGCGGAAGTGGATTTGTCCCTTGGTGAAATCAACGCTCTCAAGTACAGGTGGAGACATTTATAGACACTTATTCCGGTTTTCCTCAGTAGGGTTGGCTTTGTATGCCCGGAAATTCAACTCTCTCAAGATTTCTGGTGATAACTGTTGGCATTCCTGTCGAATATTCTACAGGGCTGCGATTGTCTCAGGCTTGTTGGTATAAGCCCGCGACTTCAGGTAGCCCCAAAGAAAGAAGTCTGGAATGGTTAAATCGGACGATCTTGCTGGCCATGCCAAATTGCCAAAACGGGAGATTACGCTACCAGGAAACGCTTCCTTCACAATTATTCCACACTCTTGCGGAGTATAGCGCTCCATTGCTTGTATGTTTGTGTATTGCAGCTGTCTAGTTCACAAACGTCACATATGATTGACGTACGACGCCATTTGTAAATATTATAACATCTTCTCAAAGGACGATTCCTTTTGCGCCACCTTGTATTACTTGACGCTGCTGATTCCACAGACATCGTGTTTTTTTATTGAACACCTCGTCGCTAATGTAACTTTAATTAAAGAACTTCAATTTATTTAATAATTAATGATTTAAAGATTAGATCGAATTTATAGTAGCACGTGCGGCCGTCACCAGGTACACAGCAAAAGAGGATTATGTCGATTTTTGCAGAAGCTGCATGGATGAAGAGGAGGTAAAAACCACAGACCACCTACTCTGTTCGTGCAGCGCTCTGTCTAGTCGTAGGCTCCTACACTTAGGGGCCTACTATTTCAATAATCTCAATGAGCCAACTGTCCGATGATAATCCGCGTGGTATGACAACGGACCTACTTTGGCCTAAGTTTGACTGCCCTTTGCAGTCAGACACTCTAATCTAACCTTGGTCGACTTCATAATTGCAACATTGTTGCCCCTGCACTGCACAAAATATTCTCTCTATGTATTTATCAACAGAAATACTGCAGCAGGTTTGCAGCAGGTGAGTATTATCAAAAACGTATTCATAAATGCAACATAAGTAGGCGATACAAAAAGTTTTGTGACGTTTCATTCTATCGCTATCCAAAATACTATTCACAATGTTACTCATGAGTATTCGTTTGCCATATTTCCCTGCAATCCTGCAACAAAATAAAAATCACTGCGAAGTTGATCGCAGTTTGACTGTCACATTGCTTTTATGAACGCAATTACTGACTGCTGTTATGCAAAGGTAATGCAGCTAATTTACATATATGAACGCAAATCTTGCAGGGCTACCGTAGTGCGACGTTTATGAACTCGGCCTTTCTCTTTTCCGGCAAAATTTGAATCCATAATAAATAAATAAATACAACGAAATACATTTGTATACCACTCCAGTTAAGACACAAAGAAAACCCACGTTTTTACTTGATTTTCCATTTGAGGCGTATACAAAATTCAAATCGAGTCCTTTTGTCGTTTTAGTATAATAAGGCGACTGCCAGAATATCGATACACGACAAGTGTCACACACGAAATAAGTTCCACATCAAGTTAATCGCCGCTTGTCCTTTTAAGAATACTTTATCTACAATCATAATACCGACATCATAGTCGTTTTGTGATTAATTGACTTCCGTAATTTGGATGATTAAGCCATACGTATGAACCTTCCTCTTGAATCACTTTATCAATTGAGGAAAACCGCATTATAATCCATTGCGTACTTTAAAAAATCTATGACAGCATCCCTCAGTCCCGGCTATTGTTTTATCCTATGTAAAGATATAGCAAAAAATATTATAAATGCATATGTGTAATACATACAATTGGTTTTGTTAAACGGAAGCTTTCCGAGGGTACCGAATTGTTTACAGCACTGTTAATATTAGGATCCTTTGTACAATGCTATTACCATCAAAACATGATTTTTTTAATTTTTCTATGGAATATAAGGTGTGCTGGGCTCCCACAGACGATTATCGTCCACTCCATTCTGTCCATCAATATCGTCTCGTCTATCGTTTATTTTGTATGCAGTTTGAGTGCTCTGAGGACAATAGCTCTCATGTAAAAATTACATCTGGGCTCTCATTCCTCCCAAATTGAGCATCACATTCTCAGTTCAGTTTGCATTCAAAACTAATGCAAATGTGTCCCATCACTTTGACATAATTATTCTCAAATCGCATTTAATATGAAACGATAACGGAATAACTATTGTCAAAAATCAGTAGTCGAGACGATATCTTTGAGACGCATTCGCTTTTTCATGCTTACATGAAGCGAAACTATCGTCGAAACGCTAGCGCAAGATGATTATTGTCATACGCTCCGGACAGCTTGTCAAAACCTGCATCTTTTTGATTTATGAGGTGAGTCAGAGTGCGTTTTTGACAGTGGACAGATGTATTGCGTAAGCTTACTCACAACAAATTAATAGTGGAGTTTTGGTTACATATGATATGCCTTTTTAAGAGTTTTACCGTTGAAGGTACGAAACAGTTTCAGCCAGACAAACGATATCAGTCTTGCTGTTTGACAAATCTAATCAACTCATGGTTCTTTAATTTTTCTTATTGATATCTCTGATGTGGATTGTGGGAGGATACGATTCTTTTATAATTTCTTCGATATCATCAAATCCCACAACATGTCGGCCTTGCAGTTTCTGCTAAGTCTCCATTTACTGCTGTTGAGTGAGAAATAGTAACTATGATATGAATGCGGTCCGAGAACGTGGCTTGCTTAACTTGCATATCAGTGACATGAAGGTTCCATTCACACCTTGCCAAACAGTAGTGAATAACCGATGCACCTTGGCCCCCAATAAACGACAATACTCCCCGTTTATCACTTGCGCTGGTACTAGTTAGAATTCGGAATCCACTAAATTCCAATTTAGTTTTTTTCAAATTTCCTTGAACTATTGGCTTGGCAATGTAGTGCCAGTTGTTGCTACACTTGCTTACTTACTTATCAGGCCGTCTTCCATCGTTGACGGTCCTGGGCACTCTGCTTCCAGTCATCAAGACCAAGCCGTCTTGGATCCGTCTTTACTTGGTCTTTATACCGAGATTCGGTCTTCCTCTCCTTCTCGATCCAGTAGGCTCGGATTCAAAGACCGTCTTTGCTGGAGCATTGTTGTCCATGCGCTCGATGTGGCCGAGCCAGTGCAGTCGACGGATTTTTGCTCCCTGGTACAGCTCGTAGAGTTCGCGGTTATGTCTTCTCCTCCAATCGCCTTCCTCTACGACGGATCTCCACTGTGATGTCGTTTGTGGAGTTCACGTTTGCCCCGAGGTAGACAAACTCCTTCACTACCTCGAAATCCTAGCTGTCGATCGTGAAATTTTGTCCAAGGTGGTGTGTGACGGAACGTTTTTCGGTAGACAGCATATATTTTGTTTTGTCTTCATTGACCTTGAGACCAGTTCGTTTCGCCTGTTCTTCAATGGCCGTAAAGGCCTTCACTACGGCACGTTGAGAACGCGCGACGATGTCGATGTCATCTGCGTACCCCAACAGTTGGGCCGACTTGTAGAAGATAGAGCCTTCCGTGTATAAAGTTGCCCTCCGCACTATCTTCTCCAGTACCAGATTGAAGAAGTCACACGACAGTGCATCTCCTTGCAGAAATCCAGTGCAAGTTTCAAACGGCTCAGAAATCCTTGAGCCGAACTGTACGGTGCATCGCGTATGTGTTAGCGTGGTGCGACACAACCGGATCAGTTTTCCCGGGATCCCGAATTCGGCCATCGCATCGAATAGCTCCTTGCGATGAATGCTTTGAAAACGATGAAAAGGTGGTGCGTATCGATTTGAAACTCACTGGTCTTCTCCAGTATTTGTCTTAGTGTGAAGATTTGCTCTATAGTCGATTTGCCGGGCCGGAAGCCGCACAAGTACGTGCCGATTAGTGCGGTGCAAAACGGCTTTAGACGTTCACACAGTACGCTTATACTTGTTGCAAGAGGCAAGATCGCCTTTTTTGTGGATGGGGCATATAGAATTTTTGCTACAAGTGTACCTTATTCAAGAATTCCGTTATTTTTGGTCAGTAATTCTATGTATGCATGTTAAAAGCACCTGTTAATTCTATTCATTCTATCATGAGCACAAAAAACAATCAATTATCTGTTCTCTAAAAAAACTCAAATTCCTATATCATTAAATGGAGTTATATTTCAATTGGACTAATTGAAAGTAAGGAAAATGTGCTTTCGAGTACAAAAAGAAACAATTTCCACGAAAAAACCTCTACATCACACCAAACACACTTCAGCTACTTTCATTCATAGTTTCGGTTTTTCTTTTTCATCCCTCGCCCCCCTGAACAACACATTCAGAGAACGAGGAACAAGGAACAGGTTGGCCCTCAAGGTGACGCGAGAAACAACTAAATAAATCGTCTGATGATGGTATGTTATAAAGGATTCATATGCAATGGTATTACACAAGTGTATTATTCTCGATCTATGAAATATAAAAATAGATCTACAGCCAAAAACACGGGGAATATGAAAATATTTTTTCCGAAAAGGAATGTGTATATGCAGAATTTGCAAAGAACCCTACATGCAAGAGAATAGTTCAAGGAATAAAAAACAGAAAACCGTTTTTCATTTCTTTTTTTACGAAAATTATATGATTAAGCCGAAAGAATATGAGAGGAACCCAAAAACTAAACACAGCGGGTCACCAAAAATGCAACGAAAATATAAATGATTCTTCTAAGCTTGGCTCCCATATTATGGCAGTTCCTTCTACGTGTTTCAAATGTGTGACTACTTACTTGACACACCTACAGATGTTAGGCTATCCATACATATGTACATATTTTCCACCATGTAAAAATCATACCTCTCGAACAATCAGTAGTAAATTTACAGTTGGTGAAACGAAATTTGAAAAAAAGAAACAAAGTTTGGAAATGAAAAAAAATCTCGGTCGAGTAAGGAGTGCAACGGTGACAACACCGCAATTAACTTCCAAATACACGCAACTTCTCCATTCACTCTATGGGCTTTAGTCGCGAATTTAAGTAAGTACAATAAGATTACCAATTCGAAATAAGAAAAAAAAAAAAAACAAGTCGCATATGTATGTGTAATACTTTGTATATTTATTTTTCACATTGAATACAAAATAAAACAGCTAGCAACGAAAAAGTACTTATTTTATTCCAAATGCCTTTTGTTTTGTCATAACCCGAAGTACTCACCCGAATACTGATTTTGAATGTCTGCAATTGCAGTCTGGCGCATAATTAAAATACCAAAAACACATGATTACCACGTTATAAGATCTCTTTATTTGTTCTATAATCGATACAAATAATTTAGACTACGACTGTTCAGATTTCTTATCACATTGGTCAGCTGGTAAAGTACACTATTAAAAAACAACTGTCCCCATTATTCAAAACATAAGTTGTTTGTTTCGAATTAAATGTGCGATGTAACCATACTAGCTACGATTTCATCTTACTTATCTTTTGTGTTGTCTGAGTTGGTTACTTTTTTGCTGTTGATACCTAAATGTTTTTTTTTCGTGACCCCTTTTTCTACTCTTAAATGTCCCTCTACGCTGCAATTGACAATCGTACATTTTTTCATAGAGATTATTTCGATACGTTTGTCTTTCTATTTTATGTCCACGCGCTTCCTGAAATCCTAAGAAAATATGTTGATACATTATTATACGTTTGATACAATGTACAGATGTACAAAATATTTAAACTAATTATTATAAAGTTAAGTATATTATAGTATTATAGTGCTTATAATCACTATATGAATAAACACGTGATATACACCTGCACGTAAAAGCTGGGTACAGCAAGGAAAAAAAAAGGATAAGGGCATAGATTTTAGTTGTCATAGTATGTGCTGATCTCAATTTGTTTATCCTATACCGAAGGTGGTGGGGTCGCCGTTGAAAATTTTAAAAATATTCCAAAAGCAATAGTAACAGGATTGAAAAATTGTATTTATTTGTTTATGAAAAGCTTATTCGAATTATTCAAATTATAAGTTAGCTTAAAAAGCCAGAGCGTAAGAGTGTAAGGCTTAGGACATTGAAATAAATTAGTTCAAAAACTTGCGTACAAGCTTGTACAAGGTGGCGCAAACTTCATCATCCATATTAGATTTTGAATTACTTTTTTACTCAATAAAAAAAATGATTTGAAATTTTTATTTAGACCTTTACATTTTTTATGGAAAAGATGTACACATTTGTGCCCGTTTAATAGCATTTTCCACGACTTTCCGCAAGATTTCTGGTGATAACTGTTGGCATTTCTGTCGAATATTCTACAGGGCTGCGATTGTCTCAGGCTTGTTGGTATAAGCCCGCGACTTCAGGTAGCCCCAAAGAAAGAAGTCTGTAATGGTTAAATCGGACGATCTTGCTGGCCATGCCAAATTGCCAAAACGGGAGATTACGCTACCAGGAAACGCTTCCTTCACAATTATTCCACACTCTTGCGGAGCATAGCGCTCCATTGCTTGTATGTTTGTGTATTGCAGCTGTCTAGTTCACAAACGTCACATATGATTGACGTACGACGCCATTTGTAAATATTATAACATCTTCTCAAATGTATTTCTTTTGGTGCTATTTCTACTCGGAAGAATATCATACAATTAAATTAAGGACGTATCAACTCTTCCACAATAGAAATCAACCTTTACAATATTCTATAAAAAATGTATTTTAATGAATAAAAATTTACACCATTTGTGGTATAAAAAATATTTATTTAGATATGTTTTATTCCATATTTTTTTCTTTCGTTTCGTGGCGAAATTTGGGTTAAGGACATCAGACATATGGGTTTGTATAACTATGATTTCAGTTAAAATTTAATTCAGTCGAGCTTTCATTTTCCGCGAAAAATCAAAAAACCGTAACACTGAAGCGTCGCGCCCTCAACCTCGAGGATACCATGTCCTCAAACTGCAAAATGTTGTGTCGTGGTACTACATTTCTCCCTCTCCAATCCCATAAGGATACCGTTCTTGGGGAGGAGATGTGCACCAGTGACCAAGAGCAACAAATGCCAAAAAAATACCCATTCCCCCAATTAAAATCCTTCAAAAAACTGTGAATTTGTGCATAAATTCTTTAATAATTTAAACATCACGGACTACTGTGTTAAAAAAATTTCGATAGGTATAAAAGTCTTTTGTGAATCAATCGATTCTTATAATACTGCACTAAATGCTCTAAAGGAACAAAAATGACAATTTTTCTCACGTGATTTGAAATCTGAAATATCGTTCAAAGTGGTACTTTTGGGCTAGGCGAATGTCGACTGACTCAATTAAAAAAGAACTCACAACATTCGGTCTCAAGTGCAAAGACATTAAAATCATAAAGAAACAATACGAGAAATTTGTGAAGTGTATTTACATTGTATATTTTGAAAATGGCTCAATTCGCCTCGCCGATCTACGAAATATAAGATCGATTTTCCGGACTCAAGTAAGATGGGAATTCCAACGCCGTGCTAAGAAAAACATTACTCAGTGCCACAACTGTCAAATGTGGAGACACGGGCAATGTTAAAACCTTTTGTGGTATCTGCTCGGGAAATCACAAAACTAATTTATGCACATCCCCTGGAATCTCCAAATGTGCAAACTGTGGCGGTAACCACAAATCCACCGACGAAAACTGCAAATGTCGTGCAGATTATTTAGAGATCGGAAAAAAATCACAAAAAATGTCTCGTACGCGCGCACCCATCCCGTTGCGATCTCAAGCACCTCCAACATTGTCAGCAAAAAGCTTCAATGTCAACAGTGTGGACGATTTCCCCTCTCTTCCTGGAACTTATCGTCAGCCGCAGCAGCAACATCACTGGGAAAAGCAACAAATACCCGCTCAACAACAACAGCAACAGCGATCATTATATATTTCCTCTCCACCAGCGTACCATGATCTTTTCTCTTATGAAGAACTCAATTCTTTATTGTTTGATATGGTCTCCGAACTTGAAAATTGTACAACTAAAGCTGAACAGTTTAAAGCAATTGCTCAGCTTGCAACTAAATATCTCTGTAATAATGTTAAGTAATTCTCAGTCTCATCTTAAACTTTTATGTTGGAATGCAAGAGGCATTCGCAACAAGAGCTTTGAGTTTTTCAATTTTCTCTCCAATCTGGATATTGATGTTTGTCTTATATGTGAAACAGGTCTACAAAGTGATATTCGTTTTGAATGTAGTAACTATTTCTGTTATCGTCACGATCGTATTAGTAGAGGCGATGGTGTTGCCATTCTCGTCAAAAATAGTATTGTTCATTCCGTGTTACCAATGATGTACACTTTAGTAATAGAAAACATTGGTATAGAAATCAAATTGAGTAATAATACGTCAAATTATTTTCGTATATTTTCCTGGAGGAACACGTGATCCGCATAGAACTCAGTGCTTGAAAAATGATCTTAGAAGATTATTAAACAGCGATAATTTTTTCATAGGAGGTGATCTAAACTGTAGACATCGTAGCTGGGGATGTTTAAGGGCAAATGTTTGGGGAAACACATTATATAACTTATGTTTATCTCATAACTTTACAGTAATGTACCCAAGTAGTCCTACATACATCCCTGCTTGCAGTAGGTACTCTCCATCAAAACTTGATTTTTTTCTCACCACCAATCCTAACGCTTTTGCCACTTCTGTTGTGCACAATGCGCTTAGCTCCGATCATCTTCCTGTCAGCTGTGATATATTACTTTCTCCTAATACTAATAACGTGCAATACTTAGATTATAGAAACGCGAACTGGGATGTGTTTAGATACCATCTCACTAATAATATAAGTACTAGTCCAAAAAACCACTCTGCTGTGAATAACAATCAAGATATTGACGATTGTATTGAAATGTTTCATACCAAAATATCTGAAAGCATACCGGCCTCTGTTCCCTTAAAAGCATCTCCTAGAAGAGCATTTACTCTGCCGCGAGAAATACTTACCTTAATTAAGGCAAAAAATCACTACAGAAGGCTCTGGCAAAGGAACAGGTCACTAAATGATTTCTATGAAATGAATATATACATTCGTTTAATTCGATTCCGAATAAATGAGAATAGAAATGCGTTATGGAACAATAAATTACGACAGCTCGACGCAAATTCTAGACCATTTTGGAATCTAGCAAAAATATTGCGCAAAAAACACCAATTTTATCCTAAATTTGAGGTAAACGGGTCATTGGTAACAGCTAATAAAGATAAGGCCGATGTGTTAGCTACTACATTTCTTAAAAATCATGCCAATTATTCGTCTCCTCTCTACTCTGAAGTAGAGAACGAGATAACTAGCTTTAACGATCCCGGTATTTCTCTACCCTCTAACGAATTCACAACTCAGGAGTAATAGAATTCATAGTTCCAGAGCTCAAAACTCGCAAGTCGCCTGGTCTCGATAACATTAGTAACCAAGTAATAAAACAGTTGCCAACTAGTGCCTTGATATATTTAACTTTTATAATCAATGCATGTTTAAAAATGTTATTCTTCCCAGCTACATGGAAGGAAGCAAAGGTTATACCTATCTTAAAACATGGTAAGAATCCGTCCGATCCAGTCAATTACCGACCAATGGCTTCAGTAAAATCCTTGACAAGGTGATTAAATTTAAGATTGAAGCCTTTTTGAGTGCGACAAACATTCTTCCTCCCGAGCAGTTTGGTTTCAGGAAAAATCACAGCACTACGCATCAAATCCTAAGAATTTGTAGGACGGTTAAGCAACAGTTTATCCTTAAAAAGTCTACTGGCTCAGTCCTCCTTGACATTGAAAAGGCCTTTGATTCAGTGTGGCATAACGGCTTAATATACAAACTGATAAAATTACATTTTCCAAAACACCTTATAAAAATTGTACAAAGCATTCTGTTAAATCGAGCCTTCAAAGTATATGTTAATAGGGCATTTTCCCCAACAAAACCTGTCCCAGCCGGAGTCTCACAAGGCTCGGTTCTGTCCCCTGTTCTTTTCAATGTGTTTCTTTCTGACTTACCTAGTGTTCCCAACTGTGATATTGCGCTCTATGCAAACGATTTAGCATTATTCTCTTCAGACGAGTATGGTCTAGTGATTGAGAATAATCTACAATTTGGAATCCAAGCCTTCTTCGAATACTACAAACACTGGCAGATAAAAATTAATATTGAAAAGTGCATTGGTATTTTCTTCACCCGAAGAAGACTTGCTCGCTTCTGGCCTACTGGAAGTTTCAACCTAGACAATAGTATAATACCGTGGGTCAATACTGTAAGGTAACTAGGGGTGTACCTAGACCAGAAATTGACCTTCGGCTGTCACATACGAGAGACTTTAGCTAAGATCGATGTCCTTATAAAAATGCTTTATCCACTTATAAATCGCAAGTCATCTCTTCATGCAAAGAACATAATAATCATTTTTAAGGTAATTTTCCAAGCACTGATGACTTACGGGTCTCCGGCATGAGGCAATTGTGCGAAAATCCATATTA
This sequence comes from Eristalis pertinax, assembly GCA_907269125.1. Taxonomy (NCBI): domain Eukaryota; kingdom Metazoa; phylum Arthropoda; class Insecta; order Diptera; family Syrphidae; genus Eristalis; species Eristalis pertinax. The sequence continues at coordinate 15,870,617 of OU026146.1, read as the reverse complement.
AGCGACTTCAAGTTGCACAAAATAAGGTACTGAAAATTATGCTCAATCTACCGCGGGCTTTCTCAACACTCACAGATTGGTAGGAGGATTGGAATTCTCAATGATAAATTCATGTCCAGATGTATTCATGTTGATAATGAACTTATTAGAAATTTACAACTGTTGTAATTATTATTTATTATATGTTACTATTTATTATGTGTTATTCTTTATTCTTTATTCTTTATTCTTTATTCTTTATTCTTTATTCTTTATTCTTTATTCTTTATTCTTTATTCTTTATTCTTTATTCTTTATTCTTTATTCTTTATTCTTTATTCTTTATTCTTTATTCTTTATTCTTTATTCTTTACGATTTATGATTTATGATTTATGATTTATGATTTATGATTTATGATTTATGATTTATGATTTATGATTTATGATTTATTATTTATTATTATTATTTACTATTTACTATTTACTATTTATTATTTCTTATTTACTATTTACTATTTACTATTTACTATTTACTATTTACTATTTACTATTTACTATTTACTATTTACTATTTACTATTTACTATTTACTATTTACTATTTACTATTTACTATTTACTATTTACTATTTACTATTTACTATTTACTATTTACTATTTACTATTTACTATTTACTATTTACTATTTACTATTTACTATTTACTATTTACTATTTACTATTTACTATTTACTATTTACTATTTACTATTTACTATTTACTATTGTCTATTTACTATTTACTATTTACTATTTACTATTTACTATTTACTATTTACTATTTACTATTTACTATTTACTGTTTTTTTATATTTTATATTTTATAAAAATTATTCTTCCCAGCTACATGGAAGGAAGCAAAGGTTATACCTATCTTAAAACATGGTAAGAATCCGTCCGATCCAGTCAATTACCGACCAATGGCTTCAGTAAAATCCTTGACAAGGTGATTAAATTTAAGATTGAAGCCTTTTTGAGTGCGACAAACATTCTTCCTCCCGAGCAGTTTGGTTTCAGGAAAAATCACAGCACTACGCATCAAATCCTAAGAATTTGTAGGACGGTTAAGCAACAGTTTATCCTTAAAAAGTCTACTGGCTCAGTCCTCCTTGACATTGAAAAGGCCTTTGATTCAGTGTGGCATAACGGCTTAATATACAAACTGATAAAATTACATTTTCCAAAACACCTTATAAAAATTGTACAAAGCATTCTGTTAAATCGAGTCTTCAAAGTATATGTTAATAGGGCATTTTCCCCAACAAAACCTGTCCCAGCCGGAGTCTCACAAGGCTCGGTTCTGTCCCCTGTTCTTTTCAATGTGTTTCTTACTGACTTACCTAGTGTTCCCAACTGTGATATTGCGCTCTATGCAAACGATTTAGCATTATTCTCTTCAGACGAGTATGGTCTAGTGATTGAGAATAATCTACAATTTGGAATCCAAGCCTTCTTCGAATACTACAAACACTGGCAGATAAAAATTAATATTGAAAAGTGCATTGGTATTTTCTTCACCCGAAGAAGACTTGCTCGCTTCTGGCCTACTGGAAGTTTCAACCTAGACAATAGTATAATACCGTGGGTCAATACTGTAAGGTAACTAGGGGTGTACCTAGACCAGAAATTGACCTTCGGCTGTCACATACGAGAGACTTTAGCTAAGATCGATGTCCTTATAAAAATGCTTTATCCACTTATAAATCGCAAGTCATCTCTTCATGCAAAGAACATAATAATCATTTTTAAGGTAATTTTCCAAGCACTGATGACTTACGGGTCTCCGGCATGAGGCAATTGTGCGAAAATCCATATTAAGCGACTTCAAGTTGCACAAAATAAGGTACTGAAAATTATGCTCAATCTACCGCGGGCTTTCTCAACACTCACAGATTGGTAGGAGGATTGGAATTCTCAATGATAAATTCATGTCCAGATGTATTCATGTTGATAATGAACTTATTAGAAATTTACAACTGTTGTAATTATTATTTATTATATGTTACTATTTATTATGTGTTATTTATTATTATTTATTATTTATTATTTATTGTTTATAATTTATTCTTTATTCTTTATTCTTTATTCTTTATTATTTATTTATTATTTATTATTTATTATTTATTATTTATTATTTATTATTTATTATTTACTATTTACGATTTATGATTTATGATTTATGATTTATGATTTATTATTTATTATTATTATTTACTATTTACTATTTACTATTTACTATTTACTATTTATTATTTCTTATTTACTATTTACTATTTACTATTTACTATTTACTATTTACTATTTACTATTTACTATTTACTATTTACTATTTACTATTTACTATTTACTATTTACTATTTACTATTTACTATTTACTATTTACTATTTACTATTTACTATTTACTATTTACTATTTACTATTTACTATTTACTATTTACTATTTACTATTTACTATTTACTATTGTCTATTTACTATTTACTATTTACTATTTACTATTTACTGTTTACTATTTACTATTTACTATTTACTATTTATTATTTATTATTAACTATTAACTATTTACTATTTACTATTTATTATTTATTATTTATTATTTATTATTTATTATTTATTATTTATTATTTATTATTTATTATTTATTATTTATTATTTATTATTTATTATTTATTATTTATTATTTATTATTTATTATTTATTATTTATTATTTATTATTTATTATTTATTATTTATTATTTATTATTTATTATTTATTATTTATTATTTATTATTTATTATTTATTATTTATTATTTATTATTTGTTATTTATTATTTATTATTTATTATTTATTATTTATTATTTATTATTTATTATTTATTATTTATTATTTATTATTTATTATTTATTATTTATTATTTATTATTTATTATTTATTATTTATTATTTATTATTTATTATTTATTATTTATTATTTATTATTTATTATTTATTATTTATTATTTATTATTTATTTATTATTTATTATTTATTATTTATTATTTATTATTTATTATTTATTATTTATTATTTATTATTTATTATTTATTATTTATTATTTATTATTTATTATTTATTATTTATTATTTATTATTTATTATTTATTATTTATTATTTATTATTTATTATTTATTATTTATTATTTATTATTTATTATTTATTATTTATTATTTATTATTTATTATTTATTATTTATTATTTATTATTTATTATTTATTATTTATTATTTATTATTTATTATTTATTATTTATTATTTATTATTTATTATTTATTATTTATTATTTATTATTTATTATTTATTATTTATTATTTATTATTTATTATTTATTATTTATTATTTATTATTTATTATTTATTATTTATTATTTATTATTTATTATTTATTATTTATTATTTATTATTTATTATTTATTATTTATTATTTATTATTTATTATTTATTATTTATTATTTATTATTTATTATTTATTATTTATTATTTATTATTTATTATTTATTATTTATTATTTATTATTTATTATTTATTATTTATTATTTATTATTTATTATTTATTATTTATTATTTATTATTTATTATTTATTATTTATTATTTATTATTTATTATTTATTATTTATTATTTATTATTTATTATTTATTATTTATTATTTATTATTTATTATTTATTGTTTATTATTTATTATTTATTATTTATTATTTATTATTTATTATTTATTATTTATTATTTATTATTTATTATTTATTATTTATTATTTATTATTTATTATTTATTATTTATTATTTATTATTTATTATTTATTATTTATTATTTATTATTTATTATTTATTATTTATTATTTATTATTTATTATTTATTATTTATTATTTATTATTTATTATTTATTATTTATTATTTATTATTTATTATTTATTATTTATTATTTATTATTTATTATTTATTATTTATTATTTATTATTTATTATTTATTATTTATTATTTATTATTTATTATTTATTATTTATTATTTATTATTTATTATTTATTATTTATTATTTATTATTTATTATTTATTAATTATTATTTTATATTCATTATTTGTTATTTATTATTCATTATTTATTATTTATTATTTCTATATAATTATTAATTTATATCTCTTTTCTCCTCTCTTAAATGGAGGTATTTTTCCATAGTTTTTCCTCTAAGATAGACTCAACTTAAAGAACTGCATATCTTGCTTGTAAAACAATTGTATTTTCAGCAGTAAGGTTTCTATAAAACCATATCTCTTTGCAAGCTAGAGATAACTTTGTTAAAATATTGTTACACTATGCAGCCAATAAATATCTATCTACTTCACAAGTTCCAAAAGATGAGCCTTGCCTCTTCGCCTTTTTTTCCAATCAAAATAGTGGCTACAATAACATTGTCCATTAACTTTTTCACAGTAAGCCGTGTACCACTGCAAAATTTTGGCTGATTGATATTACGAAGCATAAAAATAGTCACATCAACTTTCAATAGAAGATTATGCGGCAGGTAAATTCAATGGATACAGAAATTCAGTGTTTTATTGGTAACAGTATCAACACACCTATACAAAACCAATTCACCAGGTATTTTGGATTCAATTCATATGCTATGTTAGGATATACGCCGTCAATCAATTCGTCTTTCGATGGTGTAAAGAAAATTTGCGGGAACGTAATCAATCCAGTTAAAAATTGCAGTGTCATTTCCAAAGATTCAACAGATGTTTTTATGAGCCATAGTGGCCTGATCCCACAATAAAAGCAGCACACTACAAAATTTTGGCCATCCCATATGCTTTCGATATATTACATATGGTGTTTCATTGATTTGCATATTCAACGATAGCAGAATGTGCAGTTCGACCATATTCTAACAATGTAGCTGCAATACCAGAAGATGCCAGCACTAGTGCAACTCCGTTGAGTACGTATTGTTGTTAAAAACTGTGATACTGAAAAGGTTGTGCCTATTCCTCTTGGAGCATCGAAAAAGTAAAATCCACGACTCATGATGGATCATGAACTACAAGCGCAATTGTTTAATATACATATGTCTGTTTGTATATTAGCTATCGTTCTGTAGCGTGTCATACACAACATTCGAAAACATTCATTGGCTGCTTTATAACGTCAAGTATCAGTTGCGAACACCTCCCCAGTCCCCTGACCTTAATCTGATTAAGCATTTGTAGGACTTACTTGAACGCAGGATTCGGCAACAACATAACCTCCAAAAGTGTGTTTAAGGACATAATAGGGGAGGAATGCTGAAAAAATAACATCCGATGATGCAGAAAAACATGTGGATTCGATGCCTAGTCTTACCGAGGTTCTCAAGAGAAACGGTTACTCTACACGTTATTAGGAAATCGAGGAACATCCTTCTCTAATTTAAAAATATCGTGTACGTAGACTTTTGCGGTTGTGGTTTTTGGATGTGTTGCAGATAAAAAAATAATAAAAATGATTGTTTGACGCACTAAAACGGCTGAAACCAACGTCGTCGGCTTGTACCAATGACTTAACGTAGCCCCACAGAAAATAGTCAAGCGGCGTTAAATCGCACGAACGAGGCGGCCAATCGACTGGCCTATTTCTTCAGATACAACCCTCACCATACTTACAAATCGATTGTAACGTGTGCTGTGTGGCTTTTGGCACCATCCACATGTCGTCCAAGTCCGACTGCGATAACGCTGACCATTCACAGTAACGTGACGATCGTTATCGTTGACGAAAAAATATGGCCCAATAACGCCGCCACACAGTCTGTTATTTTGCGAATCTAGCAGAACTTTCAAAAATCAAAGTCGTCCGAATGACAAAACTTTGGTAACAAACGATATTAATGTTCCGCAAAAAAAAAAATCATGAAAACGGTATTTACCGTTGTGTGCCATTGCAAACAGCAATCATTTTTGAGCAAGAGGAATGTAAAATATTAGTTGCATTATGTGATTCAAATTCATCGTGTTCGTGTGAAGTAAGTAGCAACGCTATCTTTCTCTTTTTTTCCAATTTCTTGCCTGTTATCTAAGGAACCTTTTTGGTAACTTTGAACCTTGTACGACCTCAGCAAATGGTAGTAATTACCTTGAAGGCCTTAGAATTATCCTTTTTTTATATATTCTAACTTTGTGCAGAGTTTTCAAAAAGTATCCGCGTGTAGCCGCATCGAGATGTTATTTATTACCTTCTCCGGACTATATACTTACAGAATCTCTTGAGACATTTTGCGCTCAGCTGCGCATCCCATACATTTTTTTTGATGTGTTAACATCGCTCTTATAATTAACGATTATTTATATATGTACTAATACGACTCGGCTGCTCTAAAGAAGAAAAATGTATAACTATGGGATTTCTCCCTTGCATTCTTGGATTCGATCATTTGAAGGTCTATTATACATTTCCTACAAGTTAGACATTAGGAAATGGCAAGCAATATCACAGGAAGAAAAAAGTTTAGTTGCGAACAAGAAAAGCCACATTCAAAAACGATTTCGGGATGAAGTGGGACTGCTAGTTGACATGCCAAAGCAAGTAGCATAGCAGGCAATACGAATGATGGTAACACAGCGCGAACATTTTTTAGAATCGTTGAGATTAGAGCGAATATGACAAGCATCAGCATTTATTTGATCTATACCATTGCCGAATTTCGAAGTAATATCGAGTGAATATGAAATTGATGCTGACAAGTTTGCAAACTATGCCACGGCACTATCACTAGAGTTGTCGATCGGTGGTAGTAGCCTGATTATGGGTATCACAATGGACCAACATGGTCTAAGTGTGCTGGCAGCCCAACTACCTAACCTAACCTATTAGTTTCATAAAAATATCTTGGGACTTATTTGAGATAATGCTTTAGAGTAAGAGAAGTACTTTTTCTACTGTTTTCTGAACACATTGGTGAAAATTTGAACAAAATCGGTTAAGTGGTCTTGAGGCTTATGTAGGATGGATGGCGTGGGCTATACGCCCCCTACCGGTGACCACATATAGCTATTTGTTTTAAAAACTTGATACAATTACTTTCTTTCCTTCACCGAATAGGAAAGTCCATAGTTTAGCTATACCAAACGCAACAGGAATAAAGTTAAGCTAGATGTCCAAAATAACACACTGTGCGCCGGCATGCAAACTGCACCAAACAGTTATTTTTTGTGGATGTAGTGGTGATTCATGAAGCACATGTGGATTTTCACCCGACCAATATGAGCTTCGTCACTGAAAATGACTTTGCCATCATCGACTCCGAATTTTGGTAGACCATTTTTATAATTTCGTTCGTGTATTTCATGTAACATGATGAATGTTGAGTTCACGGAATCAATTGACAGTGACAGTTTGATGATTAGTGAAAAAAACCCGCCCACCCTGCTCGGCAGCCGATCGGGCTCAGCCCGAAGGAATTACGAGCAACCCATCAGTGGCCTCGTGAGCCGCTATGGGGGTGGGGGGAAGTCACGCCATGCACTATCCAGTGCGTGCGGTTAGCAAAAGGCAACGGAAAATGGCATCGACTTAGGATAGGCACATGGAAAGTCTCATCGCTCACAGGAAAGGATCTCTAGCTAGTTGAGGAAGCTGCCAGGTATCGTTTGGATATCGTCTTCGACGAAGCTAAGGGGATCTAGAACTGTGGACCTTTTGGACGAGTGGAAACTCTTCTCGTCGGGAGTTGCACCTCAAATGTCTGCACAGGCGGGAGTGGGGATACTCACAAGTCCCAGGCTGGCGGGCAGGGTATTGGAGTGGATACCATTAGCAGGGAGAGTCGCGATCTTAAAGCTCAAGCTTGAAAGGTCAACTTTGGCTCTAGTGCAGGTGTATGCACCGAATTTAGAGTCAGAGTACGCGGCTTTCCTGGATGTAGTTGATGCTGTCCTTCATAGGATAGGATTTAGCGGAGATGGATTCTTATATCCATCATGATTTCAATGCTCATGTGGGTGTGGACGTAACGACCTGGGGGCGTGTGATTGGGAGGAACGGTGATCCTCATCAAAACGCGAACGGATAGAAGTTGTTGGACTTTTGCTATGCAAATGGCATGTCCATAATGAACACCTTCTTTCCACACAAAGTCAGAGTCTTCAACAGAAACCGTTGATAGATCTCTTTGTGGTACCATCGTGTGTGAAACGGATGTTTTGTGACGTTCGTGTGATGAGAGGGGCTGAACTGTCAACTGATCATCACCTGGTGTTATGTACGCTGTACCTCAGTGATAAAGTACCTTTTCTGCCAAGGCGGAAACCAAGAGTGGTTACACGCATATGGTGGGAGAAACTACAGAACAGTGAGTTGCAGCTAAAAGAGCAGTCTTGGAAGGCGAGAAGCTGGAAAGCGACCATAGATCTGCGAAAAAGGTGTTCTGGCAAACCATTCGTCGACTCAGAGGAAGGAAATTCAACATCATCGAAGGAGTCAAATCCAAAGATGGGGTGTTGCTTTCAAATGAGGCGGACATCTTGGGCAGATGGAGCGAGCACTTTTCGGAGCTGCTCAATCGCGAACAGGGCACTGAGGATGACAGACCCGTAGTCTTGAGTGAGGCGGAGAATAGTCCTACGGTGGAGGAAGTCATTTTGGCGATTGAATCGCTAAAAATTGCCAAATCCGCCGGTGTGGATGAAATCCGGCCAGAAAAGCTTAAGGCAATGGGTAAAGAGAGAGTTTTATGGCTCTTTCGAGTCATTAAAGTGGCCTGGGAACGCGGTGAGACACCTGGCGATTGGCAAACTAGGGTGATTGTCCCACTTTTCAAGAAGGGGGACAAAAGCGACTGCTCCAACTACAGGGGCATATCGCTTTTAAGTATCCCCGGGAAAGCCTATGCTAAGGTGTTGGAAGCGCGTTCTAGAGCTATGGTCGAACCCAGGATGGGGGATGAGCCGACCAGCTTTTCACTCTAAGAATGGTACTTGAGAAGTCTTTGGAGTATGCCAAACCCATCTACAGTTGTTTTGTAGATTTGGAAAAGGCATATGACCGAGTCCCTCGAGGTAAACTCTGGAGTGTCCTGCAGGAGTATGGGATTGATGGTCCTCTTCTGAGGGCCATTCAGTCTCTATACAAAAACTGTAGCAGCTGTGTTCGGGTAACCGGTGATAAATCAACACCTTTCACCGTGGGCGTTGGACTTCACCAAGGGTATGTCTTGTCACCTCTCCTTTTCATTGTATATATGGACTGGATGTTGCAGTGCAGCGGAGGTGAGGAATGTTTCACATTGGGAGAGTTGAGGGTAAGTCATCCTCTTTTTGCAGATGGCTTGGTTATCCTCACATCCTCCCAGACGGAACTCCAGCGCGCACTGAATAGGTTTGTAGCCGTATGTGCTAATGCTGGAATGAGGGTTAACGTGGACAATTCGGAGGTTATGGTCATTTCCAGAACGCCTGTTCAATGCACTCTGCGTGTTAGTGGCGTTCCATTGAAGCAGGTGGAGAAGTTTAAGTATCTCGGGGTCTTTTTCTCGAGTGATGGAAGGAGTAATGCTGAACTTTCCGGTAGGATTGGTCAAGCTGGGTCAGTTTTGACACAGTTCTGTAATCAGAAAGGCCGAGGCTTGGTGTCAAAGCCAAGTTAGCGGTTTTCAACTCAGTATTTGTTCCAACTCTCACCTATGGTCATGAAATTTGGGTAATGACAGAAAGAATAAGATCGCGAATGCAAGCTGCTGAGATGAGATTTCTTCGTGCTGTTGTGGGAATTACTCGCCGGGATAGGATGAGAAACACGGCAGTGCGCGAGGAACTCAACATTGAGCAGCTGCTTCTTCGAACGGAAAAGGCTATGCTTCGGTGGTTTGGTCACGTGGCACTAATGTCCCCATCATCACGACTTTCGAGGCAGGCGTTGAATGCGATTCTATCAGGTAGGCGACCGCTTGGCAGACCCAGGACGAGATGGTTGGACCAAGTCCAAAAACTCGCCGGGTTACGCTTGGGCATTGCTCCTGATGAATTAGAGTCGATGGCGGAGGATCGAGTTGCCTGGAGGATCTCTCGTGCGTGGTCTACTCCCGCGACCCCTTTAGTGGATCATGCGGGTCAGAAGATGATGATGATGATATATTTAGATTCTGCAGAAACCAAGAAATATCAGTGAACAGAATTTGATGAAACATGTTTCCTCCAATGCGAAGGAATCTTTCGCGCAAATTCCTTATGATCCTTCTAAAAAATATATATCACCACATTTTTGTAGCAAAATCAAAACAATTCTCCTTGCAATGCCCTCAAAGAACATCATAATTTTGACAAATTTGTTTGTATTGCTCTTGTTATGCAGTTGTGCCTTTACCATTTGATCTTAGACAGATAAAACATTTTCTTCGGCGACTTCGGACTATGATCTCAAATACGAAAAAATACTGAGATGCGACGCGTGTCAAGCGTTCATAGACATTAGACACGGACTTTTCATTATATATGAGGCTATCAGCGCAAAAGATAGATGTACTTATAAACTCGCAGGACTTCGATGCTAACTGGCCCAAATCTAAAGAAAATGAACGCTCTCCTAAAATTAAACAGGAATGAAACCAGTAATGTTATGTGCATTATTACCGGTCATTGTCTATTCGGCACACACGCTAGAAGAATAGGAGTCCCCCACAACGACTTATGCAGGCGCTGCAGAGACGAGGACGAAGAAGAAACTACGCTTTACTACCTAGGCACTTGTACTTGCAAGAACAAGGAAGATCACGCTAGGCTAGGTTAGGTTAGGTAAGAGTAGCTGACTGTAGAAGGCAGTCACACTTACGCCAAAGTAAGTCCATTGTGATACTACGCGGATTGACTTCTCCTAACAGTGGAACCAGTTGGTGCTTACGACGAAGCTGTTTAGTTGTCTTATGCTGGCGCAGTTGAGATTATTGAAATAGTAGGTCGCTAGGTGTAAGTAACTACGACTTGCCGGAGCGCTAGATTGTATTATAGTGAGTTCATTGGCATTGCAATTATACCGTCACAGTGTCACCTCGACATGAGGTGTATGTTAAAATGCTCAGCCATCTCGTTAAGAGACAGCCCGCAATTAGGAAATGTTTTTCAATTGAACATGACATTGTCCAAGGATTTAATTGTAGCTTGACTGCACTTGATGTACCTTTCGAATATTACATTGTTATTGAATCATTAAGCTTCGAAGAGATAGCAATGTTGAGGTCTTTGGAGTATACACCTACACCCAGTCATTCGTCCGTCTTCGATCCGTCTGTGTTAATACAGAGATCCAGCATCTGATTGTCAGATATCTATTCCGATCTGAAGGGAATTCTGGTGGAAATTTTCTTCTCGAAGATAGCTTGGTGTAGTAGCATTGGGAAGGAAGTTGATTTCGCTAAGAATAGTTGAGAGTGTTTTGAGTCTCATGGCTGTGCTAGTTGCTATTTCTTGGCAGGAGTATATTATCTGATTGCCTGATCTAGCATTTCCAGCGCTCCGATACGCCCCGATTGCCTGCAATGCAGTTGACAGCTATTTGTTTAGTGCTGTCCACACAACCCATACAGAATTGTAGTTCTGACAATCGAGATGAAAATCCATTAAGCGATGCGTGGTTGTAGTCTCCATTTGCATCTAATAGCCTTCTACATGTAAAAAGGGCAGAAGAAGCCTCCGTGACCCTGCTCTGAATGTTAAGTTTCGTGAGACCCAGGAATTTCGCACTGGCGGAAGCACGCTAGGCTGCTGTCCATTCAGCAGTCAAAAAAAGGACAGACGTAAAGATTATCGACATAGCACATTCATCAAAAAAAAGAAATTGGCTGTTATATAGTTAAAGAGAGGACCTTCCAAGATAGGCCCCTAGGATACCAGCAGGTATTTCTTAGGTGTCGGTTCGTCATTTAGCTAACGAGGAATCGGTGTATCAATTACCGGACAGTGATATCACAGTGGATCCAACCAGGATCTAAGTGGGTCACAACTGATTCAGATTCACTTCAATTTATAGTCAACAATCAGTCTAGATATTAGTATGCATCTATGTATGTATCCGATGCAGTTATCATCTTCTGTCACGCATTTTTATATTTGCAGCCCTATCCTGGCATACCTCTGTGTGTTGCAGTTGTGACACTGCCTGGGTATTTAAAAGGTGACATCAGATAGTGCGTGCCCAATTGGGCACACTAGGCATTACCGACAAAAAAATTTCAAATATTTCACATAACTTTTTTTAAATTAATGTAAATGAAAAAAAGTTGTATGAAAAAACGAAATTTGGATCAAAAATCATCCGCGGTGCATCTCAGTTTGTGTGAAATTTCATGAAACAGTTATTTGCAATGGTGAGGCACAGATGAACTCGACATTTCCGACAAACAAATCGAGTTCGTCAGTCGCATCCAGGTTTTTTGCATCGCTGTCGAGTTGTATCGTGCTCCGGCAAGTGGCCGATTGTCTCTATCCTTCTGTGGCAAATGAGCAACATTCATTCGACCCCACTTGACAGGGATCTTCGGTTCCAAATTAGTTGGGCGACCAGATTTTAGTGCCACCAATAAGCCGGATTTTGTAACAAAAGTGGTCACTTCCATGATAAGTTTGTACAATCGCACATGTGGTAGAAAAGGCTTTGTGTCCATTTGCGTGATTTGATGCGGATGCGACATCGACCCAAGCATGCGTCCATCAGATCGACGCCGCCCAGATATTTATTCTATTCGTGTATGACTTTGGCGCACTCGAACGGATTCCACCGATTTACACAGACGATTAGACCCTAAATTGGGTTCAGCATCACGACGGTGGTAGTCATCACCCGAATATATCTCAAAACAATAACAAAAGCCAGTTATTTTTTTAAGTTTCGATTCAACGCATTTATCAACGGGGGCAACATTTGTGTAGCGGTCGTATGTTTGATCGTTTTGTGGAATTGGACCAAGCGTTTCGGTGTTGTGTTGTCGCATCTCATGGCGGTTTCTCAATCGCTGGCTTCGCGCAATCGAAGTCGACGGCTCTGCGCTCGAAGTCGTTGCCCGTTCATTCGATGGCTGTTGTGCAGTCGATAGCCTGCATGCTAAATAACACTTTTTACAAACTGATTACAAAGTTCTCTACATACACACGTAAACGGTATTGTTTTAAAAATATCCTAGATTTATCATCGGTGACGGACAACTTCAAACTAGATTCTTAACTCTTTTTCTAGCTTACAGATAACCTACGTTACATCTTTGTGCGGAGTGCAGCAAATAACGACAATGCGTTTCTTTATGGCACAATGCTTCACAATGATTGACGATCTGGCCATAGATACGTTGTCATTATGTTATCACAGATAACATATTTTATGGCGTAAGTGCCCAACGTGTCATTTTGGGCACAAACAAAAAACTTATGATGTTTTTTATTATTAGAATTTTTTTATTTTGAACACTTGCATCACTTTCTAGACACAATAATGAATACGGAAATAATTTTTTCGGAGACGGATTCGACTGATTTTTCAGAAATATTCATGTGCCAAATTAAGAAAAAATGCGTATAGTCGTCCGCGCAGACTCAACTGCATTTTAAGCTTTCAAATGCAGTTGGATTTAAGCGGCAACTGGTGCATACTAAATATTTAGCTTACATAGCAGAACGTAATAAAACTATTCGCACACAGTTTGGGCAAACTTTTTGTCCAATATTTTTCGTATTTTTCGACATATTCGCATAACATGTTTGCCAGTAGTTCTTCTACAGTCGTTCACAGACCTCGGCTGAGTGCACACGTGTTTCGACTTAGTACTAGTGGAAACCATTGAAATATAAAGAGATAGTGATTTACAAGCCAATAGCTTCGCTGAGCGGTAGTGCTGCTAGACCGCGTAAAAAGTGAAACAACGTGGGTTCAAACCCCGAAAGAGTGCAGTAAAAATTTGTACTTTTTTTTATTTTTACTAAGAAAGAAAGAAAAACAATCATTAATAAATAGTGGGTGTAATGGCATCGGAAGAGCGGTCCGCGCTCTCAAAAGCGGGCAAAAACAACATAAGTGTGCCTGAAACATCAGGCTATCGAGATAAAACATCAGGCCACCAAGAAGGTGGAAGAAGCTTCACCCGCAATCAAGCCTCGTGAAGCGCCATTCGATTGCCCCCCAAGCAATGCAGATGTATCTGTAGGAACTCCAATAATAGCAGCAACAACAATAGCTGCAACAGAAATAGCCTCGATCGCAGCAGCAGCTAGAATCGGCGGGCAGCAACAACAACTGGCGATTGATGTGCGCGACGTTGAGAAAGTGTCAGCAGAAGGCGAGAGGAGATTAATGGTAGAGGTAACTCGTGCAGTGCTCTAATTCGAATCGGATCTGTTGCTGATCGACAGATGACTGAACGTGGAAAGAAAAGTATCTTTAACTGGTTAAAGAAGAAAAGTCAGTGGGAATCGATGGAATACCGAATATTGTCCTCCGCCATCTTCTCCCCAAAGCTGTTCAACAATGCGCTGGATAATGCTTATTACCCGTCACACTGGAAAACAGCTGCCAATCCCTAAACGGGACAAAGACAAATCTATCCCGACAAATCTCCGTTCGATCAGTCTTCCTCATTGCATAAGCAAGGTTTTTGAAAAGATAAAATAAAATAAAAATAAAATAAATTAAATAATAAAATAAAATAAAAAATAAAATCATACCACACAACCAGTTCGGATTCAGGGCGGGGCATGAAACCATACATGCCGCGTCTAAACTTTTATCCAACATTCAATGGAGCAAAGACAAAAAACAATGCATCGACAAAGTTTGGTTGGAGGAACTCTTCCTCAAGCTGATCAGGCTCGGCATAAGTAAACCATTGTTATACATGATCTATGACATGATAACAGGTAGAAGGTTCGTCGTAAAAAGTGTCGATATAAATTCTGCCACGGTCTTTGACATAAAAAATGTGCTGCAACAGGGAACGGTTGGTTCGCTTTAAGCTTTTAAGTATCCCCGGGAAAGCCTATGCTAAGGTGTTGGAAGCGCGTTCTAGAGCTATGGTCGAACCCAGGATGGGGGATGAGCCGACCAGCTTTTCACTCTAAGAATGGTACTTGAGAAGGCTTGGGAGTATGCCAAACCCATCTACAGTTGTTTTGTAGATTTGGAAAAGGCATATGACCGAGTCCCTCGAGGTAAACTCTGGAGTGTCCTGCAGGAGTATGGGATTGATGGTCCTCTTCTGAGGGCCATTCAGTCTCTATACAAAAACTGTAGCAGCTGTGTTCGGGTAACCGGTGATAAATCAACACCTTTCACCGTGGGCGTTGGACTTCACCAAGGGTATGTCTTGTCACCTCTCCTTTTCATTGTATATATGGACTGGATGTTGCAGTGCAGCGGAGGTGAGGAATGTTTCACATTGGGAGAGTTGAGGGTAAGTCATCCTCTTTTTGCAGATGGCTTGGTTATCCTCACATCCTCCCAGACGGAACTCCAGCGCGCACTGAATAGGTTTGTAGCCGTATGTGCTAATGCTGGAATGAGGGTTAACGTGGACAATTCGGAGGTTATGGTCATTTCCAGAACGCCTGTTCAATGCACTCTGCGTGTTAGTGGCGTTCCATTGAAGCAGGTGGAGAAGTTTAAGTATCTCGGGGTCTTTTTCTCGAGTGATGGAAGGAGTAATGCTGAACTTTCCGGTAGGATTGGTCAAGCTGGGTCAGTTTTGACACAGTTCTGTAATCAGAAAGGCCGAGGCTTGGTGTCAAAGCCAAGTTAGCGGTTTTCAACTCAGTATTTGTTCCAACTCTCACCTATGGTCATGAAATTTGGGTAATGACAGAAAGAATAAGATCGCGAATGCAAGCTGCTGAGATGAGATTTCTTCGTGCTGTTGTGGGAATTACTCGCCGGGATAGGATGAGAAACACGGCAGTGCGCGAGGAACTCAACATTGAGCAGCTGCTTCTTCGAACGGAAAAGGCTATGCTTCGGTGGTTTGGTCACGTGGCACTAATGTCCCCATCATCACGACTTTCGAGGCAGGCGTTGAATGCGATTCTATCAGGTAGGCGACCGCTTGGCAGACCCAGGACGAGATGGTTGGACCAAGTCCAAAAACTCGCCGGGTTACGCTTGGGCATTGCTCCTGATGAATTAGAGTCGATGGCGGAGGATCGAGTTGCCTGGAGGATCTCTCGTGCGTGGTCTACTCCCGCGACCCCTTTAGTGGATCATGCGGGTCAGAAGATGATGATGATGATATATTTAGATTCTGCAGAAACCAAGAAATATCAGTGAACAGAATTTGATGAAACATGTTTCCTCCAATGCGAAGGAATCTTTCGCGCAAATTCCTTATGATCCTTCTAAAAAATATATATCACCACATTTTTGTAGCAAAATCAAAACAATTCTCCTTGCAATGCCCTCAAAGAACATCATAATTTTGACAAATTTGTTTGTATTGCTCTTGTTATGCAGTTGTGCCTTTACCATTTGATCTTAGACAGATAAAACATTTTCTTCGGCGACTTCGGACTATGATCTCAAATACGAAAAAATACTGAGATGCGACGCGTGTCAAGCGTTCATAGACATTAGACACGGACTTTTCATTATATATGAGGCTATCAGCGCAAAAGATAGATGTACTTATAAACTCGCAGGACTTCGATGCTAACTGGCCCAAATCTAAAGAAAATGAACGCTCTCCTAAAATTAAACAGGAATGAAACCAGTAATGTTATGTGCATTATTACCGGTCATTGTCTATTCGGCACACACGCTAGAAGAATAGGAGTCCCCCACAACGACTTATGCAGGCGCTGCAGAGACGAGGACGAAGAAGAAACTACGCTTTACTACCTAGGCACTTGTACTTGCAAGAACAAGGAAGATCACGCTAGGCTAGGTTAGGTTAGGTAAGAGTAGCTGACTGTAGAAGGCAGTCACACTTACGCCAAAGTAAGTCCATTGTGATACTACGCGGATTGACTTCTCCTAACAGTGGAACCAGTTGGTGCTTACGACGAAGCTGTTTAGTTGTCTTATGCTGGCGCAGTTGAGATTATTGAAATAGTAGGTCGCTAGGTGTAAGTAACTACGACTTGCCGGAGCGCTAGATTGTATTATAGTGAGTTCATTGGCATTGCAATTATACCGTCACAGTGTCACCTCGACATGAGGTGTATGTTAAAATGCTCAGCCATCTCGTTAAGAGACAGCCCGCAATTAGGAAATGTTTTTCAATTGAACATGACATTGTCCAAGGATTTAATTGTAGCTTGACTGCACTTGATGTACCTTTCGAATATTACATTGTTATTGAATCATTAAGCTTCGAAGAGATAGCAATGTTGAGGTCTTTGGAGTATACACCTACACCCAGTCATTCGTCCGTCTTCGATCCGTCTGTGTTAATACAGAGATCCAGCATCTGATTGTCAGATATCTATTCCGATCTGAAGGGAATTCTGGTGGAAATTTTCTTCTCGAAGATAGCTTGGTGTAGTAGCATTGGGAAGGAAGTTGATTTCGCTAAGAATAGTTGAGAGTGTTTTGAGTCTCATGGCTGTGCTAGTTGCTATTTCTTGGCAGGAGTATATTATCTGATTGCCTGATCTAGCATTTCCAGCGCTCCGATACGCCCCGATTGCCTGCAATGCAGTTGACAGCTATTTGTTTAGTGCTGTCCACACAACCCATACAGAATTGTAGTTCTGACAATCGAGATGAAAATCCATTAAGCGATGCGTGGTTGTAGTCTCCATTTGCATCTAATAGCCTTCTACATGTAAAAAGGGCAGAAGAAGCCTCCGTGACCCTGCTCTGAATGTTAAGTTTCGTGAGACCCAGGAATTTCGCACTGGCGGAAGCACGCTAGGCTGCTGTCCATTCAGCAGTCAAAAAAAGGACAGACGTAAAGATTATCGACATAGCACATTCATCAAAAAAAAGAAATTGGCTGTTATATAGTTAAAGAGAGGACCTTCCAAGATAGGCCCCTAGGATACCAGCAGGTATTTCTTAGGTGTCGGTTCGTCATTTAGCTAACGAGGAATCGGTGTATCAATTACCGGACAGTGATATCACAGTGGATCCAACCAGGATCTAAGTGGGTCACAACTGATTCAGATTCACTTCAATTTATAGTCAACAATCAGTCTAGATATTAGTATGCATCTATGTATGTATCCGATGCAGTTATCATCTTCTGTCACGCATTTTTATATTTGCAGCCCTATCCTGGCATACCTCTGTGTGTTGCAGTTGTGACACTGCCTGGGTATTTAAAAGGTGACATCAGATAGTGCGTGCCCAATTGGGCACACTAGGCATTACCGACAAAAAAATTTCAAATATTTCACATAACTTTTTTTAAATTAATGTAAATGAAAAAAAGTTGTATGAAAAAACGAAATTTGGATCAAAAATCATCCGCGGTGCATCTCAGTTTGTGTGAAATTTCATGAAACAGTTATTTGCAATGGTGAGGCACAGATGAACTCGACATTTCCGACAAACAAATCGAGTTCGTCAGTCGCATCCAGGTTTTTTGCATCGCTGTCGAGTTGTATCGTGCTCCGGCAAGTGGCCGATTGTCTCTATCCTTCTGTGGCAAATGAGCAACATTCATTCGACCCCACTTGACAGGGATCTTCGGTTCCAAATTAGTTGGGCGACCAGATTTTAGTGCCACCAATAAGCCGGATTTTGTAACAAAAGTGGTCACTTCCATGATAAGTTTGTACAATCGCACATGTGGTAGAAAAGGCTTTGTGTCCATTTGCGTGATTTGATGCGGATGCGACATCGACCCAAGCATGCGTCCATCAGATCGACGCCGCCCAGATATTTATTCTATTCGTGTATGACTTTGGCGCACTCGAACGGATTCCACCGATTTACACAGACGATTAGACCCTAAATTGGGTTCAGCATCACGACGGTGGTAGTCATCACCCGAATATATCTCAAAACAATAACAAAAGCCAGTTATTTTTTTAAGTTTCGATTCAACGCATTTATCAACGGGGGCAACATTTGTGTAGCGGTCGTATGTTTGATCGTTTTGTGGAATTGGACCAAGCGTTTCGGTGTTGTGTTGTCGCATCTCATGGCGGTTTCTCAATCGCTGGCTTCGCGCAATCGAAGTCGACGGCTCTGCGCTCGAAGTCGTTGCCCGTTCATTCGATGGCTGTTGTGCAGTCGATAGCCTGCATGCTAAATAACACTTTTTACAAACTGATTACAAAGTTCTCTACATACACACGTAAACGGTATTGTTTTAAAAATATCCTAGATTTATCATCGGTGACGGACAACTTCAAACTAGATTCTTAACTCTTTTTCTAGCTTACAGATAACCTACGTTACATCTTTGTGCGGAGTGCAGCAAATAACGACAATGCGTTTCTTTATGGCACAATGCTTCACAATGATTGACGATCTGGCCATAGATACGTTGTCATTATGTTATCACAGATAACATATTTTATGGCGTAAGTGCCCAACGTGTCATTTTGGGCACAAACAAAAAACTTATGATGTTTTTTATTATTAGAATTTTTTTATTTTGAACACTTGCATCACTTTCTAGACACAATAATGAATACGGAAATAATTTTTTCGGAGACGGATTCGACTGATTTTTCAGAAATATTCATGTGCCAAATTAAGAAAAAATGCGTATAGTCGTCCGCGCAGACTCAACTGCATTTTAAGCTTTCAAATGCAGTTGGATTTAAGCGGCAACTGGTGCATACTAAATATTTAGCTTACATAGCAGAACGTAATAAAACTATTCGCACACAGTTTGGGCAAACTTTTTGTCCAATATTTTTCGTATTTTTCGACATATTCGCATAACATGTTTGCCAGTAGTTCTTCTACAGTCGTTCACAGACCTCGGCTGAGTGCACACGTGTTTCGACTTAGTACTAGTGGAAACCATTGAAATATAAAGAGATAGTGATTTACAAGCCAATAGCTTCGCTGAGCGGTAGTGCTGCTAGACCGCGTAAAAAGTGAAACAACGTGGGTTCAAACCCCGAAAGAGTGCAGTAAAAATTTGTACTTTTTTTTATTTTTACTAAGAAAGAAAGAAAAACAATCATTAATAAATAGTGGGTGTAATGGCATCGGAAGAGCGGTCCGCGCTCTCAAAAGCGGGCAAAAACAACATAAGTGTGCCTGAAACATCAGGCTATCGAGATAAAACATCAGGCCACCAAGAAGGTGGAAGAAGCTTCACCCGCAATCAAGCCTCGTGAAGCGCCATTCGATTGCCCCCCAAGCAATGCAGATGTATCTGTAGGAACTCCAATAATAGCAGCAACAACAATAGCTGCAACAGAAATAGCCTCGATCGCAGCAGCAGCTAGAATCGGCGGGCAGCAACAACAACTGGCGATTGATGTGCGCGACGTTGAGAAAGTGTCAGCAGAAGGCGAGAGGAGATTAATGGTAGAGGTAACTCGTGCAGTGCTCTAATTCGAATCGGATCTGTTGCTGATCGACAGATGACTGAACGTGGAAAGAAAAGTATCTTTAACTGGTTAAAGAAGAAAAGTCAGTGGGAATCGATGGAATACCGAATATTGTCCTCCGCCATCTTCTCCCCAAAGCTGTTCAACAATGCGCTGGATAATGCTTATTACCCGTCACACTGGAAAACAGCTGCCAATCCCTAAACGGGACAAAGACAAATCTATCCCGACAAATCTCCGTTCGATCAGTCTTCCTCATTGCATAAGCAAGGTTTTTGAAAAGATAAAATAAAATAAAAATAAAATAAATTAAATAATAAAATAAAATAAAAAATAAAATCATACCACACAACCAGTTCGGATTCAGGGCGGGGCATGAAACCATACATGCCGCGTCTAAACTTTTATCCAACATTCAATGGAGCAAAGACAAAAAACAATGCATCGACAAAGTTTGGTTGGAGGAACTCTTCCTCAAGCTGATCAGGCTCGGCATAAGTAAACCATTGTTATACATGATCTATGACATGATAACAGGTAGAAGGTTCGTCGTAAAAAGTGTCGATATAAATTCTGCCACGGTCTTTGACATAAAAAATGTGCTGCAACAGGGAACGGTTGGTTCGCTTTAAGCTTTTAAGTATCCCCGGGAAAGCCTATGCTAAGGTGTTGGAAGCGCGTTCTAGAGCTATGGTCGAACCCAGGATGGGGGATGAGCCGACCAGCTTTTCACTCTAAGAATGGTACTTGAGAAGGCTTGGGAGTATGCCAAACCCATCTACAGTTGTTTTGTAGATTTGGAAAAGGCATATGACCGAGTCCCTCGAGGTAAACTCTGGAGTGTCCTGCAGGAGTATGGGATTGATGGTCCTCTTCTGAGGGCCATTCAGTCTCTATACAAAAACTGTAGCAGCTGTGTTCGGGTAACCGGTGATAAATCAACACCTTTCACCGTGGGCGTTGGACTTCACCAAGGGTATGTCTTGTCACCTCTCCTTTTCATTGTATATATGGACTGGATGTTGCAGTGCAGCGGAGGTGAGGAATGTTTCACATTGGGAGAGTTGAGGGTAAGTCATCCTCTTTTTGCAGATGACTTGGTTATCCTCACACCCTCCCAGACGGAACTCCAGCGCGCACTCAATAGGTTTGTATGTGCTAATGCTGGAATGAGGGTTAACGTGGACAATTCGGAGGTTATAGTCATTTCCAGAACGCCTGTTCAATGCACTCTGCGTGTTAGTGGCGTCCCATTGAAGCAGGTGGAGAAGTTTAAGTATCTCGGGGTCTTTTTCTCGAGTGATGGAAGGAGTAATGCTGAACTTTCCGGTAGGATTGGTCAAGCTGGGTCAGTTTTGACACAGTTCTGTAATCAGAAAGGCCGAGGCTTGGTGTCAAAGCCAAGTTAGCGGTTTTCAACTCAGTATTTGTTCCAACTCTCACCTATGGTCATGAAATTTGGGTAATGACAGAAAGAATAAGATCGCGAATGCAAGCTGCTGAGATGAGATTTCTTCGTGCTGTTGTGGGAATTACTCGCCGGGATAGGATGAGAAACACGGCAGTGCGCGAGGAACTCAACATTGAGCAGCTGCTTCTTCGAACGGAAAAGGCTATGCTTCGGTGGTTTGGTCACGTGGCACTAATGTCCCCATCATCACGACTTTCGAGGCAGGCGTTGAATGCGATTCTATCAGGTAGGCGACCGCTTGGCAGACCCAGGACGAGATGGTTGGACCAAGTCCAAAAACTCGCCGGGTTACGCTTGGGCATTGCTCCTGATGAATTAGAGTCGATGGCGGAGGATCGAGTTGCCTGGAGGATCTCTCGTGCGTGGTCTACTCCCGCGACCCCTTTAGTGGATCATGCGGGTCAGAAGATGATGATGATGATATATTTAGATTCTGCAGAAACCAAGAAATATCAGTGAACAGAATTTGATGAAACATGTTTCCTCCAATGCGAAGGAATCTTTCGCGCAAATTCCTTATGATCCTTCTAAAAAATATATATCACCACATTTTTGTAGCAAAATCAAAACAATTCTCCTTGCAATGCCCTCAAAGAACATCATAATTTTGACAAATTTGTTTGTATTGCTCTTGTTATGCAGTTGTGCCTTTACCATTTGATCTTAGACAGATAAAACATTTTCTTCGGCGACTTCGGACTATGATCTCAAATACGAAAAAATACTGAGATGCGACGCGTGTCAAGCGTTCATAGACACTAGACACGGACTTTTCATTATATATGAGGCTATCAGCGCAAAAGATAGATGTACTTATAAACTCGCAGGACTTCGATGCTAACTGGCCCAAATCTAAAGAAAATGAACGCTCTCCTAAAATTAAACAGGAATGAAACCAGTAATGTTATGTGCATTATTACCGGTCATTGTCTATTCGGCACACACGCTAGAAGAATAGGAGTCCCCCACAACGACTTATGCAGGCGCTGCAGAGACGAGGACGAAGAAGAAACTACGCTTTACTACCTAGGCACTTGTACTTGCAAGAACAAGGAAGATCACGCTAGGCTAGGTTAGGTTAGGTAAGAGTAGCTGACTGTAGAAGGCAGTCACACTTACGCCAAAGTAAGTCCATTGTGATACTACGCGGATTGACTTCTCCTAACAGTGGAACCAGTTGGTGCTTACGACGAAGCTGTTTAGTTGTCTTATGCTGGCGCAGTTGAGATTATTGAAATAGTAGGTCGCTAGGTGTAAGTAACTACGACTTGCCGGAGCGCTAGATTGTATTATAGTGAGTTCATTGGCATTGCAATTATACCGTCACAGTGTCACCTCGACATGAGGTGTATGTTAAAATGCTCAGCCATCTCGTTAAGAGACAGCCCGCAATTAGGAAATGTTTTTCAATTGAACATGACATTGTCCAAGGATTTAATTGTAGCTTGACTGCACTTGATGTACCTTTCGAATATTACATTGTTATTGAATCATTAAGCTTCGAAGAGATAGCAATGTTGAGGTCTTTGGAGTATACACCTACACCCAGTCATTCGTCCGTCTTCGATCCGTCTGTGTTAATACAGAGATCCAGCATCTGATTGTCAGATATCTATTCCGATCTGAAGGGAATTCTGGTGGAAAATTTCTTCTCGAAGATAGCTTGGTGTAGTAGCATTGGGAAGGAAGTTGATTTCGCTAAGAATAGTTGAGAGTGTTTTGAGTCTCATGGCTGTGCTAGTTGCTATTTCTTGGCAGGAGTATATTATCTGATTGCCTGATCTAGCATTTCCAGCGCTCCGATACGCCCCGATTGCCTGCAATGCAGTTGACAGCTATTTGTTTAGTGCTGTCCACACAACCCATACAGAATTGTAGTTCTGACAATCGAGATGAAAATCCATTAAGCGATGCGTGGTTGTAGTCTCCATTTGCATCTAATAGCCTTCTACATGTAAAAAGGGCAGAAGAAGCCTCCGTGACCCTGCTCTGAATGTTAAGTTTCGTGAGACCCAGGAATTTCGCACTGGCGGAAGCACGCTAGGCTGCTGTCCATTCAGCAGTCAAAAAAAGGACAGACGTAAAGATTATCGACATAGCACATTCATCAAAAAAAAGAAATTGGCTGTTATATAGTTAAAGAGAGGACCTTCCAAGATAGGCCCCTAGGATACCAGCAGGTATTTCTTAGGTGTCGGTTCGTCATTTAGCTAACGAGGAATCGGTGTATCAATTACCGGACAGTGATATCACAGTGGATCCAACCAGGATCTAAGTGGGTCACAACTGATTCAGATTCACTTCAATTTATAGTCAACAATCAGTCTAGATATTAGTATGCATCTATGTATGTATCCGATGCAGTTATCATCTTCTGTCACGCATTTTTATATTTGCAGCCCTATCCTGGCATACCTCTGTGTGTTGCAGTTGTGACACTGCCTGGGTATTTAAAAGGTGACATCAGATAGTGCGTGCCCAATTGGGCACACTAGGCATTACCGACAAAAAAATTTCAAATATTTCACATAACTTTTTTTAAATTAATGTAAATGAAAAAAAGTTGTATGAAAAAACGAAATTTGGATCAAAAATCATCCGCGGTGCATCTCAGTTTGTGTGAAATTTCATGAAACAGTTATTTGCAATGGTGAGGCACAGATGAACTCGACATTTCCGACAAACAAATCGAGTTCGTCAGTCGCATCCAGGTTTTTTGCATCGCTGTCGAGTTGTATCGTGCTCCGGCAAGTGGCCGATTGTCTCTATCCTTCTGTGGCAAATGAGCAACATTCATTCGACCCCACTTGACAGGGATCTTCGGTTCCAAATTAGTTGGGCGACCAGATTTTAGTGCCACCAATAAGCCGGATTTTGTAACAAAAGTGGTCACTTCCATGATAAGTTTGTACAATCGCACATGTGGTAGAAAAGGCTTTGTGTCCATTTGCGTGATTTGATGCGGATGCGACATCGACCCAAGCATGCGTCCATCAGATCGACGCCGCCCAGATATTTATTCTATTCATGTATGACTTTGGCGCACTCGAACGGATTCCACCGATTTACACAGACGATTAGACCCTAAATTGGGTTCAGCATCACGACGGTGGTAGTCATCACCCGAATATATCTCAAAACAATAACAAAAGCCAGTTATTTTTTTAAGTTTCGATTCAACGCATTTATCAACGGGGGCAACATTTGTGTAGCGGTCGTATGTTTGATCGTTTTGTGGAATTGGACCAAGCGTTTCGGTGTTGTGTTGTCGCATCTCATGGCGGTTTCTCAATCGCTGGCTTCGCGCAATCGAAGTCGACGGCTCTGCGCTCGAAGTCGTTGCCCGTTCATTCGATGGCTGTTGTGCAGTCGATAGCCTGCATGCTAAATAACACTTTTTACAAACTGATTACAAAGTTCTCTACATACACACGTAAACGGTATTGTTTTAAAAATATCCTAGATTTATCATCGGTGACGGACAACTTCAAACTAGATTCTTAACTCTTTTTCTAGCTTACAGATAACCTACGTTACATCTTTGTGCGGAGTGCAGCAAATAACGACAATGCGTTTCTTTATGGCACAATGCTTCACAATGATTGACGATCTGGCCATAGATACGTTGTCATTATGTTATCACAGATAACATCTTTTATGGCGTAAGTGCCCAACGTGTCATTTTGGGCACAAACAAAAAACTTATGATGTTTTTTATTATTAGAATTTTTTTATTTTGAACACTTGCATCACTTTCTAGACACAATAATGAATACGGAAATAATTTTTTCGGAGACGGATTCGACTGATTTTTCAGAAATATTCATGTGCCAAATTAAGAAAAAATGCGTATAGTCGTCCGCGCAGACTCAACTGCATTTTAAGCTTTCAAATGCAGTTGGATTTAAGCGGCAACTGGTGCATACTAAATATTTAGCTTACATAGCAGAACGTAATAAAACTATTCGCACACAGTTTGGGCAAACTTCTTGTCCAATATTTTTCGTATTTTTCGACATATTCGCATAACATGTTTGCCAGTAGTTCTTCTACAGTCGTTCACAGACCTCGGCTGAGTGCACACGTGTTTCGACTTAGTACTAGTGGAAACCATTGAAATATAAAGAGATAGTGATTTACAAGCCAATAGCTTCGCTGAGCGGTAGTGCTGCTAGACCGCGTAAAAAGTGAAACAACGTGGGTTCAAACCCCGAAAGAGTGCAGTAAAAATTTGTACTTTTTTTATTTTTACTAAGAAAGAAAGAAAAACAATCATTAATAAATAGTGGGTGTAATGGCATCGGAAGAGCGGTCCGCGCTCTCAAAAGCGGGCAAAAACAACATAAGTGTGCCTGAAACATCAGGCTATCGAGATAAAACATCAGGCCACCAAGAAGGTGGAAGAAGCTTCACCCGCAATCAAGCCTCGTGAAGCGCCATTCGATTGCCCCCCAAGCAATGCAGATGTATCTGTAGGAACTCCAATAATAGCAGCAACAACAATAGCTGCAACAGAAATAGCCTCGATCGCAGCAGCAACTAGAATCGGCGGGCAGCAACAACAACTGGCGATTGATGTGCGCGACGTTGAGAAAGTGTCAGCAGAAGGCGAGAGGAGATTAATGGTAGAGGTAACTCGTGCAGTGCTCTAATTCGAATCGGATCTGTTGCTGATCGACAGATGACTGAACGTGGAAAGAAAAGTATCTTTAACTGGTTAAAGAAGAAAAGTCAGTGGGAATCGATGGAATACCGAATATTGTCCTCCGCCATCTTCTCCCCAAAGCTGTTCAACAATGCGCTGGATAATGCTTATTACCCGTCACACTGGAAAACAGCTGCCAATCCCTAAACGGGACAAAGACAAATCTATCCCGACAAATCTCCGTTCGATCAGTCTTCCTCATTGCATAAGCAAGGTTTTTGAAAAGATAAAATAAAATAAAAATAAAATAAATTAAATAATAAAATAAAATAAAAAATAAAATCATACCACACAACCAGTTCGGATTCAGGGCGGGGCATGAAACCATACATGCCGCGTCTAAACTTTTATCCAACATTCAATGGAGCAAAGACAAAAAACAATGCATCGACAAAGTTTGGTTGGAGGAACTCTTCCTCAAGCTGATCAGGCTCGGCATAAGTAAACCATTGTTATACATGATCTATGACATGATAACAGGTAGAAGGTTCGTCGTAAAAAGTGTCGATATAAATTCTGCCACGGTCTTTGACATAAAAAATGTGCTGCAACAGGGAACGGTTGGTTCGCTTTAAGCTTTTAAGTATCCCCGGGAAAGCCTATGCTAAGGTGTTGGAAGCGCGTTCTAGAGCTATGGTCGAACCCAGGATGGGGGATGAGCCGACCAGCTTTTCACTCTAAGAATGGTACTTGAGAAGGCTTGGGAGTATGCCAAACCCATCTACAGTTGTTTTGTAGATTTGGAAAAGGCATATGACCGAGTCCCTCGAGGTAAACTCTGGAGTGTCCTGCAGGAGTATGGGATTGATGGTCCTCTTCTGAGGGCCATTCAGTCTCTATACAAAAACTGTAGCAGCTGTGTTCGGGTAACCGGTGATAAATCAACACCTTTCACCGTGGGCGTTGGACTTCACCAAGGGTATGTCTTGTCACCTCTCCTTTTCATTGTATATATGGACTGGATGTTGCAGTGCAGCGGAGGTGAGGAATGTTTCACATTGGGAGAGTTGAGGGTAAGTCATCCTCTTTTTGCAGATGGCTTGGTTATCCTCACATCCTCCCAGACGGAACTCCAGCGCGCACTGAATAGGTTTGTAGCCGTATGTGCTAATGCTGGAATGAGGGTTAACGTGGACAATTCGGAGGTTATGGTCATTTCCAGAACGCCTGTTCAATGCACTCTGCGTGTTAGTGGCGTTCCATTGAAGCAGGTGGAGAAGTTTAAGTATCTCGGGGTCTTTTTCTCGAGTGATGGAAGGAGTAATGCTGAACTTTCCGGTAGGATTGGTCAAGCTGGGTCAGTTTTGACACAGTTCTGTAATCAGAAAGGCCGAGGCTTGGTGTCAAAGCCAAGTTAGCGGTTTTCAACTCAGTATTTGTTCCAACTCTCACCTATGGTCATGAAATTTGGGTAATGACAGAAAGAATAAGATCGCGAATGCAAGCTGATGAGATAAGATTTCTTCGTGCTGTTGTGGGAATAACTCACCGGGATAGGGTGAGAAACACGGCAGTGCGCGAGGAACTCAACATTGAGCAGCTGCTTCTTCGAACGGAAAGGGCTATGCTTCGGTGGTTTGGTCACGTGGCACTAATGTCCCCATCATCACGACTTTCGAGGCAGGCGTTGAATGCGATTCTATCAGGTAGGCGACCGCTTGGCAGACCCAGGACGAGATGGTTGGACCAAGTCCAAAAACTCGCCGGGTTACACTTGGGCATTGCTCCTGATGAATTAGAGTCGATGGCGGAGGATCGAGTTGCCTGGAGGATCTCTCGTGCGTGGTTTACTCCCGCGACCCCTTTAGTGGATCATGCGGGTCAGAAGATGATGATGATGATGATATATTTCGATTTTGCAACAGGGAACGGTTGGTTCGCCGATCGTGTTCTCAATATTCACTGCAGACCTTATAGGTTCCATGCCGCAGTTAATTGGGTACGCTGACGATCTAGTAGCGTACAGATCAGGTCCGAAGGTCGAAGTAATAAATACCTTGTTGCAACGTGACTTCGAATAAATTCAGCGATTTTGCGACGACTGGATGTTAATTATCAACTTCCTGAAGTGTGAAACTATGGTTTTCAGGACCCCGCTGTACATGGCTTCATGGGATACGCGCACAAACTGGCGTAAGTTCGGCATTGTTGACCCGCAAGGACGACCGTTGGATGTGAAAAGTGTAGTAAGGTATATTGACATTTGGCTGGATCAATATCTGTATTTTGAGAAACATAAAGATATTGCTCCGACGAAAGCTAAAAAGGCATTTGCTGTGACAAGGGGGTTGTTTTACAGCAGCCAACTTGACACCAGAGTGAAGGCAATCTTCTACATGGCCCTCATCCGGCCTGTTATGGCCTACGGTTGTCCACTGTGGTTCTTGTCCACTTTTGTTCTTGTCCACTGTGGTTCTTGTCCACTGTGGCTCTTTTCTGTCTAAGAAGTTCTATCCCAAAGAGGTCACAACGAGGCAAACTCGAACGGGATAGATAATTTTATTATTAAGCTGATCAGAAGACATATTGCACGAGCTATGACTTCTTCCAATAGCCTGATCTTTGGGGCTTACTACCCCAATTGTATATTCCATGAGAGAGTGCACCTCACCGGCTTTATTCCTCCTGAAGCATTCCTCTATCTCGACACAACTGGCCTAATACAGGATACACAAGGATGTCCTGTCATTTACCATGTCGTACGCCTAACAGTGGACAAGCGACTCCAATACGAACGGGATGTCGCTCGCAGTCACGAGGATCTCCTCCGGTTCAGTAGAGCCTGTAGAGCTTAGGTTAAGATAGATAAAGTAAGCCAAGTTTTTTTTACCAGTTTTCTTGGCCAAATAAAACAAGCAAATCAGAAAGTTCATTCAGACAGAATACAAAAAAAAACATTGTCCAAGCTAAAAGGCACAATTAAATTTAGATTAGAATAGCTTATACCCTTATAGGGTCAGTAGGTTAAATGTAAGAACGATTGTTAAGTTAGTTAAGCTAGTTTTAATTATTTTTTGTCTAGCATGTAAATAAAACTACCGTTTTATCGACGACTGATAATATAGAAATAGGTCTGTAATTAATGATTAATTCTATCAATCTTATAAAGCGTCTTCCGGAAATAGAGTTTTTATGAAGTTCGAAGTATGTATGCATTCGAACGACTGGAGGAAAAAGTCAAGTTCCCAGACCGAATACCCACGAGCTCACAATAAATGTGTGTCGGGTGTGACGAAATACAGCTTGAACAAGTTCTATGTTCGAACGTCTGGAAAAAAAAAATCTAGTGCACAGACAAAATTCGGACGACCTCACAAGAAATGTGCGTCTTGTGTGAAGGAAATAGAGTATGGAGTTAAATGTAAATATTAATACGAACGCCTGGAGGAAAAAAAAATTAAGTGCACAGACAAGATTCGCACGAGCTCGCAATAAATGTGTGTCGTATGTATATGTATGTACAACTTGGTGAATACACTACGATTTAGATGTCAATGGAGTATGTATGCATTAGTCGTTCGCACGAGCGTTGTAAATGAATTTAATATTATGATGGGTGACAAATGTTGCGCGATATTATCGTTGTGACGAGACGCCACTGGGATTTATACATATGTATTTATTTATGTATAAGTATCTATATTCTAAGTACAAGTAAGGCATAAGTAAATTTAATTTTAAATACAACGATACTACTTACTTTGAAGAGCGTCATCTAAGTGAATATTTAATTCGGACACCATAAAGTCGCATATAAGATATCCGGTTCTATTAACTCCATGAGTACAATGAACTCCAATCAGTAAAGCTAAAACAAATACAAATTTGAGTTACTATAGAACGAGTATATTTGAAAGAAATTTTGAAAGTCAATGAAAATTTTAATTTAAAAAAAAGCTTATGATATTTTTCAAATTGAAGCGAGTGCATCAAGAAATAACTGGCAGTCATTATCACTATGTAAGTTCAACTCGAAATCAACATCCGTAATGTTGAAATGCGAATCCGTAATACCGATCATTAAGTAGCTCCTTTCGAAATTCAAGATATTTCATAGGCTGCCGATTTACTAGCATTTCCATGAACTTCCATAGGCTAACTTGATCCTTTAACATCCCCCAAGCGTACAACAGTTTACAATAGGCGTGACATAATACTTTAAACAAACTTCTATACAAATACAACTTTTCTTGTCCGCAAGTCTAAGTACTAAGCTGCTCACCATAGTCGACTGTTTAGTGTTCTAGAAAAGTCAGTTGCGGCCAAGACTCGTTTTGGTTCTTTGCCACGCACTCTATTGTGAGAAAAGATCTCTCTACTGAACCGGAAGAGATTTTCATAGCTGCGAATGAAATAGTTATAGTACACACTAACCCCGCACCGACAATAATATAAATATATCATTACTCATCACGTCATATAAACCTATTTTGGCGTCGTCAGTTCGAATGTGCAGAACTGAAAGATCAGCAACTGCACCAAATCCAAATGAATGTATTAAGCCAATCGTGTCAAAGTAAAATATTGCCTCGAGATTTTGCAGTTGGGTAAAGATAGCGTTATGTGGTGTTCTGAATGGCTTTTATTTCTTGTTGATGTAAATCGAAATTGATCATTGTAAATAGATACAAGTCCGTCTTCAACCACGTAAATTGGATCGATCTGGTATGCCGATGATTTCTTGCACAAGTCCGGATTGTTGTTCATTAATTGTTGCATACGTGTCGTGTTGAGGCTCAGTTGAAAAAACGTCAAGAACCTAGGCTTTTTACAATTATTATATGTACTGTTACAAAATAGTGATAAAAACAAAAATAAATTATATGTATTATATAGAGGTTCTTCTCTTCCTGCATTATTTTCTACTTCAGTCTTCTTCTATGTACTCAATGAAAGTATCTATCACATCATCAACTGGGTTTGTTTCATAGATTTTGGCATTAAAAGCCGAAAGCATTTCAGCAGATGGTTCAAAATCTGCTAACGCATCGATTTCCATTCTAGCCCTGCTTTTTGTCTTAATGGTCTAAACGGTCGCTCGACCACTGCTTAGCTTGCTAGCAGAGAAAGTGCCCTGAATTCAAATTCCGCAAGCTCCTTATACTCCGGCTCTCCCAAAGCATTTGTCATTTTCTGCACCCTGTTCCAAAATTTCACACCATCATCTTTGGGCATAGTCTCTGGAAAAAAAATTATTGGACCAATTTACGAAAATATTTTTTTCCCATTGAGACTTTGCTAAATTTTAAATTGTTTTGCGGTAACAAGCTTGAAGGCAGTCAAAATTAGGTGGCAGTTGACTCAAACAAACTTGTGGTGAAAAATACCCAATGGCAACAAAGAGTTGATTGCTGTCAGACAATCTATGCCGCATTTCTGCTAATAAAGCAAGGATAACATTCTTCACTTGTTTCTTAACTTCATTAATATACTCATTGTTTGCATTTCTTTCAAACTCCGAACCTAAGTCTATTTCAGCCTTCAATTTATCTCGTTTTGTTAGCAAATCTAATATCTCTTCACAACCAAAATTTAAGGGTGGAACAATAGACAACACTTTATTTGCAAAGCAACGTGCAACGTCAATTTTTGTTTGTGCTTTTAAAAAATCTATGTTTGAAGCTTGAAAATATGTGTTCAGCTTATTTATTATTGACAAAACACCGGAAAGAAGAAGGTAAATTCTTGCATCTTGAAACAGTTGGTCTAAAATAGTTGCCGAATAACACTTTTCATTGGTTGCCCAAATTTGGAAATGTGTTTTCAATTATAAAAATTGGTTATAATGCTGTTTTAATGCATCAAAATGACAGAGCCAATGGGTGTTGCAAAGTGCTATCCGTTTTAGTTGTTTGTTGTCATGATTTATTAGTTTGTTAACATCAATATATTTGCTTTTACGAAGTGAACTGTGTGCAAACCAGTTATAAGTTTCACGAACAATGTAATCTAGTTCTGGTGGAAGAACTTTAGATGTACATAAATGATATGACAAATACATTACTTAATGCACTATGCTTGGAACCGTTTGCTTTAAGTGCATGTTAAGAGAATTGTTTTTCCAACACAGATTACTGGCTCCATCTGTTCCAAAAAATCAATGAAAATTTCTCCAAGATGATTAATAGAGTGAATCGAACTATGGCATGGTGTGTAGTGGGCAAGTTTTAGCTCACTCAATTTTGATTTTTCATTAATCTTTAATACTGAAACTAGAAGTACATATATATAGAATAATATAAACAAGGAAAAAACTTGTTTACCAAACGTGCTTAGCGGTCTTGTTTTTATTTTTGTTGCTTTGGAAATATGACTTGATCTTGATGCATGTCTTTCTGGGTCTGCTTGGTGGAGTCTTAAATCACGCTCACATATTTTGCAATGACCGAATCTTTTTTTTCGATTTCGTTAGCCAACCTTTTGTATTAAAACAAAAGCAAATTTATTTATATCTTTCATCAGAGAAAAGATTTTTTTACCTTTAAACCTCATAACCTTTAACATAAAATTTTTTTATTTGCAACTGTTTCCATTCCTGCTTATATATGAAAACCCGTTCGATTTTCTTATTCATTGAAGTAATTATTTGTATTTATTTGCTTTTACCGCTATTTACTTGTTATTAATGTCATGGGCAAAAAATAAATCTTCAGTTTGACAGATTGAGAAAATTCGATGACTTCATTCCGCAACTAGCAATGCGAAAGATTTGAAGTTTTATTTAAAATGACAAATACAGAGAGAATTTCAAAATTTTGAAAATCGGCAATAGCTGTGAATATCGCCTTTCTTGGGATGTGGCGATATACAGATTTTTGTGGCGCCAAATGAAATCTAAAATCGCCACATCTGACAGCCCTGTTTGGATTGTATAGATAATATCGTAATCGATTGTTTTTTATTTTTAGAAAAGATTTCCAAATTTGAATTGCATCTTTTTCGTTTGTTTGCTTTTTTAATTTGGCTATTTCAAAGGGCTAATTTACAGGTTGATAACAAGAGCTGCAATTGAAACGAGAGCATTTCGAATCAGAATGATTTAAAAAGTGTGCGCGATAGTCAGAAGAGATCATGTCTCCGTCCATGCATTACGCGTGTGCAAAAAAATTAAAATCGAAAACCCCGTTCCTTAACCCACTAAGGGTTCGCGAGTGCCCGAAAAAAAAAATGCTTGTAACATCAAAACTCATGTGTTGAGTGCTAGTGTGTAGAGTCGTACGGTCTGCTCCCTCTCGCCCCTTTCCTTCTTGTGGCAACACCCGTTTGATTTCATCAGGCGGATTGATGCAATAATATTTTTTTATTCTGCCCTCGAAACCGGATTAGATCTTGGGTAGCATGTATTGTCCATTGGAACATGCGTTGGAAAGCTACTGTCATTGTACGTCATTTCAGTACATGTCATTCTTTTGAAGCGTAAACAACAATCATTTTTTTTTACTCAAATATGTCGAACTTTGTGCCTGAAAAAGTGTTTTTGCAGGGAGTTCTAATTCATTCTGCTGCCGAAAGTCATCGTATTTTGGTGAAAGTTTATGGTGAGCATGCGCTTGTTACTGGTGATGAAAAATGGATCCATTACGACAACCCCAATCGCAAAAAATCATATGTGAAACCCGGCCAACCAGCCAAATCAACGGCAAAGCCGAATATCCATGGCGCGAAGGTAATGCTCTGTATTTGGTGGGATCAGAAGGGTGTGCTGTATTATGATCTGCTAAAACCGGGTGAAACCATCAATAAACAACGCTACCGAACACAATTAATCCGTTTGAAGAGAGCAGTAGCCGAAAAACGTCGACCAGACACGAGGCTATAATTTTCCATCATGACAACGCTCGGCCCCACGTTGCTATTCCGGTTAAGAACTATTTGGAAAACAGTGGATAAGAAGTTTTACCTCACCAGCCCATACCTTGCCCCTTCTGACTACAATTTGTTCCGGTCGATGCAGAACGGTTCACATCAGAGCAGAATATCAAAAATTGGCTTTATTCATTCTTGGCTGCCAAGCCAGCGCAGTTCTTTTGGGATGGGATCCACAAATTGCCAGAAAGATGGGCAATACTTTGAATAATACTACTCTACATGTTTTTCTTAAATAAACGTTCAAGTTTTGAAAAACCGCACGAATTAAGTTCTGTACCCAATATTACAACAATCAGAATCCTAATTTCGATTAGGATTAAATTTCAAGGTAGCAGCACAAGATGGCAAGTTCACTCATTCATTCTTTCATTTTGACTGCAAATAAATCTTATGTACAGCATTGCCAGATAGGTATGTATATGAAATATAGTTTTGAGAGTTGAATTCGGTTAAATGATTTTAGAGTTCGTATAAAATAATATTTCACTCATTAGATACACAATTTGTGAATTACATTATTTTTGTAATACCCTTGATGGAATTGTGGATATATTGCATTCAATTGATGTAGTAATACCGATTCAATTATACATCAGTAGAAAAAGCTAACATACATATATAACGTATGTACGAAGAAATATTGGGAGTGCATAGCATCTGACGTAGCGGATTTTAGAAGTGTTGTGAATTTGTTGGTGGATCAACTCTAATCGATGTATGTGCATAACACCTACATAGTTTGCCCTATATAGTTTGCCATACTCCTTTAAAAACCCTTCGCTTTATTATAGATTCTGGTGCGGAACATAGTATTATCAAGGAAAACTTGTGCGATCCTAAGTGGAAAATTTCCTCAAAAAAGCTTACTCTGAAAGTTCTTAATCGCAATTTAGAGACCAATATTGTTTACCGAATACAAATTTTTAAGGAATTCAAAAAAGCCGACTATTTTGTAAATTTTATTGAATAGGCAACAACATATTAATGGACCTCAATGCTGTAATAGATCTTAAAAATCGTTTTTTTGAAAACAGAGAGCAAGAATTCAAATCTTTTTAAACTCAGAAGAAATATATGCCTCCAAATGTTACGAAGACGAATCTTTTAACATTTTTTGTAATGAGTGTTTAGAATATTATTCAAGGTAAAATATTTGCAAGTCATCTTAGTCTAAATGATGTTTCGAAAGTCAAATATCTCCTTCAGAGTTTCAAATCAATATTTTATAAAGAAGGTGATGATTTAACGTTTACGAGTCAGATACAACATCAAATTATAACAAAACATGAGATTCCAATTTATTCGAAGATGTACCGATATCCCGAAATTCACGCTGAGGAGGTTGATAGACAAATTGAAGAGATGTTAAGTCAGAATATAATAATACCAAGCAACAGTTCTTATAATTCGCCATTATGGGTTGTTCCAAAAAAAGATGACCCAGGTGGAAAAAAACAGTGGCGAATTGTAATCAACTATAGGAAGCTTAACGAAATCACTATTGATGATGGCTTTCCGTCTGATGAAATGTTTGACAAACTCGGAAAATGCAGCTATTTTTCAGTCATAGATCTAGTCAAAGGTTTTCACCAAAAAGAAGTGAACCCACGCGATCGTGCCAAAACTGCGTTTTCAACAAAGAAATGTTATTATGAGTTCTTAAGGATGCCTTTTGGCCTGAAAAATGAGCCAAAAACATTTCAGAGGCTAATGAATTATATCCTTAAGGACTTCATTAACATCATTTGTGTTGTTTACCTAGACGACATCCTTGTCTACTCGACGAGCTTCGAAGAACATCTTCAATCGTTAAGAAAAATTTTAAAGGAATGTAACTTAAAGATCCAACTCAATAAATGTCATTTTGCTGAACTTTCAACAACTTACTTAGGCCATATTGTGGCCTTCAAAAACTTAAAATCATTGCTTGTATCTGAACCTATACTCAAAAGTCCAGATTTTACAAAACAGTTTGTACTTACCACCGATGCTTCAAATTATGCCTTAGGAGCTGTGCTCAGCCAGAGCAACCATCCAATTTGCTATGCGTCACGTACTTTAAATAAACACGAGCTTCACTATTCTACAATTGAAAAAGAGCTTCTTGCCGTTGTCTGGTCGGTTAAGTACTTTCGTACTAATTTATACGGCAGAAAATTCATTGTGAGAACAGACCACAAGCCACTTGTGTGGCTCAGCGGTGTAAAAGAGCCTAACATGAAGCTTCAACGGTGGAAGATAATGTTAAATGAGTACGATTTTAGTATTGAATACGTCAAAGGCAAAGAAAATCAGGTCGCAGATGGCTTGAGTAGATTTACGGAACAAACTCAAGATTGTTCTTTGAGTAGTGACAAAGAAGTCCTCTTGGAGAACAATTTGGGAAAAGATACGGGTATTTTGGATAAAAGTTCGGATACTAACGAAGAAGTTATTTCCAAACAATTTTTCAATGATGTTGTTTCTGATGTTGGTACAAATGTCACTAACGAAGATGTTATTGACATTTATCAATCAAACCAGAGTGATAACAATGATGTTATATCAACTGCTTTCATTTTTATCACTGAGAATCCCGTCAATTTGTTCAAAAATCAAATTTATTTGTCGTACGGACGAAAAGAGAAATTCACTGTTAGGATTATTCATAAAGATTCAAAATTTCATTCAATTAGAAAAAAATAAAAGCATTTTACTCGATATTATGAAAATCATGTTCTCGACCAAAGGTTTTTTCTGCATATTTTGCAATGATGATTCTTTATTTCGAATTTTAATCGTTATATGTAAAATATTTTGCTCTCAACAAAAATTTAAGAATTTTGCGATCAACAGTTCGGTTTTTTGATATCACAGATAGAAATGAGATACTTACCATAATTAAAAGTGAACACACAAAATTTTTTTTCTGGGCTCAATCGAATGTGTTTTTATCCAAAGCTGCAGGTTGAAATTCAAAAGTTTGTCAATAATTGTGAGATAACAACATTGCCAAACACGATCGGAAACCAATTCAAATACCTACGCAAATAACGGAAACACCGAATTGTATTAACGATATCATTCACTCTGACATTTGGTTCCCAGAGCGAGGTAGAATGTATTTTACAACGATTGACAAATTTTCAAAATATGCCACCGTTCCTTTATTAGAAGACAGGAATTGGATAGCGATTCTAAACGATCTGAAACAGACAATCCAATTTTTAGGAAAGCCGAGAAAAATCGTATCCGATGGTGAAACTTGCATTGTGCACACTTGAGTTGAACAATTTTTAAAGGAACAAAAGATTCAATTTCACCAAACCACTGCCTCAATAAAAACCGGTATCGCCGATATAGAGAGGTTACATGGAACGCTCAATGAACATCTTAGGATCTAAAATGCTTCAAAAGATAACTAAGAGCTAGATGAAAAAGTATTTCAAATAATCAACATTTACAATAACACCATCCATTCTACAACAAAATTCAAACCGATAGATTTCATTTGCAAGGATTTAAGCAGGGAAGAAATTGAAAAAATTCAAAAAACCTTCGAAGAAAACAATGAAATTTACATTAATAAGAAAAACTCACGGTTAATGAGCAATAATTTTGATCAGTGCTTTGATTTAGTTAGAAACTGGAGTAGTGAAACTAAAACCTAAATACAAAAAGCTTAAAGAATTTAAAACCGATTCTAATTACGTAATTGATACCTCAACAAAAAGAAACACCAAATATTACAAAAAACAACGATACAAATACCAAAAAAATAAAAACAGCAAAATCAAAACAAAGATCGCAACAGATTTACTATTTCTACTCATGTTACTTTTATACTATTACTATTTCTGCTATTGTTACTATTATTACTATTTCTGCTATTGTTACTATTATTACTATAACTGCTGTTATTACTATTACTTGTTACTTATTATTATTATATTTGTTACGTAACGTTGTTGAAGTTCTGCTTACTATACTAATCTAATTTTGTAACAAGATGTAGAAAAAATGAATACGCAATTGTTAACTACAAAAAAAAAAAAAAAAACAATACAATGTAACAAGGTTTTTAGGGACTAAAAACGAGTTGGTAGGGGAGGTGTTATATAACAATGTGAACAGTCCATTAAGGTCCACAAAGCCATGTCACCACAGATGACGTTTCTCATACAAGAGACACCTTGTGGTGACTAAAGAAGAAATTCCTAACACGAGAGAGCAGTCGTTGTAGGAACTATTTCTACCAACCCACCCACACAATGCTAAGATCACGTGGGCAAGCCAAGCGACGCTCTTAAAATCGCTAATAGATCGTTTGAAGTGGCAGCCGCGCTGAGGGAGTGATCACGTGAACGCCCAAAGCGACGCTGGAGAATTTAACCTGGGCATGTCCAGTTATTTGGTGACGCGCTTGGACAACTTCGGGGTATGGCTTGTTGTTCACAAGTTGGTTGGCGTACTCTCTCTCTCTTCTGACAACCAGCGTGGCAGAAACATCGCGTATATTATTAAAATATTAAAGTATCCTAAAAACATAACTGAAGAAATAAAGCTACCGTGTTATACAGAGTTCATTTGTTTTATTTCAAAAGGAACTAAGTACAATTAAATCTAATTATATACATATGTATCTGCTACGAAATTTCCGAATCAACCTAAGGGATTTGAGTGCAGTTTTCTCCCATAGATGCAAAATTTGTTGCAAATGAGGTGGTGAGTGTTTTTCTCTTCTTCATCTAGGTAGTTTCTGTAGAAGTCGTTGGAATATAGACCTAGTCGTTTTGCCCACTGCAGTGCTAATTTTGGATCTCTTTAGGGAAATAAGATCACTTGATCTTTTAGGACCAAGATTGGGCTGGATGTGTTTTGAAATTCGACTGTCGACCTGTCGACCATCTGGCGTTGACTTTCCTTTCGCAGAGATTATTGAGCTGTAGCTTAAAGGTAGTAATAGGGGTACCTATGTTATAGAGAGCGAACGATGCCAGGGATAGATAATGATGCAAGGGATTTGATTGCTGCTTGGCTGTCAGTCAGGATGGAGTTATTGTTAAGATACCAAAAAAGGGAGACCTTAAAAACTACAATAACTGGCGTGGTATTACCGTTTCGTCTGTCTTTCCGAAAATAATGGCAACTATCATTCTCGTACGGACAAAGGACAGGATCGAAAATACGCTCCGCTCAAGTGGCATCAAGCAGGCTTTCGTAGTGGTCGGTCATGTGTCGATCACATTAACACCCTGCGTATAATACTCGAACAATCAACCGAGTTTAAGTCACAGCTCTACCTTATGTTCGTAGACTTTGAGAAGGCCTTTGACCGAGTCAACCGTGAATTGATCTGGAAGTCTCTAGATAGGAGAGGGATTGCAACAAGACCAAAATCATGCACACCGGCCGATCAGCGCATCAGCAGATTATTCTGAGACAGACGCCCATTGAGGAGCTCAAACAATTTAATTATCTAGGCAGTTTTGTATCGCCCGATGGAGGAACGGATCTGGATGTTAATAGCAGAATAAGTAAAGCCCGCAGCGCCTTTGGAATGTTGTCTTCAGTATGGAATTCCAGTCAAATATCCCTACGCACCAAGTTAAGGCTATTCGAATCGAATGTCAAATCCGTACTGCTGTATGCCTGTGAAACCTGGAAAGTCTCTACCTCCATCTCGAGAAGATTACAGGCATATGTAAACCGCAGTCTTCGATACATTTTTAAGATCCGATGGCTGCAAATTATATCGAACCAAGAATTGTGGCGCATTACGGGTCAAGAGCTTTTGGATGTCGAAATTAGGCAGCGGAAGTGGCGCTGGATTGGCCACACGTTGAGGAGACCAAACGACAACATCGCGAAGCAGTCCTTCGAATGGAATCCTCAAGGTACACGGCGAGTTGGTAGGCCAATACTGTTGTCTTCCAGGTGGTTGGAAGACAACAGTATTGGCCGAAGCAGCAACGCAGCGTAAAACTTGGCCACAGCTAAAGTATCTGGCCGCAGATCGAGAAGGATGGAGGAAGTTTGTCGCCGCCCTATGCCCCAACCGGGGTTGAAGGAATCATATACATATTGGCTGTCAGTGAAAATTCAGATATCGTGGGCGGATATCACGTTCCATCTGAGCCAGGACAGGGCTTCGCTAATCTCCATTACTCCTGCTTGGAAAACGCTGCAGTGATTGGGTAGACGAACTGATTTGTGCGAGAAAACGCCGCTTCCTACTCCATCATCCGCCTTGGATCCGCCTGTGTAAAAGTGAATGGCTTTACCAAAGGGAATGAATATTTTTTAGTGAAAAGGACGATTTCGGTCATTTGAGCATTAACACGCAGACCATTATGATTCGCCTCTCAAGACTTGGGGCTATTTTCCTAAGAAGTCTATAGCAACATCAGCCGCATATGCAATAGTCTTGTAGCCCGCCTTCTCCAATAGTAGTAGCAGCTTATTCACTGCCAGATTCCAGAGAAGAGGGGAAAGTAATCCAACTTGAGGTGAACCTCTATTGGTTCAACTTTTGTGGAGGCGTTTCCCAGAAGCATTATACATTATAGAGTAGAGTAACTCGTGAGTAGTTCGTCTATTAGTGCTACCAATCCCGCTTATACTCCTAGTTCTTATAGTGTCTGCGGGTAGATGTTGCTAAAAGCTCCTTCTACGTCAAGGAATGCAACCATGGTATATTCCTTGAAACTTAGTGATTTCTCAATAGTGCATACTAAAGAGTGGAGCGCCGTTTTTACGGATCTGCCTTAATTGTATGCATATTGAGATAGTGAGAGTGTAGTAGGATCTATAGTGGATCTTAAATATAGGTCAATGAGTCAATGAG
This sequence comes from Eristalis pertinax, assembly GCA_907269125.1. Taxonomy (NCBI): domain Eukaryota; kingdom Metazoa; phylum Arthropoda; class Insecta; order Diptera; family Syrphidae; genus Eristalis; species Eristalis pertinax. The sequence continues at coordinate 15,829,266 of OU026146.1, read as the reverse complement.
TCAGACTCAATAAAAATGTCAATGAGTCAGACTCAATAAATGTCATTTTGCTGAACTTTCAACAACTTACTTAGGCCATATTGTGGCCTTCAAAAACTTAAAATCATTGCTTGTATCTGAACCTATACTCAAAAGTCCAGATTTTACAAAACAGTTTGTACTTACCACCGATGCTTCAAATTATGCCTTAGGAGCTGTGCTCAGCCAGAGCAACCATCCAATTTGCTATGCGTCACGTACTTTAAATAAACACGAGCTTCACTATTCTACAATTGAAAAAGAGCTTCTTGCCGTTGTCTGGTCGGTTAAGTACTTTCGTACTAATTTATACGGCAGAAAATTCATTGTGAGAACAGACCACAAGCCACTTGTGTGGCTCAGCGGTGTAAAAGAGCCTAACATGAAGCTTCAACGGTGGAAGATAATGTTAAATGAGTACGATTTTAGTATTGAATACGTCAAAGGCAAAGAAAATCAGGTCGCAGATGGCTTGAGTAGATTTACGGAACAAACTCAAGATTGTTCTTTGAGTAGTGACAAAGAAGTCCTCTTGGAGAACAATTTGGGAAAAGATACGGGTATTTTGGATAAAAGTTCGGATACTAACGAAGAAGTTATTTCCAAACAATTTTTCAATGATGTTGTTTCTGATGTTGGTACAAATGTCACTAACGAAGATGTTATTGACATTTATCAATCAAACCAGAGTGATAACAATGATGTTATATCAACTGCTTTCATTTTTATCACTGAGAATCCCGTCAATTTGTTCAAAAATCAAATTTATTTGTCGTACGGACGAAAATAGAAATTCACTGTTAGGATTATTCATAAAGATTCAAAATTTCATTCAATTAGAAAAAAATAAAAGCATTTTACTCGATATTATGAAAATCATGTTCTCGACCAAAGGTTTTTTCTGCATATTTTGCAATGATGATTCTTTATTTCGAATTTTAATCGTTATATGTAAAATATTTTGCTCTCAACAAAAATTTAAGAATTTTGCGATCAACAGTTCGGTTTTTTGATATCACAGATAGAAATGAGATACTTACCATAATTAAAAGTGAACACACAAAATTTTTTTTCTGGGCTCAATCGAATGTGTTTTTATCCAAAGCTGCAGGTTGAAATTCAAAAGTTTGTCAATAATTGTGAGATAACAACATTGCCAAACACGATCGGAAACCAATTCAAATACCTACGCAAATAACGGAAACACCGAATTGTATTAACGATATCATTCACTCTGACATTTGGTTCCCAGAGCGAGGTAGAATGTATTTTACAACGATTGACAAATTTTCAAAATATGCCACCGTTCCTTTATTAGAAGACAGGAATTGGATAGCGATTCTAAACGATCTGAAACAGACAATCCAATTTTTAGGAAAGCCGAGAAAAATCGTATCCGATGGTGAAACTTGCATTGTGCACACTTGAGTTGAACAATTTTTAAAGGAACAAAAGATTCAATTTCACCAAACCACTGCCTCAATAAAAACCGGTATCGCCGATATAGAGAGGTTACATGGAACGCTCAATGAACATCTTAGGATCTAAAATGCTTCAAAAGATAACTAAGAGCTAGATGAAAAAGTATTTCAAATAATCAACATTTACAATAACACCATCCATTCTACAACAAAATTCAAACCGATAGATTTCATTTGCAAGGATTTAAGCAGGGAAGAAATTGAAAAAATTCAAAAAACCTTCGAAGAAAACAATGAAATTTACATTAATAAGAAAAACTCACGGTTAATGAGCAATAATTTTGATCAGTGCTTTGATTTAGTTAGAAACTGGAGTAGTGAAAATAAAACCCTAAATACAAAAAGCTTAAAGAATTTAAAACCGATTCTAATTACGTAATTGATACCTCAACAAAAAGAAACACCAAATATTACAAAAAACAACGATACAAATACCAAAAAAATAAAAACAGCAAAATCAAAACAAAGATCGCAACAGATTTACTATTTCTACTCATGTTACTTTTATACTATTACTATTTCTGCTATTGTTACTATTATTACTATTTCTGCTATTGTTACTATTATTACTATAACTGCTGTTATTACTATTACTTGTTACTTATTATTATTATATTTGTTACGTAACGTTGTTGAAGTTCTGCTTACTATACTAATCTAATTTTGTAACAAGATGTAGAAAAAATGAATACGCAATTGTTAACTACAAAAAAAAAAAAAAAAACAATACAATGTAACAAGGTTTTTAGGGACTAAAAACGAGTTGGTAGGGGAGGTGTTATATAACAATGTGAACAGTCCATTAAGGTCCACAAAGCCATGTCACCACAGATGACGTTTCTCATACAAGGGACACCTTGTGGTGACTAAAGAAGAAATTCCTAACACGAGAGAGCAGTCGTTGTAGGAACTATTTCTACCAACCCACCCACACAATGCTAAGATCACGTGGGCAAGCCAAGCGACGCTCTTAAAATCGCTAATAGATCGTTTGAAGTGGCAGCCGCGCTGAGGGAGTGATCACGTGAACGCCCAAAGCGACGCTGGAGAATTTAACCTGGGCATGTCCAGTTATTTGGTGACGCGCTTGGACAACTTCGGGGTATGGCTTGTTGTTCACAAGTTGGTTGGCGTACTCTCTCTCTCTTCTGACAACCAGCGTGGCAGAAACATCGCGTATATTATTAAAATATTAAAGTATCCTAAAAACATAACTGAAGAAATAAAGCTACCGTGTTATACAGAGTTCATTTGTTTTATTTCAAAAGGAACTAAGTACAATTAAATCTAATTATATACATATGTATCTGCTACGAAATTTCCGAATCAACCTAAGGGATTTGAGTGCAGTTTTCTCCCATAGATGCAAAATTTGTTGCAAATGAGGTGGTGAGTGTTTTTCTCTTCTTCATCTAGGTAGTTTCTGTAGAAGTCGTTGGAATATAGACCTAGTCGTTTTGCCCACTGCAGTGCTAATTTTGGATCTCTTTAGGGAAATAAGATCACTTGATCTTTTAGGACCAAGATTGGGCTGGATGTGTTTTGAAATTCGACTGTCGACCTGTCGACCATCTGGCGTTGACTTTCCTTTCGCAGAGATTATTGAGCTGTAGCTTAAAGGTAGTAATAGGGGTACCTATGTTATAGAGAGCGAACGATGCCAGGGATAGATAATGATGCAAGGGATTTGATTGCTGCTTGGCTGTCAGTCAGGATGGAGTTATTGTTAAGATACCAAAAAAGGGAGACCTTAAAAACTACAATAACTGGCGTGGTATTACCGTTTCGTCTGTCTTTCCGAAAATAATGGCAACTATCATTCTCGTACGGACAAAGGACAGGATCGAAAATACGCTCCGCTCAAGTGGCATCAAGCAGGCTTTCGTAGTGGTCGGTCATGTGTCGATCACATTAACACCCTGCGTATAATACTCGAACAATCAACCGAGTTTAAGTCACAGCTCTACCTTATGTTCGTAGACTTTGAGAAGGCCTTTGACCGGGTCAACCGTGAATTGATCTGGAAGTCTCTAGATAGGAGAGGGATTGCAACAAGACCAAAATCATGCACACCGGCCGATCAGCGCATCAGCAGATTATTCTGAGACAGACGCCCATTGAGGAGCTCAAACAATTTAATTATCTAGGCAGTTTTGTATCGCCCGATGGAGGAACGGATCTGGATGTTAATAGCAGAATAAGTAAAGCCCGCAGCGCCTTTGGAATGTTGTCTTCAGTATGGAATTCCAGTCAAATATCCCTACGCACCAAGTTAAGGCTATTCGAATCGAATGTCAAATCCGTACTGCTGTATGCCTGTGAAACCTGGAAAGTCTCTACCTCCATCTCGAGAAGATTACAGGCATATGTAAACCGCAGTCTTCGATACATTTTTAAGATCCGATGGCTGCAAATTATATCGAACCAAGAATTGTGGCGCATTACGGGTCAAGAGCTTTTGGATGTCGAAATTAGGCAGCGGAAGTGGCGCTGGATTGGCCACACGTTGAGGAGACCAAACGACAACATCGCGAAGCAGTCCTTCGAATGGAATCCTCAAGGTACACGGCGAGTTGGTAGGCCAATACTGTTGTCTTCCAGGTGGTTGGAAGACAACAGTATTGGCCGAAGCAGCAACGCAGCGTAAAACTTGGCCACAGCTAAAGTATCTGGCCGCAGATCGAGAAGGATGGAGGAAGTTTGTCGCCGCCCTATGCCCCAACCGGGGTTGAAGGAATCATATACATATTGGCTGTCAGTGAAAATTCAGATATCGTGGGCGGATATCACGTTCCATCTGAGCCAGGACAGGGCTTCGCTAATCTCCATTACTCCTGCTTGGAAAACGCTGCAGTGATTGGGTAGACGAACTGATTTGTGCGAGAAAACGCCGCTTCCTACTCCATCATCCGCCTTGGATCCGCCTGTGTAAAAGTGAATGGCTTTACCAAAGGGAATGAATATTTTTTAGTGAAAAGGACGATTTCGGTCATTTGAGCATTAACACGCAGACCATTATGATTCGCCTCTCAAGACTTGGGGCTATTTTCCTAAGAAGTCTATAGCAACATCAGCCGCATATGCAATAGTCTTGTAGCCCGCCTTCTCCAATAGTAGTAGCAGCTTATTCACTGCCAGATTCCAGAGAAGAGGGGAAAGTAATCCAACTTGAGGTGAACCTCTATTGGTTCAACTTTTGTGGAGGCGTTTCCCAGAAGCATTATACATTATAGAGTAGAGTAACTCGTGAGTAGTTCGTCTATTAGTGCTACCAATCCCGCTTATACTCCTAGTTCTTATAGTGTCTGCGGGTAGATGTTGCTAAAAGCTCCTTCTACGTCAAGGAATGCAACCATGGTATATTCCTTGAAACTTAGTGATTTCTCAATAGTGCATACTAAAGAGTGGAGCGCCGTTTTTACGGATCTGCCTTAATTGTATGCATATTGAGATAGTGAGAGTGTAGTAGGATCTATAGTGGATCTTAAATATAGGTCAATGAGTCTTTCTAAAGTTTTTAATAGAAAGGATGAGAGGCTGGTAGGTCTAAGATAATGATGATGAAATTGGAAGAAATATGTACCTGCAAACGCTTTCTGAAATTAAATTGTGTATTGCATTGCAAATCAATTGAAGCTAATTTGTATACTTCTATTCATTAAAGGTAAAATTTACAATGAACCTAAAAGTACACTCAAAATTACTTTAAGTTACGCATGACAATCTGCTTCATAACTCAATTTTTCAAACAGAAATAATCTAAGAGATATGTTAGATACATGTGTACATACAAAATTCACCAAGTAAGTCGAAGAAAAGCGGATTATATTTTTGCATAAGAAAGCGTGTGTTATACAAAGAGGAGTCAGACACAGTGAACGATAATGGGAAAACAAGGAAAGAAAACCAATTTGTTCTAACCAGCGACATATTTTATAACCCGTCATTTTTCGGGTTTCTCTGCGCCCAAGTATGATGCTCTGTGCCTGTGGCCTATGGAGTGTACGGTGTTGCAGAATAGGCAATCAATGATGTGGGCAGTGCATGCGTTTGCGTGGAGCAGAATATAAATATATGAAATATATATTGTGTGTTGGTAGAATTTATTGCTTGCATGTCAAGTGTAGGAAACAGACAAATTTTACGATTATATGCACATGTTAAGATTCATGTTTCTTGTTATATTGATACGTCCATATAATCGATTCCTACCGGGTTACCTTTTTTCATCAAGGTATCAATATAACAAGAAACATGAATCTTAACATGTGCATATAAACATAATATTTGTGTTCACAACGCACAAACCCACAACCCGCTTTATTCAAATCCCAAAATCGCTGCCTACATAAAAAAAAAGATGTCAATACCAATACAGTGGTGATTCAGTATAGCGAATGGCTATAACTTTTTCCAAATGCATTAGTGTCTCTACATAACTTACGAAAAAAATCGAGAGTTGACACTCGATGTAAGGAATTTGTTTGTTCCCTCAGGGAAGGACACAAAGCCACTCCCTTGACTGTGGATGTATGCATTTTATGGCTCTGTTGTAAAACTGGTAGATACTTCAACTTTTTGTTACTGTGCAGAAATAATATTCGTACATTTATTCAATGTTTAACGGAAAATTAGCTTGAAGCCAGGCGAGCATGGGTCAGCTACTGCCGACATAAACCATCCGATATAAACCAAACTGTAAACTGTCTTGGCCCTAGTGAAAGACAGGTAGGTGCGGATATCGAATTACCGGATTTGAAACTGCCTGGATATAGCTTGACCATCTACTTACATACGTAGGTTTGTAGCTTACCAAATTCAATCACAATACGGCCTGTTCCAGTCCGGAATTTAATTTTGTGTGGTTAAAACTCCATTTCCGTAAGTATTTACTCCACTACTGCTATATTTACAGAAGTCCAAACTTGGATAGCAATTCAACTTTTAACGAATTTGATGCGGTATGCGATTATATCCCTGTATCCTCGCACTGAAATTCCCATTGCAGGCGATTTCAAATTTCAATGTACACAATTATATTTGGCTCCTGAAGGAAGGTATGTCGATTTTTTTGCTCCGGGAAACAATCTGACCCAGCTAGTATATGAGCCCACACGAATACCTGACATTACATTGCTACATTACCTGATCATTCCGCCAACACCCTGGACCTGTTTCTCATCTTTCATCCTGATAAATATTCTGTTGACATACCGTCACCTTTAGGCTCGTCTCACCATTGTGTCGTATGAGCTAATTCTCGATATCACCACACACAGTTAGAGAACAAATTCCTAAAAGAACAATATGGCTTTACGAGAAAGCCGATTGGAGGACTTCCTTAGGAATTTTAACTGGTCACTATGCTTCCTCGATAGTGACGTGGATGCCGCTGCTGATATGATCACAAACATTCTTCTGCTGGGCGTGAGATCATTCATTCCTCAAGAGTGAAGAGTAACAAGCAGAAAGAAAATGTATGGTATGACTCGAACACTACCCAGAAAAAAACCTAAATAAGTTCAAACGGGCCAGAAATGACTGCAATGCAATTATCAGACGTGTGAAATTCTCTTATGAGGAAAAGTTGAAGAAAAAAGTGCTACAATGTCCCAAGGGTATCAAAAACTTGTGGGCTCTTTAGACAAAGCCAATCAGCTTGCGGCGCATTCTGCAGCCAGCTCAACACTGTCAGATTCCAATAAGTCTCCACATGTACTTGAGAGCGTTAATTTCACCGTGGGACAAATCCATTTCCACAATCGTACAGTTGCAAGAGTACTTCAAGATCTCTCCTATACTTATGAAGTGGCATTCTGCTGCGCTGGCAAAACCACTGCGTAAGCTTTTTCATCTATCCTACTCTTTAGGTCTCTTTCCGAGCAGATGGGAAACAGTATTTGTCCAGCCCGTCCCTAAAAAGGGCGAATCCTCGTCACCCACCTCGTACCGACCCATAGCACTTACGTCCTTTCTTTCTAAGGTCATGGAAACGCTGATAAATCATCAGCTTATGAAATATCTTTTCTTAGGTCCACTGGTGATCTGATAGCCTATCTCACGAAAAGTAGAACCAATCTTTGCATAATGCAGGCGAAGACCGGAACGTTGCGCTTGATATTTCTAAGGCATTTGACAGAGTTCAAGCTATTTGTCGAAAATGCGTGCCCATGGAATCGATAAATCTCTTCTTCTATGGATTAGAAATTACCTTTCGAAACCTTCAATTCAAGTTGTTTTGGATGGGTTCAAGTCTGATATTCACCAACTAAAGTATGGTGTACCCCAAGGCGCTGTTCTGTTCAGGTTTCATTAATCGATGCAATAAATATTTCACCCCCTCTGATTTGGTTTCATTTATAAAGCGTATATCCGTCCCAAACTTGAGTACAACGCTCATATCTGGGCCTGGTGCCCCCAAAATAACTCTGCACCTACTAGATAGAATCCAAAAGCGAGCGATAAAACTTATACATCTTCATGAATTCACCCGCAACACTCGTCTCGCCAGGAATGCTCATCAGTTTACACTTAAGCCTACTATCGGATGCACAGTTAAATTTAGAGACTCTTTTAGCCGCTTTACAGGTATATGGAATGCTGTTCCCAGCACAATATTTCTCACAGCTACAACCCGTAGATATTTAAGACCAAAACAGGTACCTCCTCTCCATTTTTCCATATCTACCATCGGCCCGAGCTGTGCCTTGATCCCGGACACTTAAGGGCATTAGCGACCGCTAGAGCGCGCGCGGCTGTCTTCATACGAATTCTTTAATAAAATAAAGTTCACAGCATTGTAAGCTGGGGTCAGGTACAAAGACATTTTCCACAAAATATTAGACAAAGTAGTCATCCACGAGTCATACTCCGAAACTGACATGTGTGGTTATGTCATCGATGTCAGGTGGAGAACTCTGCTTTCTCGACAGCTTACCCTGTTAACAGACCGTAGAAAACCGCCAAGATGGGGACTTGTCCATTTGAAGAAAGAAATGTCAAAACGGAGCCTCAAAAATTAATAAACTGCATTAAAGAATAACGGGCTGACATTCCACAAAACTATGACATTGGGTGTCTAAATTATAAGTGCACAAAAAACGGGCAAGTCTTGTGATGCAAATACTCTTCGGAGAGTTCTCAAAAGGAAAGATTTGGCCAGAAAAAAGCATTTATTAGCGAAGTGAATAGAAAAAAACGTTGGATGTGCTGGAGAAATCAAACACTGTTGTTACAGTGAAGCATAGAGATGGAAGCGTTCTCGTTTGGGGTTGTATGTCAGAGGCGGGGGTTGAAAACTTAGGATAATACTTAGGAATTTATAAATAATGCATAAATTCGTGTACTTGAATATTCTTAAAAATAAAAATAACCTAAAGAGTGCTGAAAATCTACGATTGGGGGAGTCGTTTGTCTTTCAACAAGAAAACCACCCTAAGCATACCAATCGCCTCGTTCAGGAATGGCTTGTATACCCCCTCCCCAATCTCCTGACATGAACCCTATAGAGCATTTATGGGACGAATTCAAGCGGCGCCTCAAGAAAAGAACCATCACAAACAGGAAAGTTTAAAGAAGGCTGTTGAGGTAGAATGGGCCAAATCTGATCCCTGAGTTACCAAAAAAATGGTCGAATCGATGCCGAAAAGGATGAGAGCAGTGATATATTCAAAAGGAAATTCAACGATTTGTTAATAACTATTATATTTTTTTAATTCATGTTATAACCTTTAATTGTACATAGACTTTTGTCATCCTGGTTGTACTTTGATTGACGGGAAAAATAAAATGTTTTCTAGTTTTTAACTTTTTTTAAAGAAATAAATGTTTACGTTTATAGTTGATCGAATAAATCGAACCATATTATCGGTCGAATAAAGCGAACCATAGGATTTTTTTGAATTTTGCTTTGTTTTACTAGAAAAATAACTCATTGGTACGTAGACTTTTGTCACTCTGTTGTCCGATTACCAGATTTTTTATTTCTTTCCACATTTGTTTGTCCAGTTGCTTGGGTTATTTTTTGTCTTATAAATCATTCTAATCTCTATGTACATTGTAAAGTCCTGGTTGTTGTTCGACATCCTTGCTCTCTAGTAATATTTAATGTTTTTAGTTGCGTTAGCCCGTTATTGTACAATTTGTTTGTGTGGTTGTCAAACTTTCTGATTTCCTTAACTAATGATTCACTGATTATGTCATTGAGTACTCTGTCGAGTCTTTCTACATTGTCATTCTTGATTCATCGTATTTTTGTGCAAATATCTCCATCCTGTATTTAAAAATCTTTTGATTATTTTTCGGATTTATATTCATGTTTATTATTATTTTTATAATTTCGTGGTCAGATATCTTTTCGTCTTCTTTGGGTTGAACCTTTATATTTATCATGTTTCTTACTACGTAGTCGATTAATGTTTTTGTATTGTCTGTTATTCTTGAATGTCCTTTTACAATTTGTTTTAAGCAATTGTTTTCAAAAATCCTTTCCAACTCTTTTTTACATTTGTCGTTCTTATTCCAATCTATATTAAAATCTCCGGCTAATCACGTTTTTGTTGTTTTCTAATACACCATCTAAATTGTCATTTATGAAATTGTAAAATCTTCCCTCGTAATAGCTTGGTCTATATACTCTTACAATTCTCAATTCTTTTTCGTCACATTTAATATTGCATGCTATTATCCAGTGTTCCCAGTCTATTGATTTGTCTACGATTTTATCTACTTTCCACTTATTATTAATTTAAATAGTTACTCCTCCAGCTCTTGTTGAATATGATAAACATGAAATATTGGTATACACATTCAATGTTATTTCTGTTTCTTCTTTGTTGTCAGAAAGGTGTGTTTCCGACTGTATTCTGAAGTTCGGATTGATTTTGTCGGCTAATATGTCCAGGTGTTCAAGTTGTTATGATACCTCGAATATTTGCGTAACTCAACAATATTTGGTTGGTGAAGTGTACTTTTTGATAGTACAAATTGTGTATAGTGTATAGTATATTGTGCTAAGTGAAACTAAGTATTTTTTTTAATGAAGTAGAAGTGCCTGAATGTGTCTGAAATATATAATTTGCTGTTTTTTGTTCATTCATCTCCGGATAAGTATTCTCGACCAGTGAAAGCTTAACACACAGTGACCGACAAAATTAGCATAACACGGACAACTCTTAAATTTTTCAATATTTTCAGCGATTTACCTGATCTTTCCGATATCGAAGTGAACACACCATCCAATCTTGATGAGAATAATAAGTGTACTGAAAAACCTAAAACCACCAATCAAAGTAAAGAATTAGATGCTAGTATTAGCAGACCAACCGACGACTTCTTCATAATATGTAGAATATAATTTCAAATGCTTCTCAAATTATCCAATTGTAAATGTAAACAAGATCAGTTTAATGTCATAGCATATAAAGTATCTTTATAGGCTTAAAAAACAAATAATTTAATGTTTAGCTTTTCTTTTTTGTTTTGCTGTAATTGCTGTAATTACGGAAACGTTGTTTTAAAACCGAACGATAGTTTATACTTTAAAAATTTCGATTGTTACAAACCTGATAGGCTTATCGGAAAACGCGGCGGAGTTTTTTTTCATCATCATCTTCTGACCGCATGATCCACTACAGAGGGCGCGGGGGTAATGCACGCACGAGAGATCTCCAGGCCACTCCACTCTAACTCATCAGGAATTATGCTCAAGCGCAACCAGGCGAACTTTTGGACTTCATCCAATCAGCTCGTCCTGGGTGTGCCAAGCGGTCGTCTACTTGATGGAATCGCATTCAAGGCACTCTTCAGAAGTCGTGATGATAGGACATTCGTGCCACATGACCAAACCATCAAAGCATAGCCCTTTCCGTTAGAAGAAGAAGATGCTCTACATTGAGTTTCTTGCGTACTGCCATGTTTCTCACCCTCCCGCCTAGTAGCTCCCAACAGCACTAAGAAATCTTATTTCGGCAGCTTGTATTCGCGATCTTATTCTTTCCGTCATTTTTTTATGCTCAAAATTGCATAAGCATAGGTGAGAATTGGAACAAATACTGAGTTGAAAACCGCTGACTTGGCTTGGCCACCAAGCTCTGCCTTTCTGACTACAGATCTTCCAAGGCGTTTCAAAAAGCAAAAAGAAGATGACTTACGCTCAACTCTCCCAATGTGATACATTCCTCACCTTGGCTGCGCTGCAACATCCAGTCCATATATATAATGAAAAGGAGTAGTCATAAGACGCATCCTTGGCTAAGTCCAACGCCCACGGTGAAAGGTGTTGAATGGCCCTCAAAAGATTACCGGAAGATTACCGGAGGAACTCGGTCGTATGCCTTTTCCAAATCTACAAAACAGCTGTAGCATTGTCCAAGTACTTAAACCTCGCTATTTAAAACAATATCAATTGAAGTTGAAGTCAACCAATCTAGAAATATAAAAATTTCTGCATGCTACTTTCCAGGTGGCAAAGTCACACGGGGTAAAATTAGGCAATTTAAATCTAATTTCGTTCTTTAGATCAAACTAGCCTTTTCTAATTTGCGGGGATTTTAATTGTCGTAACTCATCTTGGGGTTGTGTTCGCAATAACAGTTGGGGGAAAATTGTTTCTGAATTAAAATTATTTGAACATTTTTAGGTTGTATATCTTCACCAATTTGTATCCCATCGAATACAATATGTCTTCCGTCTCTTGACACAATTCTTACAAACCTTACAAACAACTTGCCAGGAAAGGCGCCGAAATCGACCAATCCCAAGCAATTCCAAGCATTGACCTCCCTCTGGCAGACGTCAGGAAGAAAGTGGACGATAAAATTATGGAGTTAGCTAATGAAAGGTGGAACTCGTTAACCACTTGTGACACTACCCGAATGCTATGGCCGACGTTCAACAGCGCAAGGACTGACAAACTCCTTCTATGCAGCTCTGATGTACGTAATAGCCGGTAATTTCAACATCCGGAACACGAGGAGTAGGAAAGTGGAGGTTTTAAACCCCCCTTTGGGCATCGCAATGGGTCCAATTGGACCTAAGTGAGGCGTATCTCCACCACGTCTACCCACGTACCTAACCTAACCTACAAACCGGACCGAATTTCTAACACGTCCAATTGTCATCAATGACCATTCTTCCGATCATTTTCATGTTGTCTTCGAGTTTAACCAAATAGCTCAACAAACGTATTATTAAAAACAAAAATGGAGGTGATACGTAATAGAGAATGGAATCAATTTAAGTAAGATTGACACACATGATAATGATTATAATATCCGGAACTTAGTTCACGAGAGCTTAAGAAAAATGTGCCTGAATCAACATACTATCAATAGTTAGGCTCAAGTATCTCCTTGCCCATGATTATTTTCCCCAAAAATCAAAGATAGCCAAAGTTGTACCAGTACCCAAGCCATTAGAGTTTCTAGTTACCGCCCAATCAGTTTATTAAGTTGTTTACGTAATTCCAATGTATCTTATAAGATAATACAAAGCTACTTAACTGATAGAAAGTTTTTTGCACAAATCCATTCAGATTCTTCAGTACTTTATCCAATTAAAGCAGGTGTCTCTCACTAATCTGTCCTGGTCCCCCTCCTATATAAAATCTCATTTACATTCTTTCAGCTTCAGACAACTGTAACTTCATAATGAACAACTTACAAAATGTTTTAACTAAAAATAACCTGTGGAAAATTAAATTAAACCCCACTAAAACGCATTCTGCTTTTTCAAGAGAAGCGGAAGAACACTAATTTTCCCAAAGCCAGCTAAGGATCCGTAACTCGTCTTCGTATCACGGTCTTAGCCTAAACACAACATTAACCTATTCGTTTCATATCAATGCAACCATTAAAAAGCAAACATCATTTAAAATCTTGTATCCCCTAATTAATAAAAAGTCCTACTTAAGTAAAGATAACAAACTTCTTTTATATAAAGTCGTTATATTACCAACTCTTCTCTATGCTGCTCCTTGTGGTGCAAAATGTGCAGATTGGCACTTTAAGAGAAGTATACTTGGGCTACCCTGGCAATTCTCCACAGTTTAATTACATACCATAAGTAAAATTCTTAGAATCAAAGAAATGTTGTATCCACGAATGTCAACTGATAAATAACCGTATGCTTTGGTGCATCATTTTAGTTTAAATTATTGAGATTTGTTTTTCAACTGTCAACTAACAAATCTAAAAACGTCCTTCAACTAATAATCTTAGATGCAAAGAATTTATTATGAATACATAAAGTAAGAAAATCCACATTATTGTAAAAAATCATACATACACCTGGAATAATAAATTTGACTTTTGAATTCTTGACAAACTATATGTATGTGTCGGTATGTATTTTAATTTCCTTTTTTGTCTCTTCTAAACTGCAATCATTTTTACATGATAACATTTTTCAAAAGTTAGGTTTTCAAAATTTCTTTTTACTTGAAACGAACTAGAAGAAAACGATTTCGCGTAACAGTAGGATAAATTTCAAATTTCAGAGACCAAACTGTACAAAAAGAAATAAAAAAGCAAAAACGTATAAATTTTGTCTTGGTTTCAATTGTGAGGATATATGTATATATAAAGCGATGTTTGTTTGCTTGTCCTTTATGTACTCTTAAATGGTAAGGGATAGAGCACTGATGTGTTTGGCAACTTTGTTCAGAATTCTATAAAAAATATTTTGGTACAAATTTTTATTTATTTTTTTTATTTCATGCAAAACTATTTTTTTTATTATGCGTAGCAACGCGCACCTGTTGCATATACTAGATGTAAAAAATTACAGTTGATTTTTTACAAAATTAAAAAATTCAGCTCAGGTTATATTACAGCATACAAAACAAATTACAAGGTTCAATAAATGCAACATTTCCAAACTTGCCTCATAACTCAAACAAAGGAATAAAACGGATGTGGATATGAGACCAAACACTTTCGCATGTAGCTTAATTGTGTCAATATGTATAAATGAACTTTGGCATACCAAATGATTTAGAATTTATGCTCATAACCGTCTCTAGAAACAAAACTCGAAGTGGTAATTTCATTTCTTCTTATTCAATAGTAAACATAAAAATGTATTGCGCAACGTAGAGATGCACACATAGTATGTTACGAGAACCCATAGTATGTTACGAGAACCCATACTCTGTTCCTGTTTATATCATATGTGCCAAAGACGTTCATGGACCCGTACTGTATATGTTTGTAGCTACATTGCCTGTCATGTTATGAAGAGCGTAACTAGTTTTATTGATTTATTTGTCGGTCGGTTTTCTGAGACAGACAATTTATTGGTCGTGTTCTGAAATCTTACAAGTTGAATAAATTGTTAACTATAGCTAGTTGTGTGAATTATGTTTTTTATTGTATGTATGTAGAATGAATATCGTTCAGACTTCAGAGTATTAATGTGAAATAATTTCTTTATAAATATGTTATGCATTAATGTGCAATCAAAAATCAATCGAAAGTTAATCAAGCAAAAGAAAAGATACTTACGGTTGTTCGAATTTTCTTCAATATAGTCCCAAACAATTCTTTTGAAGCTATAAGATAATTTAAGAAAAAGTTATTTTGGATATTTGCTTTTTGTATACATTTGTACTTAATATATATATTATATGTAATATATTGTATTGTGTATTTTCTTCAATATAGTCCCATATTTATATACGAAGTACAGGAGGAATTAAGTGAAATAAACAGAGTTGTTTCAAACAGTACATAATTGTTTTTCATACATGATGAGAATGGTCTTCAACTATAACAGTATCTTCTTCCAACACAAAGTGCTACACTTCGGATGCAAGAATGTGATGCCCAGAAATCTTCCGAAAATAAAAATTAATAGAGTAATAGAGGACGTATACACATACAACACGTTTGCAGGAAACATTTATATGTTGTTACCGTCATGTTTGTGTAATTTGTATGTTGAGTGTTTGCACCAATGGTTTGAGCGAATTCAAAATATTTTGAAATGCTGCATATATCTATATACATATGCATGTATGTAGTATATAGTTACGTAGTATACCGCCATGTATAAACCATGTCTATAATGAAATGTTTCATTCGATTCATGATATTAAGACTAGTACAAATTATAATACAGTGAAACCTTTCTAAGTTTTACAACCGCGGTACACTTTTTTGACCATGTTAGGCAGATGCCAACTTGTAAGGGCGTCTGTTTTCTTGATATAAGTAATAAAACGAAAGCTGAGAGAACACTAGCTTACACCCGCCCGCTTCGCCATGTAAGTAGGATCAGTTTGGTATATTTGCAGAAAAATTGAGTTATATCGCCAAAAAAATGGGAAAAAAATGGAATATTAATAAAAATCTCAACAACAGCGCCAGCTATCGTCCACCACTTTCTACCTTTGTATTGTAACACTGGTCAACAGTGAAAAATACTCGGACATACTGAAAATGTTTCTCATAGTACTCGAGCTGTAGATAACGGAAAAAAACAATCATTTGCTCAGATCACGTATAGCAATGAGTTTTATCTCTTTATCCAACGAGGTAGGTTTTACATCGTTTAAATCAGCTTCTCTGTGAGTAATTTAAAAATATATGAAAATTAAAAATTATTTCAAATATATGTACCTAATCTGTTTTTACACGGTAGATACGTTCCACAAAAAAACTTCTACAAAAAAAGACATGAAGTACATAGAAAAAAAGGGGATTGGTTCACTATGCTTCAATCATGTAAAAAGTATTTAAAATTAATTTATATGTACACAGTTTATTGTATAAAAACAAAAGTCAATTCAAATCTTAAAGTAAAAGTAACATAATATGAAATTATAGCAGTTCAGGAATTATAACACATACAAAACATATTCATATACGAAAATAAATTAGATTATTAAAGGGAAATTCTGAAGGATTTCGTAAGTAAAAATATTTCTTTAAAATTTCAATCAAACAGCTTTTTTCAATCGTGCTAAATCGAATGAAAACGTGTAATACGGAATCATTTTTTTGTTTTTTTCCAAAGCATGTTAGTTCAAAAACGTGTAAAAATAGAATTGGGTGTTTATTAAAATATATTCGATTAGCCAGATTGCGTAAGAATAATATTTGAAGTACATTAAAGGCATAAAATGAGTTTAAATAACATGAGCTTGTGGAGAATTTACACCAAGAAAATAACACCATTAATTGAAGTGTTACTTTTCTTATTTAAATTACCCCATCAGGATAAATCTTGGGCAACTCACATTTGTTGCCTTATGTGTCACCGACAGGTTGGTTTAATGGGCCATTTTCTGCAATGCCTTTTGGAGCCCCAGAGTCAGGCGGATTGTTACTTTTGTCGCACCAATGTTAAGGGATTTTCTCGAAAATCTAAGCATACCATAAAATATGAAGATGTATCTTCTGTAACAAAGCCAGCACCCGGTGATGTGCCGTGGTGCTCCAGTAAGGTGTTCACTCTCAACTCAGAAATAAATAAGTAAAGAGATATTTAACTTCTGCCATTTTTACCCCTAGTCCATGGCGGAAATTCTCAAGTGTAGGTTGTGAAGGATTAGTGTGTAGTGGAATTCCCTTGTATTTCACACTTTTACAAGATTCCCGGATTGACCACGATAATGGCGGAAAATTCGCGGATTTTTTAGCAACATGGCCGCCGATTCGTGAATTTGCCCACGATCATGTAGTATTATTCGGAGATTACAGTATTATTTTAAGATTACTAATATTTGTAATAGGGGCTTGGGTGAATAAAAATGTAATGCTACGCTCTATTTACAGGAGTACTTTGCATCAATTTAATTCTTCAGAGTAAAATATAGCTGATTTAGATGCCATGACTGGCAAATGAACTTAGTTTTATATCCTTCATTTATGAATTATGAAAACTTCTGCAATTAAATTACGTAATTTGTTAAGGGCAATGGATACAACTATACCAACTATCAAACAAATTTGCAATTAACTTTCATCCGTATTTCTGTAAAACAATTAAAATGAGCAAATAAGCTATTTATTTTAAGTGATTTAAGCAAACCTTTCAATAATATTGGTATTATTTTAGTTACCAGTACACATGTTTCGTGTGAATGCATTTTTTCGGTATTAGGCATATGCAAAAATACATACACTACTTCATGTGTATTCATTAATAATCAATGTAAATAATGACAAAATTATTTAGTCCTAGTACCTCAGACTGTAACTCTCAGAAAGCTACTTCATGAACATACGCTTTGTTAGTTTGCTTATCCCTCCTTACTGTGTTGAAAATTTAACACGAAAATTTTAAAAAAGTTCAAGTAACGATCGAATTTTCAAATAAGAACTCTAATTCAACCCCACGAGAACCGTAGTCGTGCAAGTGCATCAGCTGTTTACCAGCTGTTCGCAAGAGCTCACACGTATTCACAGATAGGGGACAAAAAAGCGTATAAAAAACGCTGTCAGATGAAATCAAGGGACAAGAGAGGAAGAAGTTGAATATCTCTATACTATATATTATATTTCAGAAAACTATAAGAATAATAGTGATTTGGAAAATTTAAATGCTCCATCGGATTTATTTTTTGATGTCGGCCCTCGCCAGTAGTCAGCCGCTTCGTTATAAAAGCCAACAAGGCCTTAGGATACAGCATTTTTCCAATTCTCATAAGGAGATACACATTATAATATCAGCCGTCTATGCTTACGAGCTTAAAAATGGCAGACAACATACAAAAGCTAAGAAACAATTTCACAAACACACGGAAGATACATTGTCGTAGGCTCACAAAAAAATGCGAAGAAAAGTTGGGCATAAGAAAGGCACACCGGGAATTCGGGATTCCAAAAAAAGCAGTGACTTATTTTTTAGCCACAACTAATAACTTCACAAAAAAAAAAAATCTAGGCAAAATAGAAAAGTGGCGTGATGGAATCAGCAGAGCGGCCCGCGCTCTTAAGCACGGGTGAGAATGCTGAACCTGAAACATCAGGCCACCGAGCTAGTGCATCAGGCCACCAGCCAAATCCACAAGAGGAAAGGAGAAAGAGGAGGAAGAAACTGCATCCGCAGTCGAACCTGGTGAAGCGCCGCCCCACTGTAACCTCAGGCGATAGGAATGTTGCGGGAAAGCCTACAGCAACAACAACAGCAGTAGTAAAGGCGAATGAAGAAGCAACAACAACTGCAGCAGCATCAGCAACAGCCTCAACGGACATAATCGAGGCGAAACAACAACAACATCCAATCGACGACGTGCAATACGAGTCGGCAGAGGGCGAGGGGAGATTCTCCTACGGAGGTAGAGGGAACTCCTACAGTGACCTAATGTCATCCGATTCGGATGACGAAGAGGAGGAGGATCTGGAGCAATTGAGGGAGATCCAGAGGAAGAGGGAGGAGCTGGATGCCCACATACAGGCCCTCCAAAATAAATTAAAGGCCAGGAGAGCGACCAAGGAAGCTGCACAGCAACAACAGCAGCAACAACAACAACAAGCACAAAAACAACAACAGCAGCAACAACAACAGCGGCAACAACAACAACAAGCACAAAAACAACAACAACAGCAACTGAAGAAGAAGAAGCCGCAGCAGCAGCAACAACAACAGCAGCAGAAGAAGAAGCCGCAGCAGCTACAACAGCAGCAGCATTAGGATACAGCCTTAGGATACAGCATTTTTCCAATTCTCATAAGGAGATACACATTATAATATCAGCCGTCTATGCTTACGAGCTTAAAAATGGCAGACAACATACAAAAGCTAAGAAACAATTTCACAAACACACGGAAGATACATTGTCGTAGGCTCACAAAAAAATGCGAAGAAAAGTTGGGCATAAGAAAGGCACACCGGGAATTCGGGATTCCAAAAAAAGCAGTGACTTATTTTTTAGCCACAACTAATAACTTCACAAAAAAAAAAATCTAGGCAAAATAGAAAAGTGGCGTGATGGAATCAGCAGAGCGGCCCGCGCTCTTAAGCACGGGTGAGAATGCTGAACCTGAAACATCAGGCCACCGAGCTAGTGCATCAGGCCACCAGCCAAATCCACAAGAGGAAAGGAGAAAGAGGAGGAAGAAACTGCATCCGCAGTCGAACCTGGTGAAGCGCCGCCCCACTGTAACCTCAGGCGATAGGAATGTTGCGGGAAAGCCTACAGCAACAACAACAGCAGTAGTAAAGGCGAATGAAGAAGCAACAACAACTGCAGCAGCATCAGCAACAGCCTCAACGGACATAATCGAGGCGAAACAACAACAACATCCAATCGACGACGTGCAATACGAGTCGGCAGAGGGCGAGGGGAGATTCTCCTACGGAGGTAGAGGGAACTCCTACAGTGACCTAATGTCATCCGATTCGGATGACGAAGAGGAGGAGGATCTGGAGCAATTGAGGGAGATCCAGAGGAAGAGGGAGGAGCTGGATGCCCACATACAGGCCCTCCAAAATAAATTAAAGGCCAGGAGAGCGACCAAGGAAGCTGCACAGCAACAACAGCAGCAACAACAACAACAAGCACAAAAACAACAACAGCAGCAACAACAACAGCGGCAACAACAACAACAAGCACAAAAACAACAACAACAGCAACTGAAGAAGAAGAAGCCGCAGCAGCAGCAACAACAACAGCAGCAGAAGAAGAAGCCGCAGCAGCTACAACAGCAGCAGAAGCAGCCACAGCAGCAACAACAGCAGCTGCAACCATCTGCAACGAAGAATGAGAGATGGCCGCCGATCAATGTTTTCGGGCTGGAGATGAAGGAGGTCGACACTCTGTGTAAGTTGGCCACCAATAATTCCTTTTATTTAAAATATAAAGGGCCCTTACGAATGTCTGTCCACTGCTCGTCAGGGGCAGACTTTCACATTATAAAAGAAAGGCTAGCGGCGGTAGGGGCCGAGTTTTTTTCGTACAGCCCAAAAGGGAAGAAAATGCAGACCATGCTCCTTAAGGGCGTGGATCCTGCTACTGATCCCGAAGAGATCCTCGCTGTACTGCGCCAGGCGCAGAGCGACGATGTCACGTTCGTTGGGGTTAAGCCCTTCACCACTGCGGTAACGAAAAGGGAGAACAGGAAACTTCCGTTCTTCCTTGTTCAGGTCACCCCAGACAGTAGAATAGAGAGCCTAAAGCGAATGACTCGTTTAGGCTCCAGTTCTGTTAGTTGGGAAACATTAATAAAGACGAAGCACATACTCCAATGTGCTCGCTGTCAGAGGTTTGGGCATGCCGCGGCGAACTGCAACATGGAGTCTCGCTGCGTCAAATGCGCAGAAACCCACAATCCAGGGGAATGCCGTTTAGGGAAGGAAAAAGTCGAGGACAGGGCTATGCTCACATGCGTACTCTGTAAGACCAATGGGCACCCTGCTAATTATCGGGGATGCCCTAAAGTCCAGGAGATCAGGCGAAAGAGTATAGCGGCAAAGAACCAAGTCAAAATGGTAGAAGCGAGGCCAGTGCCCCGTGTTCCAGCTACCACTGTTACGCCGGCCGTCTCCTACGCCCAAATGGCATCAGGAAGGCGACCGGTACAACAGACAGTGCCGAAGGTGACCCCGGTCCCAGTGGCCAGGCAACCTGAAGTAAATCTGGATATGATGGCGGTACTGCTCTCTATCCAGGGGCAGATCGCTCAGCTCGAGAAACAGTTCCAAGAGCAAGCAGCGCGAATAGAATTGATCTACTCGACGGTGCTTGCCGTGCTAAACGCATCATCGGTCTAATGGCTGCGCACGCAGCTAGTAACCTTAAGATCCTAGTAGTGAATGTGAATTCGCTGATTAGGACAGAACGCAAATTAACGCTCTGCAACCTTATGCAAACTCACAATCCAGACGTGCTGATGGCCAGCGAAACTAAGCTGAACCAGACGCGCACACTCTGGTACAAGAATTACCACGTAGTTCGAAGAGACCGTCCCCAATCCTTGCGAGGGGGCGGGGTCGCTCTCTTAATCAAATAAGGCCTCTGTCATAAGGTCATGTATAGCAGTGAAGTGCGAAGATTTCAAGTGCTAGAAACGTGTATTGCACGCATTCCTCTTCAGGGTGGAAAGCGGTTATATGTGATCGCGATCTACGCAGCTGACAATCCTGCACTCAATCGCAACTTCATTTCAGAACTCGATACTCTTTTCACTAGCCTTCGACTGAGCTCAGAGGAAAACTACCATATCATTGCTGGGGATTTGAACTCCAAGCATAGAGAATGGGGCAATAGAGTGCATAACGACAGGGGGACCCCACTGTATAACTGGTTGGCAGAGCACAATATTGAGTTCAAGCTAGATTTGCTTGCAACTGATAGGCCATCGTACCCCAGATCCGGGTCCTATCTGGATCTGTTGCTGATCGACAGACGACTGACTATACTAGACGTGGAAAGACGCACGCGGAACTGTTTAACTGCGGTTGAGTACGAGAGTGATCACTGCGGACTCTTCGCAGCTATTCAGCTCCCGAACGAGGTGGAAGAACTGGAGGAGTATGTCCAGAGGAATCCTTATAATTACAATAAGGTCCGCTGGCCTCGCTTCTCCAGGACGTTATCCACAGAACTACGTTCGAGTGGGATCAATCCTCCATCAAACAGAAACCTGACGAACGAAGAGGTTAACAGGTACCTCATACAAATGAACGACGTAATTAAACGTACCATGGACAAGACTATTCCGAAGGTAGTAAAAAGCGATGACAGCGATGTTTATCGAAATGCTACCATCGATGCACTTCACGTGCACAAAAGTAGGCTGCTGTCAAGACTCAAACTCTTACACAGGCGGTTTACAAATCCACAAGACGCGGCAGTCAGGGAATTGAAGTCGGAGATCAAGAACCTCCAACAGTTAATACGTATGAACTATAGCTTGGCTATAAGCTTGCACTGGGGCAATAAAATCCGGGCTGTACGATCTAACAACCCGGGTATGTTTCCAAAAGTAAATGAAATATTTCGGAGGAAAGATCAAAACGACATTCAGTCCGTTAGACTTCCCAAAACGACAAATAACGAACAATTACTGACTTCAGTTGGCATCGATCCAGATGGAGCAGTGCTAGACAACGACTTTTTCGTGGTTGAAGATCCCCAGGAGAAGGTGAAAGCAATTGGTGCTGTGTTTCAGCGAGTGTATACGGTCAACGAGGTTCGTAGACCGAATCACGACCTGGAGCATAGAGAATCGCTAAACCACATCGAGCTCCGAAACGAGATAAGTCAATGGCGATCTGAGAATCCTGGTTTTACCAGGTTCAGTGACGATAACATGGCAAATAATGCCGTCGCCAATGATGGAAATCAGATCTTGATTTCTCAAGAGAACTGGTATCCGACATTCAGTGGAACAAAGACAAAAAGCAATGCACGGGTGCCTGTCTGATTGACTTGGAGAAAGCGTTCGGCACCGTTTGGTTAGAGGGCCTCTTCCTCAAGCTGGTCAGGCTCGGCATAAGCAAATCATTGCTATACATGATCTATGACATGATAATAGGTAGAAAGTTCGTCGTGAAAAGTGGCCTGCAACAGGGAGCGGTTGGTTCGCCGATCTTGTTCTCAATATTCACTGCAGATCTTATAGGTTCCATGCCGCATTTAATTGCGTACGCCGACGATCTAGTAGCTTACAAATCAGGTCCGAAGGTCGAAGTAATAAGTAACTTGCTGCTACTTGACTTCGAACAAATTCAGCGATTTTGCGACGACTGGAAGTTGATTATCAACTTCCTGAAATGCGAAACTATCCTTTTCAGGACCCCGCTGTGCATGGCAGCATGGTATACGCGCACAAACTGGCGTAAGTTCGGCATAGTTGACCCGCAGGGACGGCCGTTAGATGTGAAAAGTGTAGTAAGGTATCTAGGCATTTGGTTGGACCAATATCTGTATTTTGACAAACATATATATATTGCTCTGGCGAAAGCTAAAAAGGCCTTTGCTGTGGCAAGGGGGTTGTTTTACAGCAGCCAACTTGACACCAGAGTAAAGGTAATCTGCTACATGTCCCTCATCCGCCCAGTTATGGCCTACGGTTGTCCACTGTGGTTCAATGTGAGTCCTTCCCAGATGGAAAAGATGAGGTTGTTCGAGAGACAGTGTCTTCGCACTTGTCTCCGGTTGTATCGTACACCCGAGTCTGAGTACAAGAAGTTCTATCCTAACGAGGTCCTGTACAATGAGGCAAACTTGAACAGGATAGATAATTTTATTATTAAACTGATCAGAAGGCATATTGCACGAGCTATGACTTCTTCCAACAGTCTGATCTTTGGGGCTTACTACCCCAATTGTATATTCCATGAGAGAGTGCACCTCACCGGCTTTATTCCTCCTGAAGCATTCCTCTATCTCGACACAACTGGCCTAATACAGGATACACAAGGATGTCCAGTCATCTACCATGTCGTACGCCGAACAGTGGACAGGCGACTCCAATACGAACGGGATGTCGCTCGCATTCACGAGGATCTCCTCCGGTTCAGTAGAGCGATCTCTGCTCGAGACAGGAGAGAGTCTGCCAAAGAACGGCAATTTTACTGGTGGCTACACCAAAACCAGCCCCCGCCGCCGCTGGATTTTCAAAATGACGCGGTAGTTGACCATAGTGGCCAACTTACATAGATCTTAGGGTAGCGTAGGAAAAAAAAATATAAAATAAAAAAAAAAAATTTAAAAGAAAAAAAAAAAAAGGTGCACCACGGCGTATAAATTTTATATGTTAGGCATATACATAACATATACGCCCTGGTGCATGTGCCGTACTGTTACGGACATAGTTAAGTTAGCTCATAAGTTTTTATATTAGGTTACGTAAGTTTAAGATAGGTTAAGATAGATATATAATGCCAAGTTTTTTACCAGTTTTCTTGGCCAAACTAATCAGAAAGTACATTCAGACAAAATAAAAAAAAAAAAAAAAAAAACCATAGTCTAAGCCGAAAGGCACAATTAAATTTAGTTCAGAATAGCTTAGAGTACCCGTATAGGGTCAGTAGGTTAGATGTAAGAACGATTGTTAAGTTAGTTAAGCTAGTTTTAGTTATTTTTGTCTAGCATGTAAGAAAAATGAATTATAAAATAAAACAAAAACGAACTAAAAAAAAAAAAAAAAAAATATGGAGAGCCCCAGAGTCAGGCGGATTGTTACTTTTGTCGCACCAATGTTAAGGGATTTTCTCGAAAATCTAAGCATACCATAAAATATGAAGATGTATCTTCTGTAACAAAG
Source organism: Eristalis pertinax (assembly GCA_907269125.1). Classification (NCBI taxonomy): domain Eukaryota; kingdom Metazoa; phylum Arthropoda; class Insecta; order Diptera; family Syrphidae; genus Eristalis; species Eristalis pertinax. The sequence goes on along the minus strand of OU026146.1, from coordinate 15,804,551 downwards.
CCAGCACCCGGTGATGTGCCGTGGTGCTCCAGTAAGGTGTTCACTCTCAACTCAGAAATAAATAAGTAAAGAGATATTTAACTTCTGCCATTTTTACCCCTAGTCCATGGCGGAAATTCTCAAGTGTAGGTTGTGAAGGATTAGTGTGTAGTGGAATTCCCTTGTATTTCACACTTTTACAAGATTCCCGGATTGACCACGATAATGGCGGAAAATTCGCGGATTTTTTAGCAACATGGCCGCCGATTCGTGAATTTGCCCACGATCATGTAGTATTATTCGGAGATTACAGTATTATTTTAAGATTACTAATATTTGTAATAGGGGCTTGGGTGAATAAAAATGTAATGCTACGCTCTATTTACAGGAGTACTTTGCATCAATTTAATTCTTCAGAGTAAAATATAGCTGATTTAGATGCCATGACTGGCAAATGAACTTAGTTTTATATCCTTCATTTATGAATTATGAAAACTTCTGCAATTAAATTACGTAATTTGTTAAGAGCAATGGATACAACTATACCAACTATCAAACAAATTTGCAATTAACTTTCATCCGTATTTCTGTAAAACAATTAAAATGAGCAAATAAGCTATTTATTTTAAGTGATTTAAGCAAACCTTTCAATAATATTGGTATTATTTTAGTTACCAGTACACATGTTTCGTGTGAATGCATTTTTTCGGTATTAGGCATATGCAAAAATACATACACTACTTCATGTGTATTCATTAATAATCAATGTAAATAATGACAAAATTATTTAGTCCTAGTACCTCAGACTGTAACTCTCAGAAAGCTACTTCATGAACATACGCTTTGTTAGTTTGCTTATCCCTCCTTACTGTGTTGAAAATTTAACACGAAAATTTTAAAAAAGTTCAAGTAACGATCGAATTTTCAAATAAGAACTCTAATTCAACCCCACGAGAACCGTAGTCGTGCAAGTGCATCAGCTGTTTACCAGCTGTTCGCAAGAGCTCACACGTATTCACAGATAGGGGATAAAAAAGCGTATAAAAAACGCTGTCAGATGAAATCAAGGGACAAGAGAGGAAGAAGTTGAATATCTCTATACTATATATTATATTTCAGAAAACTATAAGAATAATAGTGATTTGGAAAATTTAAATGCTCCATCGGATTTATTTTTTGATGTCGGCCCTCGCCAGTAGTCAGCCGCTTCGTTATAAAAGCCAACAAGGCCTTAGGATACAGCATTTTTCCAATTCTCATAAGGAGATACACATTCTAATATCAGCCGTCTATGCTTACGAGCTTAAAAATGGCAGACAACATAAAAAAGCTAAGAAACAATTTCACAAACACACGGAAGATAGATTGTCGTATGCTCACAAAAAAATGCGAAGAAAAGTTGGGCATAAGAAAGGCACACCGGGAATTCGGGATTCCTAGAGACACGTTGCAGGTCCGAATTCATTTTAGAGTTATCGAGAAACCCAGAAGAATGGGACCTTAAATAATTCTTAATGCCGCGGAGGAACTGGCTCCTGTAAACTGGGTTAGAAATTTGGGAATATGGGGTTTTCCACAGAAACCCATAGACATCTTAAACACCATCAAATAATTCGAGACGACAAAAGCAAGGACCCTTTTAAAGATGAGCTTCTCGGGATGTCATGGTACTACGGCTTTGTAAAACGTCACAATAAATTGTAGACTATCAAAAGGGCGGACCATAGTGTCAGAGGAGTCAGTCAGGATGTGGTTCCGGGATCTGAGGGGATATTTGGAGGAAATCGATGCAGCAGACTGGATAACGCCTCAAGGGTGTTTATTGGCGAAGAGACTTCCTTCTGCCTATCACCATATAGGGGTTAGAATATACCCGAGGTAGGCATACCTTTCGTAAGAGGCAACTAAAATCCACCCTTCCTATACTCGGGTTAATATCTATACATATCATGAATGCAATGGATAAAACAAACAGATTAAATACCCCAGGTGGCAGTCCAGATTCACTGGAAAATCCACCCTCTTCAGAGGTCGGCTATACGGATCCTGGGAAGAGCCAATTGTTGCATCTTATAAATCCCTTTGCGAAGAAATCAAGGGTAACACGGTGATGGTGGATAATCAAGGCCGTGCATCTCCGGAAAAAGAAGCCCGCCGGAGGAGCAAGACAAACGGGACTCATTGAAATTGGAACAAATGGCGGAAGAAAACAAAGAGCTCCGTCTAAAACTAAATAAAATGGATGTTCTCTATCAGGAACTGAAAAACGAAAAGAAGAAAACGAGGTTTTAAAGAACTCAATAACGCTAGAAAAACGCGAAGCAACTCCACGTGCGGCTAGGCTTAAATACCAGGCGGATGAAGGGGAGCTGGAGTTTGAAACAAATCGGGGGTCCAAGAAACGTCCCAGCAAGAAACGAAGAGCTGGGTCTTTGCCGGAAATTGGGATCCCAATGCAAAATAGAGATCATCGGTTAAATCAAAAACCGCCTGAAGGAAAATCACGTTCTCCGAAAATTCAGTGGAATACCTACGCAAATAAGCTAGAGAGACCACTCACACTGTTATAGCAAGAGGTCTTCATACATCATTTACGAAAGACGACGTTATAAGTGACATTAAAACAAAAGGTTTGAAAATAATCGACGCCGTAAATATTTTGGAAAAAAAACAAAACAACAAACCGAAGGCGGCCAGGAAATCTTTGTCAAGTATGGACTCCCGTTGGTTATGCTCACTTTCGACAGAACCGAAAATAAAGATAATATTTACAAAGTAAATAAAATTCTGAATATGGCAGTCCAGATAGAGCCTATGAGCACGAACAGATCAATACCGCAGTGCAAACGTTGTCCAGATTTTAATCATAGACAATCGTACTGCCGAAAGGAACCGAAATGTAGAAAATGCGCTGGAAACCATTTATCCGAAAAATGCGATCTAAGAAAAGAAGTTTCGGTGACATGCGCAGTAAGGGCAAGCATCCGGCAAACTATCGTGGTTGTGAAGTTGCAAAGGAACTCCAAAAAAAGTCACTGCCACGACAGAAACACCTAAAGAGGAAGAAAATACGGTATCAGTGTCCAAAATATACCAGTGAACAAAATAAAATTAATAATGTAATTTTTGACAAACTATCCAAGCTTGAGTCAAAACCTAGTATAAAGCATAAAACAAAATGAATATGAACAAGTCGATCAACATTTTAACATGGAACGTAAATGGTCTCAGAGAAACTAAAGATATTCCTAAAAACCGCCAACATTGACGTGTGCTTGATATTCGAGACCCATTTGACAAGGAAATTAAAATAAAAGGGATTCAGTGCGTATCATGCATACTATCCCTCGTTCATTTATCTTCCTCTGCGATGTAAACTTACAAGCATCAAGCTGGAACGAATTTTATCATTTAATGCAGAATATACGTTCTGGGGTGCGCTAAAAATCTCAACGAAAGGTATTGTATTGTACAAAGTCGGTATGCACTTCGGACTAGATTTCCATTCGACAGGAAAACCGAGACCTATTGGCCCTCCGACGTAGCAAAATTACCTAACCTGGTAGACTTTTACGCTACAAAAGGAGTATATTCCAATTTTATGAAAATAGAGGAACATTTTGACCTCTCCTCTGACCGCGCACCAATAGTTTCGACAGTAAGCGATAGGCTAATGAAAGTAGAAGGACCACCTAGACTAACAAATAATAGAACAAACTGGGACAGTTTCTAATATGATTTCGAAACCAACAGTTAAATGTCTCACTGAAAACACCACTTGAGTTAGAAGCAGAAGTCGATATTTTTATATCGACCATCCAGTACCCTGCATGGAAACACACTCAAAGAAAAAAGTAGCCAAAGGAGAAGGAACAAATTACCCGCCGGAATTAAAAGGGCTCCTTCGCGAAAAGACTAGAGCGCGCAGGGTAAAGCATACCTTATTTTTTATGCAATAATCTTAAAATTTATTTAAAGACTTGAAAAATCACGATACCTCGGTCTATCTTCAAGGCCTAACAAACGAAAAAACTCCGAATTACTTACTTGAGCATTGAAAAATATAAGAAAGCTTCAACTGCATTCGGCACCAATCCGGAAAAACAATCGAGAATGGGCAAAGAGTGACAAAGAAAAGGCAGACCTCGTTTGATGGACAAATGTTGGCTATGATTTAATTACCGACAAATTCTGAGGAAATTACCAAAAAAAGCGATTACTAAGCTCCAACACTTAATAAACGCTTCGTTTAGAATACGTTCCAATCCGGGTAAACCGCCAAATGAAAAAATCATATAGACCGATATCACTTTTACCTACAACATCAAAACTATTTGAGAAACTGTTACTGAAACTGATCCAACCAGTTATAGAAGAAAGACGCCTTATACCTGATCATCAATTTGGATTCAGAAGGAATCATTCCACAATTGACCAAGTATTTAGAATAACCAACGAAATTGAAAAGGCACTAGAGGAACAAAAGGTTTGCTCCAAAATCTCGGTTTGGCTTTCCGAAAAATGTATATATCATTTTAGAATCCTACCTAAAAAATATGATATTTAGAGTCAAGCACGAATTTAAGGACATTTCAGCCGAGGTCCCGCAAGAGAGTGTTTTTGGTCCTACTCAGTTCTTGCTATATACCCGGGACAAACTGAGGCTACAATAAAGGCTACGCTTGCAGACTATACGGCTATTCTGACTACGGAAACTACAATCGAGACCGCTACTAAAAACTGCAACACGCTTTAAATAAAATTTGTGATTGGACAAAACTTTGGCGCATTGCTCTCAATGAAACCAAATCCACGCATATTTTACCTACGAAAACAAATAACAAACAATATATCCGTCTTCAACCTTGCTAGGAAGTTAAGAACTCGACTTCATGGTCATTGTCAATCATGCCATACTCCACACAGTGGACATGAGAAACCTCGTACGCCGACTCCAACGAACGAAACAGTTCGACTTAGCGCAATGAGTAAAAACCGCTATTGACGATTCCATTAGGTGATTTTACCGAAAAATTGACCAGTCTCAAGCAAAAACATTTTGATATTAAAGCTACTGCATAGGGAAACCTAGTCGTAGCAAAGAACAACAAATCCAAAGGGGATGGGTGTGCTTAGTGGGTAAAAATCTGACACTACTATGAGTAGACGGGTATCATAGTGTCTTACAACAGCGTAAAAACAATAGCCTAGTAATTAAGTGGATTATCTTAAGATAAACCACTTGGAAAGCAGCAGGTATTTCTATGTTCGCCCACAGCCGCACCTGTTGACAATTTTTTTACGAACAAACCCGCGGAATGACATATCCAGTTTGGTCCATTCGAAGTTTTACGGATATACAGATAATATATTATGTAATTATCATATCTGTTGGATGATGGCTGTATGTACATTATAGGTGTTTCTGAAACCTGAGGCAAAATCGCACGAGAGTTCAGATTTATTTAACATTAATGCTTTTAGAATGGTTTGTGCTGTTCTACTACAGAATAACGAGGGTGGTGGAGTGCCATAATACAATATACAAAATAGATTCCAATGCATATATTCCAATTCTGCATCCTAAGAGAATTCTATACGTATGGCTCTTAGATAAAGTGGGTTGAGGCGTATACTCCAAAGAATTAAACCTACGCTAAAATATAATGTAATATCAACAATTGATATTTAGATTTTCATAGATAGCCGGGTCAAAATAAAGTCTCATGATACGATGTCTAAACTCTATGCTGGGGATTAGCTGTCGCTCAGCTGTTAAAGGGATGCCAACAGTGATTGGTTGGAAGAACCTATACAAGGTTTCATCTGGGAATGATAAGGAGACAGGATAAGGGTAATTTATAGCTTTCATTAAAATGCATTATGCTAAGAAAAGATTTTTAGAATTTTTTTTTACTCTAAAGGAATACTCAATTCTATGTCCCTAATTCTTAAAGCCTGCTTTTATTATTGCCCTGATGCATTGCAATGATAGCTATAACTGACCCCTAATAGAGGCTAACTACTGGATACCCAAGTGGCTGACAACTGGATCTGAAGGGGCTGACTACTCCAGAATCACATTTTATTTTTGTAAATTATTTCTTTTACGTGAAAACTTAACTAAATAACGCCTGAAATTTATAATCTACATATTTCAACTAATCAGACAATCGAAATTCTCTATTCAAAAGTTGAATATTGGATTTTTAAGGACCAAATGAACATACAAAAAAGTTAAACCCTTTTCCATTCTGTGTTTACAGCGAAACCCGAAATAAATGGAATAAGGACCACAATTATTGCAAAATGTAAGGAAAGTGCACCGGACTGATTTCGACCGATGATTCGTGTCTTGAGTACAAATGTATGATCCTAGAATTTTTTATCACAGTTTTATTGAGAAAGCATTGCTCTTGCATAATGGAAAACAAATTATCAAAAGAGCTCTAAGTGTTTGAGAACTATTTCAATGCAATTTTGTTTCTTTATTGGTAACATGTTGTTTGCATACTTTCCTTCTGTTACTTTAATTTGTTACTTAAATATGTTACTTATATGTGTTCTGGAATTTGTTACATAAATTTGTTTTTGAAAAATTAGTTTTGGTACTCACTGTACACAATAAATCGAACCTGCTGTGATCAGACCCATCCTCCCATACGGCTGTAGTTGTCCCATACTCAACGTCGGTACACATCTCAACACTATAAGAAACGTACAACGACAATCCAGTATCTGTATAAGTGGAGCCTTGAGAACGACTCCCTTCGTCGCACTTAAAACCATACTAAACCTCCCCCCTCGATATGCTTGGCAAGCATATAGCAACCAACTGTGCAATACGATTAAAAGCATGCTCTCAATGGCACGATTGAGCATTTGGACAAGCCAAAATCCTATTAGAACAGCGACTTACCTCTATTAACCTTGTTTATATTTCACCGGTATGCCTGCCAGAGAAAAACTACGAAACCCTGATTCCGGAAGGAGATATATGCTATGACGGCAATATACCACAGATGTATCCAAAACGGAAGACGGAGTAGAAATGATGTATTATCTGAACATTTCTACCTCAACAAATCAATACACATACTTAGTTAGTGTCTGCCAAGCGGAAATAATGGCGATCAGCGAAGCGCTGTCCTGGCTTAAGTGGAACGTGGTATCCACCCGCGAAAATGATGAAACCATTTGTGATATACCTACATATATCACAAATGGTTTCATCCCCTTTCCCCCCTTTCACCCCCTAGCTACCTTTATGTTACAACTCAAATATCAAAGTAAACTAAAAGTTAACGCCTTATGGAATACGGATGTGGGCCCTCGCCAGTAGTCAGCCGCTTCGTTATAAAAGCCAACAAGGCCTTAGGATACAGCATTTTCCCAATTCTCATAAGGAGATACACATTCTAATATCAGCCGTCTATGCTTACGAGCTTAAAAATGGCAGACAACATACAAAAGCTAAGAAACAATTTCACAAACACACGGAAGATACATTGTCGTAGGCTCACAAAAAAATGCGAAGAAAAGTTGGGCATAAGAAAGGCACACCGGGAATTCGGGATTCCTAGAGACACGTTGCAGGTCCGAATTCATTTTAGAGTTATCGAGAAACCCAGAAGAATGGGACCTTAAATAATTCTTAATGCCGCGGAGGAACTGGCTCCTGTAAACTGGGTTAGAAATTTGGGAATATGGGGTTTTCCACAGAAACCCGTAGACATCTTAAACACCATCAAATAATTCGAGACGACAAAAGCAAGGACCCTTTTAAAGATGAGCTTCTCGGGATGTCATGGTACTACGGCTTTGTAAAACGTCACAATAAATTGTAGACTATCAAAAGGGCGGACCATAGTGTCAGAGGAGTCAGTCAGGATGTGGTTCCGGGATCTGAGGGGATATTTGGAGGAAATCGATGCAGCAGACTGGATAACGCCTCAAGGGTGTTTATTGGCGAAGAGACTTCCTTCTGCCTATCACCATATAGGGGTTAGAATATACCCGAGGTAGGCATACCTGTCGTAAGAGGCAACTAAAATCCACCCTTCCTATACTCGGGTTAATATCTATACATATCATGAATGCAATGTATAAAACAAACAGATTAAATACCCCAGGTGGCAGTCCAGATTCACTGGAAAATCCACCCTCTTCAGAGGTCGGCTATAGGGATCCTGGGAAGAGCCAATTGTTGCATCTTATAAATCCCTTTGCGAAGAAATCAAGGGTAACACGGTGATGGTGGATAATCAAGGCCGTGCATCTCCGGAAAAAGAAGCCCGCCGGAGGAGCAAGACAAACGGGACTCATTGAAATTGGAACAAATGGCGGAAGAAAACAAAGAGCTCCGTCTAAAACTAAATAAAATGGATGTTCTCTATCAGGAACTGAAAAACGAAAAGAAGAAAACGAGGTTTTAAAGAACTCAATAACGCTAGAAAAACGCGAAGCAACTCCACGTGCGGCTAGGCTTAAATACCAGGCGGATGAAGGGGAGCTGGAGTTTGAAACAAATCGGGGGTCCAAGAAACGTCCCAGCAAGAAACGAAGAGCTGGGTCTTTGCCGGAAATTGGGATCCCAATGCAAAATAGAGATCATCGGTTAAATCAAAAACCGCCTGAAGGAAAATCACGTTCTCCGCCGGCTATACATGCCATCGGCATTAATGCCTATAAGAAATTGCATAGTTTGCTTAAAGAAACTATTAATTCAGAATTTATGCGGAAAAAATACAGTGGAATACCTACGCAAATAAGCTAGAGAGACCACTCACACTGTTATAGCAAGAGGTCTCCATACATCATTTACGAAAGACGACGTTATAAGTGACATTAAAACAAAAGGTTTGAAAATAATCGACGCCTAAATATTTTGGAAAAAAACAAAACAACAAACCGAAGGCGGCCAGGAAATCTTTGTCAAGTATGGACTCCCGTTGGTTATGCTCACTTTCGACAGAACCGAAAATAAAGATAATATTTACAAAGTAAATAAAATTCTGAATATGGCAGTCCAGATAGAGCCTATGAGCACGAACAGATCGATACCGCAGTGCAAACGTTGTCCAGATTTTAATCATAGACAATCGTACTGCCGAAAGGAACCGAAATGTAGAAAATGCGCTGGAAACCATTTATCCGAAAAATGCGATCTAAGAAAAGAAGTTTCGGTGACATGCGCAGTAAGGGCAAGCATCCGGCAAACTATCGTGGTTGTGAAGTTGCAAAGGAACTACAAAAAAAGTCACTGCCACGACAGAAACACCTAAAGAGGAAGAAAATACGGTATCAGTGTCCAAAATATACCAGTGAACAAAATAAAATTAATAATGTAATTTTTGACAAACTATCCAAGCTTGAGTCAAAACCTAGTATAAAGCATAAAACAAAATGAATATGAACAAGTCGATCAACACTTTAACATGGAACGTAAATGGTCTCAGAGAAACTAAAGATATTCCTAAAAACCGCCAACATTGACGTGTGCTTGATATTCGAGACCCATTTGACAAGGAAATTAAAATAAAAGGGATTCAGTGCGTATCATGCATACTATCCCTCGTTCATTTATCTTCCTCTGCGATGTAAACTTACAAGCATCAAGCTTGTAGATATTTTCGACTCACTTGGAACGAATTTTATCATTTAATGCTAAATATACGTTCTGGGGTTCGCTAAAAATCTCAACGAAAGGTATTGTATTGTACAAAGTCGGTATGCACTGCGGACTAGATTTCCATTCGACAGGAAAACCGAGACCTATTGGCCCTCCGACGTAGCAAAATTACCTAACCTGGTAGACTTTTACGCTACAAAAGGAGTATATTCCAATTTTATGAAAATAGAGGAACATTTTGACCTCTCCTCTGACCGCGCACCAATAGTTTCGACAGTAAGCGATAGGCTAATGAAAGTAGAAGGACCACCTAGACTAACAAATAATAGAACAAACTGGGACAGTTTCTAATATGATTTCGAAACCAACAGTTAAATGTCTCACTGAAAACACCACTTGAGTTAGAAGCAGAAGTCGATATTTTTATATCGACCATCCAGTACCCTGCATGGAAACACACTCAAAGAAAAAAGTAGCCAAAGGAGAAGGAACAAATTACCCGCCGGAATTAAAAGAGCTCCTTCGCGAAAAGACTAGAGCGCGCAGGGTAAAGCATACCTTATTTTTTATGCAATAATCTTAAAATTTATTTAAAGACTTGAAAAATCACGATACCTCGGTCTATCTTCAAGGCCTAACAAACGAAAAAACTCCGAATTACTTACTTGAGCATTGAAAAATATAAGAAAGCTTCAACTGCATTCGGCACCAATCCGGAAAAACAATCGAGAATGGGCAAAGAGTGACAAAGAAAAGGCAGACCTCGTTTGATGGACAAATGTTGGCTATGATTTAATTACCGACAAATTCTGAGGAAATTACCAAAAAAAGCGATTACTAAGCTCCAACACTTAATAAACGCTTCGTTTAGAATACGTTCCAATCCGGGTAAACCGCCAAATGAAAAAATCATATAGACCGATATCACTTTTACCTACAACATCAAAACTATTTGAGAAACTGTTACTGAAACTGATCCAACCAGTTATAGAAGAAAGACGCCTTATACCTGATCATCAATTTGGATTCAGAAGGAATCATTCCACAATTGACCAAGTATTTAGAATAACCAACGAAATTGAAAAGGCACTAGAGGAACAAAAGGTTTGCTCCAAAATCTCGGTTTGGCTTTCCGAAAAATGTATATATCATTTTAGAATCCTACCTAAAAAATATGATATTTAGAGTCAAGCACGAATTTAAGGACATTTCAGCCGAGGTCCCGCAAGAGAGTGTTTTTGGTCCTACTCAGTTCTTGCTATATACCCGGGACAAACTGAGGTTACAATAAAGGCTACGCTTGCAGACTATACGGCTATTCTGACTACGGAAACTACAATCGAGACCGCTACTAAAAACTGCAACACGCTTTAAATAAAATTTGTGATTGGACAAAACTTTGGCGCATTGCTCTCAATGAAACCAAATCCACGCATATTTTACCTACGAAAACAAATAACAAACAATATATCCGTCTTCAACCTTGCTAGGAAGTTAAGAACTCGACTTCATGGTCATTGTCAATCATGCCATACTCCACACAGTGGACATGAGAAACCTCGTACGCCGACTCCAACGAACGAAACAGTTCGACTTAGCGCAATGAGTAAAAACCGCTATTGACGATTCCATTAGGTGATTTTACCGAAAAATTGACCAGTCTCAAGCAAAAACATTTTGATATTAAAGCTACTGCATAGGGAAACCTAGTCGTAGCAAAGAACAACAAATCCAAAGGGGATGGGTGTGCTTAGTGGGTAAAAATCTGACACTACTATGAGTAGACGGGTATCATAGTGTCTTACAACAGCGTAAAAACAATAGCCTAGTAATTAAGTGGATTATCTTAAGATAAACCACTTGGAAAGCAGCAGGTATTTCTATGTTCGCCCACAGCCGCACCTGTTGACAATTTTTTTACGAACAAACCCGCGGAATGACATATCCAGTTTGGTCCATTCGAAGTTTTACGGATATACAGATAATATATTATTTAATTTACATATCTGTTGGATGATGGCTGTATGTACATTATAGGTGTTTCTGAAACCTGAGGCAAAATCGCACGAGAGTTCAGATTTATTTAACATTAATGCTTTTAGAATGGTTTGTGCTGTTCTACTACAGAATAACGAGGGTGGTGGAGTGCCATAATACAATATACAAAATAGATTCCAATGCATATATTCCAATTCTGCATCCTAAGAGAATTCTATACGTATGGCTCTTAGATAAAGTGGGTTGAGGCGTATACTCCAAAGAATTAAACCTACGCTAAAATATAATGTAATATCAACAATTGATATTTAGATTTTCATAGATAGCCGGGTCAAAATAAAGTCTCATGATACGATGTCTAAACTCTATGCTGGGGATTAGCTGTCGCTCAGCTGTTAAAGGGATGCCAACAGTGATTGGTTGGAAGAACCTATACAAGGTTTCATCTGGGAATGATAAGGAGACAGGATAAGGGTAATTTATAGCTTTCATTAAAATGCATTATGCTAAGAAAAGATTTTTAGAATTTTTGTTTACTCTAAAGGAATACTCAATTCTATGTCCCTAATTCTTAAAGCCTGCTTTTATTATTGCCCTGATGCATTGCAATGATAGCTATAACTGACCCCTAATAGAGGCTAACTACTGGATACCCAAGTGGCTGACAACTGGATCTGAAGGGGCTGACTACTCCAGAATCACATTTTATTTTTGTAAATTATTTCTTTTACGTGAAAACTTAACTAAATAACGCCTGAAATTTATAATCTACATATTTCAACTAATCAGACAATCGAAATTCTCTATTCAAAAGTTGAATATTGAATTTTTAAGGACCAAATGAACATACAAAAAAGTTAAACCCTTTTCCATTCTGTGTTTACAGCGAAACCCGAAATAAATGGAATAAGGACCACAATTATTGCAAAATGTAAGGAAAGTGCACCGGACTGATTTCGACCGATGATTCGTGTCTTGAGTACAAATGTATGATCCTAGAATTTTTTATCACAGTTTTATTGAGAAAGCATTGCTCTTGCATAATGGAAAACAAATTATCAAAAGAGCTCTAAGTGTTTGAGAACTATTTCAATGCAATTTTGTTTCTTTATTGGTAACATGTTGTTTGCATACTTTCCTTCTGTTACTTTATATGTTACTTATATGTGTTCTGGAATTTGTTACATAAATTTGTTTTTGTAAAATTAGTTTTGGTACTCACTGTACACAATAAATCGAACCTGCTGTGATCAGACCCATCCTCCCATACGGCTGTAGTTGTCCCATACTCAACGTCGGTACACATCTCAACACTATAAGAAACGTACAACGACAATCCAGTATCTGTATAAGTGGAGCCTTGAGAACGACTCCCTTCGTCGCACTTAAAACCATACTAAACCTCCCCCCTCGATATGCTTGGCAAGCATATAGCAACCAACTGTGCAATACGATTAAAAGCATGCTCTCAATGGCACGATTGAGCATTTGGACAAGCCAAAATCCTATTAGAACAGCGACTTACCTCTATTAACCTTGTTTATATTTCACCGGTATGCCTGCCAGAGAAAAACTACGAAACCCTGATTCCGGAAGGAGATATATGCTATGACGGCAATATACCACAGATGTATCCAAAACGGAAGACGGAGTAGAAATGATGTATTATCTGAACATTTCTACCTCAACAAATCAATACACATACTTAGTTAGTGTCTGCCAAGCGGAAATAATGGCGATCAGCGAAGCGCTGTCCTGGCTTAAGTGGAACGTGGTATACACCCGCGAAAATGATGAAACCATTTGTGATATACCTACATATATCACAAATGGTTTCATCCCCTTTCCCCCCTTTCACCCCCTAGCTACCTTTATGTTACAACTCAAATATCAAAGTAAACTAAAAGTTAACGCCTTATGGAATACGGATGTGGGCCCTCGCCAGTAGTCAGCCGCTTCGTTATAAAAGCCAACAAGGCCTTAGGATACAGCATTTTCCCAATTCTCATAAGGAGATACACATTCTAATATCAGCCGTCTATGCTTACGAGCTTAAAAATGGCAGACAACATACAAAAGCTAAGAAACAATTTCACAAACACACGGAAGATACATTGTCGTAGGCTCACAAAAAAATGCGAAGAAAAGTTGGGCATAAGAAAGGCACACCGGGAATTCGGGATTCCTAGAGACACGTTGCAGGTCCGAATTCATTTTAGAGTTATCGAGAAACCCAGAAGAATGGGACCTTAAATAATTCTTAATGCCGCGGAGGAACTGGCTCCTGTAAACTGGGTTAGAAATTTGGGAATATGGGGTTTTCCACAGAAACCCGTAGACATCTTAAACACCATCAAATAATTCGAGACGACAAAAGCAAGGACCCTTTTAAAGATGAGCTTCTCGGGATGTCATGGTACTACGGCTTTGTAAAACGTCACAATAAATTGTAGACTATCAAAAGGGCGGACCATAGTGTCAGAGGAGTCAGTCAGGATGTGGTTCCGGGATCTGAGGGAATATTTGGAGGAAATCGATGCAGCAGACTGGATAACGCCTCAAGGGTGTTTATTGGCGAAGAGACTTCTTTCTGCCTATCACCATATAGGGGTTAGAATATACCCGAGGTAGGCATACCTGTCGTAAGAGGCAACTAAAATCCACCCTTCCTATACTCGGGTTAATATCTATACATATCATGAATGCAATGGATAAAACAAACAGATTAAATACCCCAGGTGGCAGTCCAGATTCACTGGAAAATCCACCCTCTTCAGAGGTCGGCTATACGGATCCTGGGAAGAGCCAATTATTGCATCTTATAAATCCCTTTGCGAAGAAATCAAGGGTAACACGGTGATGGTGGATAATCAAGGCCGTGCATCTCCGGAAAAAGAAGCCCGCCGGAGGAGCAAGACAAACGGGACTCATTGAAATTGGAACAAATGGCGGAAGAAAACAAAGAGCTCCGTCTAAAACTAAATAAAATGGATGTTCTCTATCAGGAACTGAAAAACGAAAAGAAGAAAACGAAGTTTTAAAGAACTCAATAACGCTAGAAAAACGCGAAGCAACTCCACGTGCGGCTAGGCTTAAATACCAGGCGGATGAAGGGGAGCTGGAGTTTGAAACAAATCGGGGGTCCAAGAAACGTCCCAGCAAGAAACGAAGAGCTGGGTCTTTGCCGGAAATTGGGATCCCAATGCAAAATAGAGATCATCGGTTAAATCAAAAACCGCCTGAAGGAAAATCACGTTCTCCGCCGGCTATACATGCCATCGGCATTAATGCCTATAAGAAATTGCATAGTCTGCTTAAAGAAACTATTAATTCAGAATTTATGCGGAAAAAATACAGTGGAATACCTACGCAAATAAGCTAGAGAGACCACTCACACTGTTATAGCAAGAGCTCTCCATACATCATTTACGAAAGACGACGTTATAAGTGACATTAAAACAAAAGGTTTGAAAATAATCGACGCCGTAAATATTTTGGAAAAAAACAAAACAACAAACCGAAGGCGGCCAGGAAATCTTTGTCAAGTATGGACTCCCGTTGGTTATGCTCACTTTCGACAGAACCGAAAATAAAGATAATATTTACAAAGTAAATAAAATTCTGAATATGGCAGTCCAGATAGAGCCTATGAGCACGAACAGATCGATACCGCAGTGCAAACGTTGTCCAGATTTTAATCATAGACAATCGTACTGCCGAAAGGAACCGAAATGTAGAAAATGCGCTGGAAACCATTTATCCGAAAAATGCGATCTAAGAAAAGAAGTTTCGGTGACATGCGCAGTAAGGGCAAGCATCCGGCAAACTATCGTGGTTGTGAAGTTGCAAAGGAACTCCAAAAAAAGTCACTGCCACGACAGAAACACCTAAAGAGGAAGAAAATACGGTATCAGTGTCCAAAATATACCAGTGAACAAAATAAAATTAATAATGTAATTTTTGACAAACTATCCAAGCTTGAGTCAAAACCTAGTATAAAGCATAAAACAAAATGAATATGAACAAGTCGATCAACATTTTAACATGGAACGTAAATGGTCTCAGAGAAACTAAAGATATTCCTAAAAACCGCCAACATTGACGTGTGCTTGATATTCGAGACCCATTTGACAAGGAAATTAAAATAAAAGGGATTCAGTGCGTATCATGCATACTATCCCTCGTTCATTTATCTTCCTCTGCGATGTAAACTTACAAGCATCAAGCTTGTAGATATTTTCGACTCACTTGGAACGAATTTTATCATTTAATGCTAAATATACGTTCTGGGGTTCGCTAAAAATCTCAACGAAAGGTATTGTATTGTACAAAGTCGGTATGCACTGCGGACTAGATTTCCATTCGACAGGAAAACCGAGACCTATTGGCCCTCCGACGTAGCAAAATTACCTAACCTGGTAGACTTTTACGCTACAAAAGGAGTATATTCCAATTTTATGAAAATAGAGGGAAATTTTGACCTCTCCTCTGACCGCGCACCAATAGTTTCGACAGTAAGCGATAGGCTAATGAAAGTAGAAGGACCACCTAGACTAACAAAATAATAGAACAAACTGGGACAGTTTCTAATATGATTTCGAAACCAACAGTTAAATGTCTCACTGAAAACACCACTTGAGTTAGAAGCAGAAGTCGATATTTTTATATCGACCATCCAGTACCCTGCATGGAAACACACTCAAAGAAAAAAGTAGCCAAAGGAGAAGGAACAAATTACCCGCCGGAATTAAAAGAGCTCCTTCGCGAAAAGACTAGAGCGCGCAGGGTAAAGCATACTTTATTTTTTATGCAATAATCTTAAAATTTATTTAAAGACTTGAAAAATTACGATACCTCGGTCTATCTTCAAGGCCTAACAAACGAAAAAACTCCGAATTACTTACTTGAGCATTGAAAAATATAAGAAAGCTTCAACTGCATTCGGCACCAATCCGGAAAAACAATCGAGAATGGGCAAAGAGTGACAAAGAAAAGGCAGACCTCGTTTGATGGACAAATGTTGGCTATGATTTAATTACCGACAAATTCTGAGGAAATTACCAAAAAAAGCGATTACTAAGCTCCAACACTTAATAAACGCTTCGTTTAGAATACGTTCCAATCCGGGTAAACCGCCAAATGAAAAAATCATATAGACCGATATCACTTTTACCTACAACATCAAAACTATTTGGGAAACTGTTACTGAAACTGATCCAACCAGTTATAGAAGAAAGACGCCTTATACCTGATCATCAATTTGGATTCAGAAGGAATCATTCCACAATTGACCAAGTATTTAGAATAACCAACGAAATTGAAAAGGCACTAGAGGAACAAAAGGTTTGCTCCAAAATCTCGGTTTGGCTTTCCGAAAAATGTATATATCATTTTAGAATCCTACCTAAAAAATATGATATTTAGAGTCAAGCACGAATTTAAGGACATTTCAGCCGAGGTCCCGCAAGAGAGTGTTTTTGGTCCTACTCAGTTCTTGCTATATACCCGGGACAAACTGAGGCTACAATAAAGGCTACGCTTGCAGACTATACGGCTATTCTGACTACGGAAACTACAATCGAGACCGCTACTAAAAACTGCAACACGCTTTAAATAAAATTTGTGATTGGACAAAACTTTGGCGCATTGCTCTCAATGAAACCCAATCCACGCATATTTTACCTACGAAAACAAATAACAAACAATATATCCGTCTTCAACCTTGCTAGGAAGTTAAGAACTCGACTTCATGGTCATTGTCAATCATGCCATACTCCACACAGTGGACATGAGAAACCTCGTACGCCGACTCCAACGAACGAAACAGTTCGACTTAGCGCAATGAGTAAAAACCGCTATTGACGATTCCATTAGGTGATTTTACCGAAAAATTGACCAGTCTCAAGCAAAAACATTTTGATATTAAAGCTACTGCATAGGGAAACCTAGTCGTAGCAAAGAACAACAAATCCAAAGGGGATGGGTGTGCTTAGTGGGTAAAAATCTGACACTACTATGAGTAGACGGGTATCATAGTGTCTTACAACAGCGTAAAAACAATAGCCTAGTAATTAAGTGGATTATCTTAAGATAAACCACTTGGAAAGCAGCAGGTATTTCTATGTTCGCCCACAGCCGCACCTGTTGACAATTTTTTTACGAACAAACCCGCGGAATGACATATCCAGTTTGGTCCATTCGAAGTTTTACGGATATACAGATAATATATTATTTAATTTACATATCTGTTGGATGATGGCTGTATGTACATTATAGGTGTTTCTGAAACCTGAGGCAAAATCGCACGAGAGTTCAGATTTATTTAACATTAATGCTTTTAGAATGGTTTGTGCTGTTCTACTACAGAATAACGAGGGTGGTGGAGTGCCATAATACAATATACAAAATAGATTCCAATGCATATATTCCAATTCTGCATCCTAAGAGAATTCTATACGTATGGCTCTTAGATAAAGTGGGTTGAGGCGTATACTCCAAAGAATTAAACCTACGCTAAAATATAATGTAATATCAACAATTGATATTTAGATTTTCATAGATAGCCGGGTCAAAATAAAGTCTCATGATACGATGTCTAAACTCTATGCTGGGGATTAGCTGTCGCTCAGCTGTTAAAGGGATGCCAACAGTGATTGGTTGGAAGAACCTATACAAGGTTTCATCTGGGAATGATAAGGAGACAGGATAAGGGTAATTTATAGCTTTCATTAAAATGCATTATGCTAAGAAAAGATTTTTAGAATTTTTTTTTACTCTAAAGGAATACTCAATTCTATGTCCCTAATTCTTAAAGCCTGCTTTTATTATTGCCCTGATGCATTGCAATGATAGCTATAACTGACCCCTAATAGAGGCTAACTACTGGATACCCAAGTGGCTGACAACTGGATCTGAAGGGGCTGACTACTCCAGAATCACATTTTATTTTTGTAAATTATTTCTTTTACGTGAAAACTTAACTAAATAACGCCTGAAATTTATAATCTACATATTTCAACTAATCAGACAATCGAAATTCTCTATTCAAAAGTTGAATATTGGATTTTTAAGGACCAAATGAACATACAAAAAAGTTAAACCCTTTTCCATTCTGTGTTTACAGCGAAACCCGAAATAAATGGAATAAGGACCACAATTATTGCAAAATGTAAGGAAAGTGCACCGGACTGATTTCGACCGATGATTCGTGTCTTGAGTACAAATGTATGATCCTAGAATTTTTTATCACAGTTTTATTGAGAAAGCATTGCTCTTGCATAATGGAAAACAAATTATCAAAAGAGCTCTAAGTGTTTGAGAACTATTTCAATGCAATTTTGTTTCTTTATTGGTAACATGTTGTTTGCATAGTTTCCTTCTGTTACTTTCATTTGTTACTTAAATATGTTACTTATATGTGTTCTGGAATTTGTTACATAAATTTGTTTTTGTAAAATTAGTTTTGGTACTCACTGTACACAATAAATCGAACCTGCTGTGATCAGACCCATCCTCTCATACGGCTGTAGTTGTCCCATACTCAACGTCGGTACACATCTCAACACTATAAGAAACGTACAACGACAATCCAGTATCTGTATAAGTGGAGCCTTGAGAACGACTCCCTTCGTCGCACTTAAAACCATACTAAACCTCCCCCCTCGATATGCTTGGCAAGCATATAGCAACCAACTGTGCAATACGATTAAAAGCATGCTCTCAATGGCACGATTGAGCATTTGGACAAGCCAAAATCCTATTAGAACAGCGACTTACCTCTATTAACCTTGTTTATATTTCACCGGTATGCCTGCCAGAGAAAAACTACGAAACCCTGATTCCGGAAGGAGATATATGCTATGACGGCAATATACCACAGATGTATCCAAAACGGAAGACGGAGTAGAAATGATGTATTATCTGAACATTTCTACCTCAACAAATCAATACACATACTTAGTTAGTGTCTGCCAAGCGGAAATAATGGCGATCAGCGAAGCGCTGTCCTGGCTTAAGTGGAACGTGGTATCCACCCGCGAAAATGATGAAACCATTTGTGATATACCTACATATATCACAAATGGTTTCATCCCCTTTCCCCCCTTTCACCCCCTAGCTACCTTTATGTTACAACTCAAATATCAAAGTAAACTAAAAGTTAACGCCTTATGGAATACGGATGTGGGCCCTCGCCAGTAGTCAGCCGCTTCGTTATAAAAGCCAACAAGGCCTTAGGATACAGCATTTTCCCAATTCTCATAAGGAGATACACATTCTAATATCAGCCGTCTATGCTTACGAGCTTAAAAATGGCAGACAACATACAAAAGCTAAGAAACAATTTCACAAACACACGGAAGATACATTGTCGTAGGCTCACAAAAAAATGCGAAGAAAAGTTGGGCATAAGAAAGGCACACCGGGAATTCGGGATTCCTAGAGACACGTTGCAGGTCCGAATTCATTTTAGAGTTATCGAGAAACCCAGAAGAATGGGACCTTAAATAATTCTTAATGCCGCGGAGGAACTGGCTCCTGTAAACTGGGTTAGAAATTTGGGAATATGGGGTTTTCCACAGAAACCCGTAGACATCTTAAACACCATCAAATAATTCGAGACGACAAAAGCAAGGACCCTTTTAAAGATGAGCTTCTCGGGATGTCATGGTACTACGGCTTTGTAAAACGTCACAATAAATTGTAGACTATCAAAAGGGCGGACCATAGTGTCAGAGGAGTCAGTCAGGATGTGGTTCCGGGATCTGAGGGGATATTTGGAGGAAATCGATGCAGCAGACTGGATAACGCCTCAAGGGTGTTTATTGGCGAAGAGACTTCCTTCTGCCTATCACCATATAGGGGTTAGAATATACCCGAGGTAGGCATACCTGTCGTAAGAGGCAACTAAAATCCACCCTTCCTATACTCGGGTTAATATCTATACATATCATGAATGCAATGTATAAAACAAACAGATTAAATACCCCAGGTGGCAGTCCAGATTCACTGGAAAATCCACCCTCTTCAGAGGTCGGCTATACGGATCCTGGGAAGAGCCAATTGTTGCATCTTATAAATCCCTTTGCGAAGAAATCAAGGGTAACACGGTGATGGTGGATAATCAAGGCCGTGCATCTCCGGAAAAAGAAGCCCGCCGGAGGAGCAAGACAAACGGGACTCATTGAAATTGGAACAAATGGCGGAAGAAAACAAAGAGCTCCGTCTAAAACTAAATAAAATGGATGTTCTCTATCAGGAACTGAAAAACGAAAAGAAGAAAACGAGGTTTTAAAGAACTCAATAACGCTAGAAAAACGCGAAGCAACTCCACGTGCGGCTAGGCTTAAATACCAGGCGGATGAAGGGGAGCTGGAGTTTGAAACAAATCGGGGGTCCAAGAAACGTCCCAGCAAGAAACGAAGAGCTGGGTCTTTGCCGGAAATTGGGATCCCAATGCAAAATAGAGATCATCGGTTAAATCAAAAACCGCCTGAAGGAAAATCACGTTCTCCGCCGCCTATACATGCCATCGGCATTAATGCCTATAAGAAATTGCATAGTCTGCTTAAAGAAACTATTAATTCAGAATTTATGCGGAAAAAATACAGTGGAATACCTACGCAAATAAGCTAGAGAGACCACTCACACTGTTATAGCAAGAGCTCTCCATACATCATTTACGAAAGACGACGTTATAAGTGACATTAAAACAAAAGGTTTGAAAATAATCGACGCCGTAAATATTTTGGAAAAAAACAAAACAACAAACCGAAGGCGGCCAGGAAATCTTTGTCAAGTATGGACTCCCGTTGGTTATGCTCACTTTCGACAGAACCGAAAATAAAGATAATATTTACAAAGTAAATAAAATTCTGAATATGGCAGTCCAGATAGAGCCTATGAGCACGAACAGATCGATACCGCAGTGCAAACGTTGTCCAGATTTTAATCATAGACAATCGTACTGCCGAAAGGAACCGAAATGTAGAAAATGCGCTGGAAACCATTTATCCGAAAAATGCGATCTAAGAAAAGAAGTTTCGGTGACATGCGCAGTAAGGGCAAGCATCCGGCAAACTATCGTGGTTGTGAAGTTGCAAAGGAACTCCAAAAAAAGTCACTGCCACGACAGAAACACCTAAAGAGGAAGAAAATACGGTATCAGTGTCCAAAATATACCAGTGAACAAAATAAAATTAATAATGTAATTTTTGACAAACTATCCAAGCTTGAGTCAAAACCTAGTATAAAGCATAAAACAAAATGAATATGAACAAGTCGATCAACATTTTAACATGGAACGTAAATGGTCTCAGAGAAACTAAAGATATTCCTAAAAACCGCCAACATTGACGTGTGCTTGATATTCGAGACCCATTTGACAAGGAAATTAAAATAAAAGGGATTCAGTGCGTATCATGCATACTATCCCTCGTTCATTTATCTTCCTCTGCGATGTAAACTTACAAGCATCAAGCTTGTAGATATTTTCGACTCACTTGGAACGAATTTTATCATTTAATGCTAAATATACGTTCTGGGGTTCGCTAAAAATCTCAACGAAAGGTATTGTATTGTACAAAGTCGGTATGCACTGCGGACTAGATTTCCATTCGACAGGAAAACCGAGACCTATTGGCCCTCCGACGTAGCAAAATTACCTAACCTGGTAGACTTTTACGCTACAAAAGGAGTATATTCCAATTTTATGAAAATAGAGGGAAATTTTGACCTCTCCTCTGACCGCGCACCAATGGTTTCGACAGTAAGCGATAGGCTAATGAAAGTAGAAGGACCACCTAGACTAACAAAATAATAGAACAAACTGGGACAGTTTCTAATATGATTTCGAAACCAACAGTTAAATGTCTCACTGAAAACACCACTTGAGTTAGAAGCAGAAGTCGATATTTTTATATCGACCATCCAGTACCCTGCATGGAAACACACTCAAAGAAAAAAGTAGCCAAAGGAGAAGGAACAAATTACCCGCCGGAATTAAAAGAGCTCCTTCGCGAAAAGACTAGAGCGCGCAGGGTAAAGCATACCTTATTTTTTATGCAATAATCTTAAAATTTATTTAAAGACTTGAAAAATTACGATACCTCGGTCTATCTTCAAGGCCTAACAAACGAAAAAACTCCGAATTACTTACTTGAGCATTGAAAAATATAAGAAAGCTTCAACTGCATTCGGCACCAATCCGGAAAAACAATCGAGAATGGGCAAAGAGTGACAAAGAAAAGGCAGACCTCGTTTGATGGACAAATGTTGGCTATGATTTAATTACCGACAAATTCTGAGGAAATTACCAAAAAAAGCGATTACTAAGCTCCAACACTTAATAAACGCTTCGTTTAGAATACGTTCCAATCCGGGTAAACCGCCAAATGAAAAAATCATATAGACCGATATCACTTTTACCTACAACATCAAAACTATTTGAGAAACTGTTACTGAAACTGATCCAACCAGTTATAGAAGAAAGACGCCTTATACCTGATCATCAATTTGGATTCAGAAGGAATCATTCCACAATTGACCAAGTATTTAGAATAACCAACGAAATTGAAAAGGCACTAGAGGAACAAAAGGTTTGCTCCAAAATCTCGGTTTGGCTTTCCGAAAAATGTATATATCATTTTAGAATCCTACCTAAAAAATATGATATTTAGAGTCAAGCACGAATTTAAGGACATTTCAGCCGAGGTCCCGCAAGAGAGTGTTTTTGGTCCTACTCAGTTCTTGCTATATACCCGGGACAAACTGAGGCTACAATAAAGGCTACGCTTGCAGACTATACGGCTATTCTGACTACGGAAACTACAATCGAGACCGCTACTAAAAACTGCAACACGCTTTAAATAAAATTTGTGATTGGACAAAACTTTGGCGCATTGCTCTCAATGAAACCAAATCCACGCATATTTTACCTACGAAAACAAATAACAAACAATATATCCGTCTTCAACCTTGCTAGGAAGTTAAGAACTCGACTTCATGGTCATTGTCAATCATGCCATACTCCACACAGTGGACATGAGAAACCTCGTACGCCGACTCCAACGAACGAAACAGTTCGACTTAGCGCAATGAGTAAAAACCGCTATTGACGATTCCATTAGGTGATTTTACCGAAAAATTTACCAGTCTCAAGCAAAAACATTTTGATATTAAAGCTACTGCATAGGGAAACCTAGTCGTAGCAAAGAACAACAAATCCAAAGGGGATGGGTGTGCTTAGTGGGTAAAAATCTGACACTACTATGAGTAGACGGGTATCATAGTGTCTTACAACAGCGTAAAAACAATAGCCTAGTAATTAAGTGGATTATCTTAAGATAAACCACTTGGAAAGCAGCAGGTATTTCTATGTTCGCCCACAGCCGCACCTGTTGACAATTTTTTTACGAACAAACCCGCGGAATGACATATCCAGTTTGGTCCATTCGAAGTTTTACGGATATACAGATAATATATTATTTAATTTACATATCTGTTGGATGATGGCTGTATGTACATTATAGGTGTTTCTGAAACCTGAGGCAAAATCGCACGAGAGTTCAGATTTATTTAACATTAATGCTTTTAGAATGGTTTGTGCTGTTCTACTACAGAATAACGAGGGTGGTGGAGTGCCATAATACAATATACAAAATAGATTCCAATGCATATATTCCAATTCTGCATCCTAAGAGAATTCTATACGTATGGCTCTTAGATAAAGTGGGTTGAGGCGTATACTCCAAAGAATTAAACCTACGCTAAAATATAATGTAATATCAACAATTGATATTTAGATTTTCATAGATAGCCGGGTCAAAATAAAGTCTCATGATACGATGTCTAAACTCTATGCTGGGGATTAGCTGTCGCTCAGCTGTTAAAGGGATGCCAACAGTGATTGGTTGGAAGAACATATACAAGGTTTCATCTGGGAATGATAAGGAGACAGGATAAGGGTAATTTATAGCTTTCATTAAAATGCATTATGCTAAGAAAAGATTTTTAGAATTTTTTTTTACTCTAAAGGAATACTCAATTCTATGTCCCTAATTCTTAAAGCCTGCTTTTATTATTGCCCTGATGCATTGCAATGATAGCTATAACTGACCCCTAATAGAGGCTAACTACTGGATACCCAAGTGGCTGACAACTGGATCTGAAGGGGCTGACTACTCCAGAATCACATTTTATTTTTGTAAATTATTTCTTTTACGTGAAAACTTAACTAAATAACGCCTGAAATTTATAATCTACATATTTCAACTAATCAGACAATCGAAATTCTCTATTCAAAAGTTGAATATTGGATTTTTAAGGACCAAATGAACATACAAAAAAGTTAAACCCTTTTCCATTCTGTGTTTACAGCGAAACCCGAAATAAATGGAATAAGGACCACAATTATTGCAAAATGTAAGGAAAGTGCACCGGACTGATTTCGACCGATGATTCGTGTCTTGAGTACAAATGTATGATCCTAGAATTTTTTATCACAGTTTTATTGAGAAAGCATTGCTCTTGCATAATGGAAAACAAATTATCAAAAGAGCTCTAAGTGTTTGAGAACTATTTCAATGCAATTTTGTTTCTTTATTGGTAACATGGTACATGTTGTTTGCATAGTTTCCTTCTGTTACTTTCATTTGTTACTTAAATATGTTACTTATATGTGTTCTGGAATTTGTTACATAAATTTGTTTTTGTAAAATTAGTTTTGGTACTCACTGTACACAATAAATCGAACCTGCTGTGATCAGACCCATCCTCCCATACGGCTGTAGTTGTCCCATACTCAACGTCGGTACACATCTCAACACTATAAGAAACGTACAACGACAATCCAGTATCTGTATAAGTGGAGCCTTGAGAACGACTCCCTTCGTCGCACTTAAAACCATACTAAACCTCCCCCCTCGATATGCTTGGCAAGCATATAGCAACCAACTGTGCAATACGATTCTCTCAATGGCACGATTGAGCATTTGGACAAGCCAAAATCCTATTAGAACAGCGACTTACCTCTATTAACCTTGTTTATATTTCACCGGTATGCCTGCCAGAGAAAAACTACGAAACCCTGATTCCGGAAGGAGATATATGCTATGACGGCAATATACCACAGATGTATCCAAAACGGAAGACGGAGTAGAAATGATGTATTATCTGAACATTTCTACCTCAACAAATCAATACACATACTTAGTTAGTGTCTTCCAAGCGGACATAATGGCGATCAGCGAAGCGCTGTCCTGGCTTAAGTGGAACGTGGTATCCACCCGCGAAAATGATGAAACCATTTGTGATATACCTACATATATCACAAATGGTTTCATCCCCTTTCCCCCCTTTCACCCCCTAGCTACCTTTATGTTACAACTCAAATATCAAAGTAAACTAA